>OX155952.1:6905277-7285277 GCA_944548615.1 Micropterix aruncella
AGCCATTTTGGCCAAAATCACTTTTTGATGCAGTCTTACTCAGTTTTGCGAGCTCTATCGATCTGTATATTTAGAGTTGTCATATTCCCATAAAAATGTCTTTTACTGCACAGAAAATTTTGTAGCCTAAACACGTATTTCTTAAAAATAATGCTGTAAAAACATTCCAATTAAAAGTAGTTGCTGTAAACACCGAATATTTACTGCGTGGCCGATACAACGTATGTTCTATAAAATATTTCTATTTTTTTTTTCATAACATTTGTCGTAAAGGATGGCAAAATTTGGAAATGGCTTTTACAACCTTAGGATCAGACACAATCTTTTCATTTATTCTGCAGACATTGGTTGTAAAAACCAAAACACGCGTATGATTGTTTTACAACGTAGCTTAGCTATGATTGTTTTACTAGTAGCTATGGTGAAGGTACCTATAGTATATTGTTTACGTAGTAAACACCTGCGCTGGAGCGCGGCTGGCGACATATCGTCCGCTTGCTTGGAGGTGCAGCAGTTTAATTGCCGGGATCGATATCCATTGCAAAACATTGAGATAAACAAGAAAAAGAAACGACAAAATTTGAAAAAGTTGAACAAGAAACAGAGAGATGAGGGGAAACAATATTCAACAAGAAAGGGGAAAATTATCGAAGAAAAATCTACGCAGATTAATCCGTGTATTCCAGAGAAGTGTAATCGAGGTTGTTACGAAATAAGCGACGAGAGACGAACCTCTATTTTTTCATTTTTCTGGAAACTTGATGTTCAACGGCGACGTGATTGGCTAGTTCGCTCTGTACATGCAGGACCTATTAGGCGTAAAACAACGGATTCTATCAAACGAAATCTTACCTACGATTATTTTATAAATGATGTTGAAGATCATAGGAAGGTATGCCAAAAATGTTTATTGAAAACTTTAGACATAACGCAGAGATTTTCGCTGTACACTTTATCTAATTAAAAGGAAGGTATGTCACAAGAAGAAAAGAGAACGCGAAGTGCTCCTAACAAATATTTAGAATCAGATAAAATCTATGTACGTACGTTTATTGAGAAACTTCCTGCATGCCCGTCACATTACAACAGAAAGAAATCCAAACGTATGTATCTGCAGCATGAATTGAAAAATCTGTCCAAATTATTCAGGACTGAGGACTGTAAACTAAACAACCAAAAGGCTGTGAGTGAAACCATCTTCCGAAAGATTTTTAATGGAGATTATGACCTTGGCTTCCACATCCCAGAGAGGATAAATGTACATTATGTACTAAAGCAGAGACTTTTGGAAATGAAATGACTGAAACTGATAAAGAAAAATGGAAGGAAACACCTAGAAGACAAAGAAGCTATGTATAGCCGATTCAAGCTCATCAAACTTTGAATGATGTTGATACTCTGACTTGTAGTTTTGACTTACAGAAGGTTCTCAATACACCCTTTGGGGAAAGCATGCTTTTATATTATTCCCGGAAATACGCAGTATATAATTTCACCGTTTATTAGAGTATCACACAAAATGTTTCCTGTTTTGCCTGGGGTGAGTGTGATGGCAAACGAGGCGGCATTGAGGTTGCATCTTGTTTGTATTTGTATTTGAAAGAACTTGATAAAAAAGGGTGTAAAAATGCTCTCTTATACTGTGATTCGTGCACGGGACAAAATAAAAATAAAGTCGTTTTATCCGTCCTTAATTACTTTTTACATACCTCGAACAATCTTCAAGTGCTTCGGATCAATTACTTGCTACCTGGATATACGTAGATGCCTGCCGATTATGTACATGCGACAATTTAAGCCGAAGTAAAAAAACTTATAGTGTGGAGTCCGTCACAATGGCCTTCATATTTTGAAAGTGCAAGAAAAAGGCGTAGACCTTATTCAGTTACTTGTATGGAGCACACAGACTTCATTGATTGGGAGGAGCTCGCGACGAAAACCTTTACCAAAGAGACAGTAAAAAACTTAAAATTCAAAGATATTCGAGTAGCTACGGTAAAAAAAAAAGAATTTGAATCAAATGGAAATTAAATATTCTATGAAGGAAGAAGCATTGAGCGAAAAAGTTTTGCTTTTCCAAAACGTGCAGAAGAAAGTAAAGGGGAAAGGTAAAGGCAAAGGGAGAGGAAAAAAGATAGAAGGGATTGACGAAAGCCATGAAATAGAGTACCAGAAAGTGCTAAACAGCTTCAACTTAGCTCCAAAGTATTCCAAAAAACTGTCCATATCTGCATCTAAGTATTCGGATTTGAAGAAATTGTGTTCGGATGGAACAATTCCTAAATGGTTCCACAGAGAGTTTCAGGAAATGCCCTATGATGGCAAAATCACTGATGCACTAGTTAAAACAGATGAAGAAGATGAGGTTACATCGGAGGTTGTGGAGGAGATTGTGGATAGATATCTATAATCTCCTCCTCAATCTCCGATGTCACTCCAGAGCTCCAATCAAAGTCATACTTGATTTTAAGTTGCCCCAGTTGACGTTGCTAAACATACTTCAATTATAACACCACTGGTTACTATTTTTGTTGTTAATTGTATTTTATTATTCTAAAATAATAGTTTTTCTAAGAGATAAATAGTGCATTACATCATTTGCTCCTAGATTATACGTTCTAACTGGAAGAAACCTAATTATATTGTATTCATTTACAACAATAAAGTCTCGTTTTTCTATGAAACCCTGTCTTTTACTACACAAATAGCAGGCTATTTTTATTACATACATGTATTTTACAACAAACGTCTCAATATTTCATGAAACTATTTTTGTCGTAATAACCAATTACCATGAAATTTTATGTAGTAAAAGCCACACTAACTCCTAAACTATAACACGTACTCTTTTCTGGTTTACATCAAATAAAAGTACTCAAAATTTTATGAAAATATTTCACAGATATATCAATATAACTATAAAAACCATAAAAATACAATAAAAAAACACGTGTACTTTTTTGTTTTTTGCCCCTCCTGTAAAGTAACGTTTTGGCTTTTACGACAAGTGTTCCGCAAAGGGTCGATATATATATATATATATATATATATATATATATATATATATATATATATATATATATATATATATATATATATATATATATATATATATATATATATATATATATATATATATATATATATATATATATATATATATATATATATATATATATATATATATATATATATATATATATATATATATATATATACATATATATATATATATACATATATATATATATACATATATATATATATATATATATATATATATATATATATATATATATATATATATATATATATATATATATATATATATATATATATATATATATATATATATATATATATATATATATATATATATATATATATATATATATATATATATATATATATATATATATATATATATATATATATATATATATATATATATATATATATATATATATATATATATATATATATATATATATATATATATATATATATATATATATATATATATATATATATATATATATATATATATATATATATATATATATATATATATATATATATATATATATATATATATAAATATATATATATATATATATATATATATATATATATATATATATATATATATATATATATATATATATATATATATATATATATATATATATATATATATATATATATATATATATATATATTATATATATATATATATATATATATATATATATATATATATATATATATATATATATATATATATATATATATATATATATATATATATATATATATATATATAATATATATATATATATATATATATATATATATATATATATATATATATATATATATATATATATGTATATATATATATATATATATATATATATATATATATATATATATATATATATATATATATATATATATATATATATATATATATATATATATATATATATATATATATATATATATATATATATATATATATATATATATATATATATATGTAAATATATATACATACATATAATATGTCCAACTCAAAAACTTATTTATCTATTTACTTTTTACTTTAGATACACACACAATGTATATTATATGCTATAATTTCAAATTTAATTTTAAGCTATAATTTTGTTGCCTACTCTTCTTTTCACACCAGCATGTTGGTTGACTAGAAGATATTGTTGTAGTGTAGCAATAAGTCCGCCATTGTACCTTATTTTTATTGTGCAATAAAGAGATTTTCATTCATTCATTCATTCATTCATTTATTTTAGTGACGTAATCAGCCTATATGAAAATGCGATAGATGACACTATTAATTGAATGTTTTTTATTGCTATTATTTATTAAATTATTGGGTTTTTCTAATTAAACAGTCGATTATAAAAAAAAAACATTCATTATCAATGATATTATAGATAGCCAAATAAATTTCTATTAGTTTCGTGACAATGCTGTCAATGCCACCTGCAAGTCGCCGGGGTAGAATGGTTGCCTAACGTACTATGACATTGAGCAATATAATACCCGGTACAATCAATCGTAATACTATTGTTGAAATTATATAGATATTATATGACACAGGGAGTTGGTATATGACTGTAGTGCCGAGGGAAAGTTATATTTTTTTAAGGGTGTCACGATTCTATTCTATTATATTCTACTTGTATAAGTTTGGGAAACCATAATTTACCTATAATAAAGCTATTATATGTAGCTACATTATTCAATAAATGTTATTAGTGATAAATGAATGAAAATAAAATTAATTACATTTATTTGGACAGGTTTCTTTAGCTGCTCCTAGTCTAAGCTTTGGGCTATTATTCAATGACTTGTTGATAAGTCTCAATGCTGGTACGAGTGCAATAGGACTCATGCATTCTATATCGGCCACATGCGTTTCTATTGCAAGTAAATACATTTTGTTTTAATCGTATCAATTTAAACCAGTTCAAGCTCACATACCTTAGTATATTTGGAATATGTTTCACAGGTCTCGGGACAACAATTGCCCTAAAACACTTCAGTCTAAGACAAGCTAGTATAGCTGGAGCGTTGCTCGCCAGCACTGGATTCGTTCTCTTAATTTTCGTCACGACTGTCTGGGAAATAATATTGTATATGACCATATCGTCAACCGGTATGGGAATAATGATGCCAGTAGCATACACAGCATTTAACAGCTACTTTATCAAAAAGAGAGTATATCTGCTAAGTGCTTGTAAAGCGTTTGTAGGTGAGTTATTTGTTAAATACATTTTTCGTAACCAAACCAATAAAAGCACCAAAGATACAATCTTCTTCTAACTCTTTATATTATAAATAATGCATAAATACGAAAGTGAATGAATTCATATTTGTCCATCCAATCAAATTCAATCAGTTAATAAAGGCATGAAATATCTATTGAGATATTCATGCCTTTATTAACTGATAGGAAGCTGTCTAATATATTTTGATATTGACGTGTATTTTTAAATTACGACTTTGATTTTATAATCCACTCCGTTAGAAAAGTTTTGATTACAGAGAAAAGTCGACTATGGAGAAAGGAAAGATCTTTTTATGCATATTAATGTGACTAGTTTGTATCTATGAAATCGAAGACTAACGCGGTTGTTTCACATTACAAATAGGATTAAACGAATTTACCGAGTGAAGTTTGTAGCACCCGACGTTTCGGCGATTTTACAGCCGCCGTTGTCTACTGATAGAGCTGTCAATCCGTTGTTCCGCGGGCAGGCCGCTTATCGTTGCCGCCACTGCGTAGATTATAACGGTAGTAGGGGTAACTTTCAGTCTACCCTAGACAACGGCGGCTGCAACGTCGCCGAAACGTCGGGTGCTACAAACTTCACGCCGTAAATTCGTTTAATCCTATTTGTAGTTTGTATCTGATCTAGTCCTGTTGATTTTTTATTAATTGAATAAAAAATCAGATCAGATACAAACTACAAATAGGATAAAACGAATTTACCATTCAATGAATAAAAAATCAACAGGACTAGATCAGATACAAACTACAAATAGGATAAAACTAATTTACCGTGTGAAGTTAGTAGCACCCGACGTTTCGGCGACGTTGCAGCCGCAGTTGTCTAGGGTAGACTGAAAATCACCCCTACTACCGTTATAATCTACGCAGTGTCGGCAACGGTAAGCGGCCTATCCGCAGAACAACGGATTGCCAGCTCTATCAGTAGACAACGGCGGCTGCAACGTCGCCGAAACATCGGGTGCTACACACTTCACTCGGTAAATTCGTTTAATCCTATTTGTAATGTGAAACAACCGCGATAGTCTTCGATTTCATAGATACAAACTAGTCACATTAATATGCATAAAAACATCTTTCCTGTCTCCATAGTTGACACTTCTCTTTAATCAAAGCTTTTCTAACGGAGTGTATTATAAAATCAAAGCCGTAATTAATTAAATAAGAATATTAAACAATACAGACCAATATCAAAATATATTAGACAGCTTCCTCGATAAAGTTTTAGTGTTAAAAAGTCCTAAAAATTATCCATATAAATTCCTAAATAAAGGTTATGTGTTATTACGACTATCCACTCAAGATTATGTGTTAACAGCATGCAACAAAATACAAAATAACCCTAATAGACAGATCTATTCGGTTGATTTTTTTGACCGAATTAGAGCAATCGATTGAGTAAATTTCAATTTACTGTTATAAAAACTTAATCTCTATGAAATTCGCAGAGTAACTACCTACCTATTAATCGTATTTACACGACCTGCAAAAATTAGTTGAGATTATTATAATTGACGGTATAAATGGAAGAGTAAGTAAAGTCGGAAGTCAGGAAGTCAATTTATCAACATTGGTCTAGCGCAAGGTTTAATCTTAGGAGCTCTACTTTTCATATTATGTAGCAAAAACCTAGGTACCAATATAATTATTGCTACAATTATACAATTTACAGATGCTACTACTACTTGTATATAAGAGAGTGATTTACTTGCCAACGCAGAAGCAAAAATATTTCATTATATATCTTATTTTTAAATTACATAAAAAAGCAGTCTTGTTAAAAGACTCTCGAGGGCGCAACTTCAACTTCGGCATTATCAGTATTGCCTCAGTAGGCATTCGCCTCTATTGAAGCGATGGATTAACTCCTGGAGACAGAGACTAAAAAATCGTTTGTGTCACCCCTAGACTTTCCCGGCAAGTATCCCAGGACTGGTTTCATCTAAATATTAATTTCATAAATAAAATCTATGACCGCCCTCTCTCGGAAGGCTCGGTTCTCGGCTAGCCTCGTGCAGCGCGGAGTTAATATTTGGTTAAAATGCATGACGGAATTTATATATTATTAGTGCAGCTTGTATATGAGATATTCTAATCAAAATTTTGCTACGTCATTTTGATCTAACAAGGCATCTGTGTACCAAATTTCCAGTCTCGAAGTCCGATATTTCGAGGATGATATATGACTAGTGCGCTCCCTGGTGGACACAACCCGAATTCAACCACAACTCTTGCATGACCAAATGATGCTTGCATACCGAATTTCAGTTTCATCGAGTAAATGATCTTAATCGTCTCAGTAGAGTTCAAAAAAAATATTTCCATCTTCATCTCGAAATTTTAGAGCGTTCACAATACTTTCCCTCCTGGGTCGGTTAGCGTGCCGGGAAAGTAAAATATAAGAATCAATTTTATTCGAGATTTGTTTTATTTTTGATTCGTTTTATTTTTTAAATTACTTTTCAAGGTGTGTCATTCACTGCATATCCAATCGTAATAAAATGGTTCATGGATATGTACGGATTTAGAGGAACTTTGGCTATCTTGGCGGCTATATCTTTGAACGGTATAGTCGCAGCTGTTCTTCTTCAACCTGTAAAATGGCATCTAATTGAATATATTCCACCACAAGAAACGATATTAGAAGAAGAAGAAGAAGAAGAAGTGGAGGAAAATGGCGACGAATCGAAACTATCAAAAGAGGAAAAAGTGGTATCGAGTGTGAGAATCAACGTAATATGTACAGGTAGGTCGGCTCAAATTAAAATTACAGAAGTCAGAATGACAGAATTATTTTTTGTACAGATGATGACGAGAAGAACGATAACAAAGCAAGTAATTCTAAGGAAAAAAGTGAAGATTCAACAAAACATTTACTAATTCCGAGGGGATTGAGGAAGTTAAGCGCACCTACTATCAAAATCACTAATGCCGATAGAAGACCCAGTATGCCAACGCCTCAAGTCTATGCGGATGTACAATACGACATGTTAAACTTTGAGGATAAGAAGACCTTGAAGGACCATTTGGTAGCGCAGTCGATGGCCAGTTTGGGTAGCTTCGACAATACTGGATTGGCCGCGCCGTTGCCGATTACTGTTAAAAAAGGATTGTGGTATGTAATGTGAAATACGTTGTAAACGAAATTAGACTGAAAGTCATAATATGTGATCAATAAGTATTTCATTACGTGTATCTTTATTATTCGTTTTTTAATCACTTTTAAGTCTACCTATTTTATATATTGTTAATCTTCTGCGGTAACAACTATTTTGCAATTTAGTAGTCCTCGCATTTACTTTCTGTACATTGTTATTTCTACTCTTAGGAATCGTCCATTAATTACGTGGGGCTCGAAAGAGAAGGGGGGGGGGGAGGGATTCGGAAATAATCACGACATATTACAAGGGTAGAACTGTGATTTTGGCGCCGAATACATGCCGCGTATTTTTTGCCTTAAAACAATGCAACGAAAATAATGACGCCGTGTGGCTTGATGAGACTGACGTTTATCTTCATCAAAGCACAGTGCCAACAGCTGACTTATCCACTGTTGTAAGATGCTTATCCACTTGTTAGTGTTGAAGAAAATCTCACTAATCCGTGGTCCGAGGACAAGCTCCATTAAATATATTCAAGTAACTTGTACAATTATATGTTTTCCACATGATTACTTCTTCTTTATCAGCGCGCATTCACCCACCGTTGGGCATACGCCTCTCCAATCACTCTCCATCCGGATGGATTGTCCGTTTCCCTCATCCAGGCATGTCCAGCTGTCTCCTTGATGTCATCGAACCATCGGCCGGTGGTCTGCCCACACTTCTTCTGCCTAGCCGGGGTCTCCACTCCAAAACGCGCTTGCTCCACCGTTCGTCGTGTCGTTGGGCCACGTGGCCGGCCCAAGCTCATTTCAGCTTGGCTACTCTTTGACCCACGTCGACCACCTTCGTGCGCTGCCTGATGAGCTCGTTTCGGACTCGATCGCGCAACGATATGCCGAGCATGACTCGCTCCATGTTACGCTGGACCACCTTAAGCTCGTGGATCATCCCAGCAGTCAGTGTCCATGTCTCACAAGCATACGTCATAGCCGGTAACACGCACTGATTATACACCTTTGTCTTGAGCGATTGGGGAATTCTGGACTTCAGCACGAAGCTCAGCTTCCCGAAGGCTGCCCATCCCAATTGTTTTCTTCGCTTTATCTCTGCCATCATCGAGTCCGGCCGAGCTTTATCACCTAGGTGATATCACCTGTCCTAGGGATAACACCTATCCTTTATTATTTTTATGTGAGGCAGAAACAACCTGCAACCTTAATGTCTGTCTGGACGTTTTTATCAGGGTGCTTAATATTCCAGAATTATATTAGATTATACCTGTATTTAAAGATAATATTCTGAAAAATTAAAAGATACTAAAAGATAAGTTATATCCATGGCCTCAAAAAATCTGTCCACATCACGGAGTACAGAAAGAAGAAGAAGTCGACCCGGAAGAAAAGAGACATGCGAGTTCTTTGTATGCTTTTCAAGATCTTGGATGGCGTCGTTACCAATTATCTTACCGGCAGATTTACTGCACTATCGGCTCATGGACGCCCTCTGAGATCAAAAGACAACCTGTTACTCTATCCCTAGTCACAGCACTGACTTCTTCTCATTCTCTTTCACCGTGCATGTAGCCCGTCTTTGGCATGCTTTTCCGAAAAATGTGAGAACCGCGCCAAGCATAACAAATTTTAAAAACAGACTCAGAGAGCACTTGAAATCTTAAAGATAAATTCCCTTTCCACTCCCATTCCCCTCCATTTTTAAACTTTAGCGTCCTTATAGATTATTTTGGTGCGGCACATCCTGTGTCCACAGAGAGTTAAGTATATATTTCTTTCTATCCTCTTTTACTTTATTTGTCATACTCTTTATATAGGTTAAGTTATGTAGTCTACTCGCAAATAATGTCCATACAATAGTATAGATTAGCTCTAAAATATTGCCTGCAGGCAATAAGCTCGCATCCTCTTAAGAATAAAGCGTTTTATTATTATTATTATTATTATTATTAGTACTTTCACATTTCTCTCGCCATAAATCATAACCGATATTTAATTTGGTCAATTTAAAGTTATATTTATTACTCTATACCTATTTCAGGAAGACGATCGTAAATCTCATGGACCTCACTCTTCTTACCGATATGGTATATCTAAATATAGTAACAGGAATGTCCCTGAGTCTGTTCTCTGAGTTAATGTTCTCACTGCTTTATCCGCTGATGCTGTTCCAGATACACTTTACAAAGGTATATAATTATTGTAATTATTATTAACTTGAAAAAAATCATAGTAAAAATATAATATTTCGCAACTACAGCCACTATGCTCGATTATGATGTAAATTTTGTAATAGGTAACATTTGTAATATCCTAATCGAATGTATGAAATCAGAATATCAACTAAGTGTAGGAAATAAGGTGTTTTCGAATGAATGAAAAATATTTCATCTTGTAAATGTATATCAAACTAAACAAAGAAATTGTTTTTTTTAAATTTAGTATAATTTTCTTTTCTAAAATAAATGTTTTTGATATTAGCAGACGTCACTGTACAATAGATATTATATGAAAAAAAATAGTTTAACGTCATATGCCACTTCTTTTGATTTAGGCCTCGGTTACCGAGGAAAGGCTTTTTTTACGCTCAACTTTCTCAAATTCAGTTTTTTTCTCAGCAGTAAAAAAAATTAACATAAAAAAAGATTTTCCTCAGTGACAAAAACTTAAATCATAAAAAAGTTATAAATTACTTTCAAGTGAGATTTTCATACAGAATAATAATCTGTAACAAAATGTTATTAACGAAACACATGTTTTTTTTATCAAAAAAGTCAGAAAAGTAAAAAATTTATAAGGTATCATGTAGGGTTCCCCACCCCCCCCCCCCCCTGACAGGATGCCGTTTTTTACAAGGACCTCCCGTATATACAAAATCATAATTTGAAAATGTACATTTTTGAAACGGTATAACGTAGCATTTTATTAAAAGACAAATTTGTCGCAAAATTTATCAAATTTTACGTAAATACACATTTGATCAAAGTCAAAATTTATGAACTATAAAAAAATATATAAAAAGTAAGCAAACGATATTTTTTAAACAAAAGCTAACTTTATGATTTCTAAATACAGTAACGCAAAATTGAATCAATGATTACTTATTGCAAAACTACGATCACGCTAAAATGATAGCTGAATTCCCTTCTTTCCCTGCTCGATAGTGACATTTAATTTTTCCTCTATAGGAAATTTTCCAATCCTCGAATTAACAATTGAACGCTTTGAATTCCTTATTTGATATTATCTTCCAATTTACCAATACCATTTTATGGTGTTAATGCGTAAAACTATGTATCTCACAATTACCTGTTATTAAAACAGATTGACAAATTTACTTATCTGCTAAATTGACTTATCTGCTAATTATATTATCTTATTAAAAAATGTAATTATTTCACTGGTTTAACATGAAAAAATCTAAACAGACCGGATAAGTAGAACTAACAGTAGAAGACAATTAGAAAAAATAATTCACCAATAATAAATAAAGAAAAAATCAAAATCAAGGAATAATCAAAATTCCGCCTATAAATACGAAATGTATATAATTTAAAATGTAACAGTAGAAAACAATTAATAAAAAATAATTCACCAATAATATAAAAAATAATGAAAAAAAAAATCTAAATCAAGGAATAATCAAAAATCCGCATATAACTACGAAATGTATATAATTGAAAATTTGTAATCTTCCTAATTGAATTATTGTAAAAACAAAATGAAAAATGCATGCCTACAATATAATATTATGAGAAATATTCGTTTAATGTGTAAAAGCTTTTATCGATAAGCCATTTTTTCAACGCTGTTGTAAACCCTTTTCCTTTTATTTCTTTGATATTTGCAGGTAGGTGGTTATATAAAGAATATAAAGAATGATTTAAAAGAAAGAATGATTAAAAGAAAGAATATAAAGAATATAAAGAATGATTTGCGTTCTACACGTATCTAAAGCAAAAAGTAAATAAATAAATAAATATTCGAATAGAACACACATACATATACACATGAATACATAAATATATAAATAAATAAACTGGCAAAATAAGGTAAGGAAAGGAAAGGGATAAATTTTGGGATGAAGGGAAAGGGTCGAATTTGTGGCTTATAATTATTGTTGAAAAAGTACTTTTTCAATAGTTGTTTAAAGGTAGGAAGTGACATACCATCTCTTTTCCGTGATCTTCAAATAGTATTTGTTTTTTGGGACTGAGAAATAAAACATACAATCAAATAAACAGTCTACTTTTATTAATTCTTTTGTAAAAACCTTTATATAATTTAGCTAAATGTTGATATCTCATTTTAGCGTCAAATGTATGCCCCCAAATGATTTGCTTTCAAATGCAATAATTTTGATATCAGAAAAAACGATCATCAAACATTCATTATTCATTGATTTTTATTTTTTTAAAGGAATATTTTCAGTATGAATTGAAATTTGAGTTAAAACTACGAAAATTCCCTTCAGTAGAGTCTTTCAAATAGAGAAATAAAATATAGGTTATATTGCCAGAGTTCAAGAACAGACCTTCAAGAACACCAATGATCAAAAATTATTTAACATTTCTAATTTCTGTTTCCAGGAGCAAGTTGCGTATTGCATTTCAGCAGCGGCTGCTGGTGATATGGCAGGAAGATTTATATTAGCTGGTGTTAGTCGTTTCATCTCTTTGAAACCAAGGAGCATCTTCTTCAGCGGCGTCGTAATTGGATTATCTTTCAGAATATGTAAGAATTTGTGGATATTACCTTACAAGCGGAGGAATTTTAACACCTTCTTCGTAACTTGCTTAGGGTATAAAATTTTCGAAATTTTAAATTCATATTACAATACAACACGTTTAATATTTCAATTAATTAAAACTTCAACCCCCCCCCCTCCCTCTTATTTGTATCTTTCAATAAATTTTCCTAATTAGGCATTTTAAAAGATGTTTTTAATGATGTAAAAAAAACATCAATCAATCTATCAATCAATTTTATTTCAAAATCAAGATGGTATAGAAAAATTACCTAAGTTTTATTTTTATTTTTTTTCAGTATAGTAATATCAACTAACATTTTATTACAAGACTTTAAATTATAATAACCTTCATCACCAAAGGGGGTATAATTTTCAAACCCCTCTAATACGTGTTTTTTTTTATTTTCATAGACCTATCATGCTTCCAAATTGCATTTTTTTTTTAAATCGTTTCTGAGATTTGGGCCTGACGGAGTGAAACTGCGACTCCACTTGAGACTCGTCAGCGGTGGATTTAAGAAAAATCTCCAAATCCGTCTTTCTGCTGTTATTACTTAGTAGAGTGCCCTAAGAAAGTACTCACTAACCTCCCTAGGCAATGAATTTTGAAAATGCCAGAACACGTATTACTTTATTTCGTAAGGACTGTCATCCTTCCAAATTCCAATTTCGGAGATAGGTGTTCGACGTGCTAAAATTAGGGGTGCAATTTGGAACCCTCTTCAGATGGAACTTAGGATAACCCCCGAATATGTCTTTCTTCAATTCTTTGATAGATCAAATCATCTATAATTTGAGTTTATTTAATAACATGTTCAATAAGTCAATTACCTAAAACTTCTACCCCGTAACAATTATTAGGGGTTGAATGTAACCATACCCTTGATACAATATATTTGAATTTATTTGATTGAACATTTTATCCGAATTTACGCTTTCTACTGATTGATTAAAAATAAACCCCCGTTGCAACCCCTTGCAAATCCCTGGAATACCTATTTATTTATTTCTTTAGGGCTTTCATTTTTCTAAGGACAATAGGCATTTTTGTATGAAAGTTGTACTTAAAGTGTAACAACTAGGGACTTATAGACGTTAATTGTGCTTGTGTAAAGAAGTAATCATATGAAAGTTCAACCCATTAATCCATGTCGTATTGGAATTATACACGAAACTTTGTATACATGAATGATTTTGTTAAATATTGTTTATTATTTAACTATGGTTTATTACAAGTCATTATTTGAATCAACAGTTGAGCTACAAACCAATCGTAAAGTAAAAACCAATCAAGTGCAGCATCACAGCCAGAAAGTAAAAACGGCATCACATGAAAACAGAAACCACTCAGAATACCCCAACGGAAAATGAAGGAATGACAACGGCCCAGACGCCAAATCTTACCTGTCTCCCATACACCGTATATACATCTCTATCATGCTTATTTACTGTGTCTCTTTAATCCATAAAATTATTTAGACAATCTCATTTAGATAATCCATAGATTATTAGAATTTCGACGGCCCAGCCGCCGAATCTTACCTGACACCCACAAACTGATCATCTATCTCTATCTTACTTATTGGCTGTTTCTTTTTCTTCCGTAAACTTATTTACGGCTTTAGTTTCGGGATAAGATAAAAGTATTCACTCGGTACTATGCAGTTATTTTAACTATTAATAGTTAATACTGATATAGGTTTATAGTTTGTCTCTATAAATAATACAAACAGATAAATAAATGTCAAATGAAGTAAATAAGGTATTTTACTAAAAAGTATAATTATTCAATAACATATTTTGCAATTTCAACACTCTATAACTATTTTAGCTACGTATTTTAGTTTAGCTGCTATAGAATGAAATGTTATACTTGTAATAAGCATTCGTTTGGTATATGTGGCAAAGTGTTACAACAAACTCTGCAATTGGGTACGAAAGTATCCATTGTCCTTTGAACTACCATCTAAAACCGTTTCAGAGATACATATGTGTTCGACGATATAAATTGCGACTATATATTGCGAATACGACTTTCTCGACTTCCTTAGAAGTGCAAATAATCTGAACATGATAATTATATTATAACGTGTCAGTTACCAAAAGTTCCGAACCCTAGAACGTCATCGCCCATTTTAACCGCTAGGGATTGAATTTAGTCAAACTTGATTGGATATATAGGGATTGCATTTAGCTAGTTTAATTCTCTGACTAGAGCATTTTACCCGAATTTCCAATTTTTACTGATGGATAAAACACGACATCTGTTGCACCCCCATAATGGGGTTGAATTGTTAAAATACTTTGAAAGCGTAATTTAAGGTCCTAGCAATGCATAAGGTACTAGCAATGCATATACTTTGAACGCGTAGTTTATTTCAGAGGGTTGTCAACCTCTTAAATTGCAAATTTCATTGTTAAACAATTTCGGATAAACGTTATCGACAGGCTAAAATTTCAACCCCTTTTTTATCCTCTTAGGCCTGGAATTTCGGAAAACCCCGACTTACCACTGAATTACGTTATGTACAAAATTTCAAGATTCTAAGCTCAGCGATTTTGGGTGTGGCGTTATACATAAGCTAGTCAGTGAGTCAGTTAGGACTTCGCCTATTATATATGTACATTATTTTTAACATAATTTCAACAAAGGTATATTATTATAGTGTATTTATTTTATTCAATCCTGTGCGTTTTAGTTCTCGACTTGACAAGAAGCTTTTACTTGATTATGGCCATATCCGCGATGGTGGGACTGGGAAGATGTTTAACGCACTTGATGATACCGCTCATTCTAGGAGATCATGTTGAAATAAAAAGATATCCAGCTGCGTATGGACTCTTCATGATGCTATTTGGAGGGTTCAATGCATTGCTAGGACCTTTAATCGGTAAGATGTTTGTTTTATATTGTGATGATTATATAATACAGTGGGAAGACCATTGCAAATATGAACAAATTTTGGTCATCAGTACGCAGCTATACTGAGTTGTAAATAGGTCCGAAGTTGTGTTTCAAATTAAAATGTTTGCATTAACCATTCGAAGCTCACCAGTTTTGTAGCGATTTGATAAAAAAATACTTGGTCGTTTTTTTTGCGAATCTCTTATTTTTCTTGATTTTTTTTTGCGTTTTTTTTTATTAAAAATTAATGTTTTTGAAAAATTACCAACTTTTTTAGCGAATTAACTAACTTATTGATTTATTGGTTGCCACTGGGAGAGTAAGTTTAAAAAATTGGAATCTGAAAATCATTAAAGTCATCTTGACTATATGAGTATTTGTACCCGGTGGCATAGTGGTTAGGTCGCCTGGACTTACATTGCAAGATTCCGGGTTCGATTCCCGGCTGGGTATCCGTTAGTATAAAATTAACGGAATTGTATTTCAATTCTGTCGATCGGATGCAATAACAAGACACACACTTACACACATGTTACACGCCCACATACATATAAACACTTCATAGTAGGGTTGATTGTGAAAGATTTTCGTATGATAATATACCCGCCTATTGTGAAATTTCACAATAAAGAGAAATAGAATAGAAACGAAACGAAAATTATTTTATATCGACATTTCTATGAATATTCCGCATACGATATATGTAGAAGTTGTGAGGGACCACCCCTCACTGGACTCCAATTTACTCGTAGTGGTATCATCAGGGGGTTTTCTCCGTAATGAAAGGCGTTCTTGATGATGCTGAAGTCGTTTATTGAAGAACTTGGTTGCTGATTGCCAGATGTAATGCTTCCGAATATCGAGTCGCGGTGCGGAGTTTAGATAGTGAGTGCTCGAAGTTGAAGGTCGCGGTTGACTAGTCGAAGATTGGTATCGCGGATAATGAAGGTGACTACTCGTGGATGATAGCGCGGTGGTTGACGACCCGAGGATGATGGCGAGGTATGAGCGCGGTAGACGGTCACTCGAGGATGATAATTAATTGGTCGAATGTACTGGTTTATATACTGTATTGCATGACCCAATGCTGAAAGCGTGGGGGAAATAAGTGTGTCGATTGAATCGATCAGAAGAAATTGGCATGAGTCACCGGCTTGCGACTGCATTAATTACCGAAATTAGATGGAATTTAATAGCAGTACACGTGTGGAATTGATTGTGTTTGCGATTATAGATTTCTTTGGAATCTAATGCTTTTGTTGACTTGATATGTAGGACGAAGTTCCTACAAAGTTTAAAAAATAGAAATTTGGTCACATACAAACTTAGACCTTTATATAATACTATTCATATGATATGTGTAGTTAAAACATTCCTAATTATACTATTAATTTTATTATGCGGTTTGATGTTTATAGTGGTACATCTCCTTAATTATACCAGTCTTAAGCACTAATTTTATTTTATTTTCTATCGACAGGTATGATAAGAGATATTACAAATAGCTATGCTATTACATTCCATGTCTTGAATGGAGCTTTGTTTCTGAGTATACTGGCGTGGTTTATTGAATTCATCATCAGGCGAAAAAAAGCACAGAATAAGCAGAACACCACATAAAAAAATACTCATACCTTATGTGTAAAATAATAAAATTGTACATAAATATGTTTTTTTTTTATTTTCTTGGTATTTCCGTTATTGCCAATGAGTATGGCTTTCATTTATTTACCTTCGTACTTAACGCTTACGTCTTTTAATTCCGATATCTCATCATTAATACTTGTTGAATAGTTACCCTAGTGCAGTGGAGGTCTCTTCATATAAGTCGAAGTGCTAGAAGTTCTTTCGCGGAACGTGCATTATCATCTCTTAAGCGTATTCATACTTACCTAAGAAGTACACAGGGTCAGGAACGTCTATCTGACTTATCAATGGTTGCTATTGAAAATCAGTTGTTAATAGAATTAAAGCGTTCGCCATCATTTTAGTCAGAAGTAATAAACTCATTTTTGAAAAAAGATACACGCTTCGATTTGGAATATAAATAAGCTAATTAAAGCTAAGTACCTAACACTTAATTACTTTTTGTTCTTTTTTTCCTATAAAACAGTCTTACAGCTCATACAAGCAATGGTCAACTTCTTAACTTGATTTGACTCGCTCAAGCGAATCAGTGTATCAGTGAGGACTTTGATTCTTATACAGGTTGAGTTTGTATAAACCGGCATCCTCGAAGGGCATGATTTTTTCATCCAAAAAAAAGGTGTAGCGATGGGGTCCAAAATGGCACCTGCTTACGCCATTCTGTACATGGGTTGTCTGGAATCATCGTTCCTCTGTACGCAGCAACTGCAACCATCTGTATGGCTGCGATACATTGACGATCTCTTTCTGCTGTGGACACACGGAAAGGAGGCGTTAACTGTCTTTCTAGAAAGCCCCAATAATTTTTCTTTTACTCAATTTCACATGGAACGTGTCTGACCATAGGGTGACGTATCTTGATGTGATCCTGACTCTCTCGGGAGGCCATTTCCAAACTTCGGCTCACATCAAACCCACCAACCACTAGTTGTACCTTCATTACAGCAGTTGTCACCCCCCACACACTAAGCGAGCGATTCCCCATTCACTTTCCATTCGTGGACATCGCATTTGCAATGAGGATTCCGGTCGGAAGGAATTTCTGGACTCGCTCGAATCAGCTCTGCTGAATTACTGACCAAACAGATAATTCCGAGCCACAGACGCTTCCAGCAGAACACCCCCAGAAGTTCTTCAACGATGGAATCCCTGCGATTATGTACTACGTACTTCCCTGGGGTGGAAAAATTGAAACCCATTCTTAAAGATTTATTCCCCATTATTTCTTCCAGCCCGCTGACTAAAAGCCTCTTATCGGCCCCACCCAACATCGTGTACCGGAGACCTCCCAACCTCCGTGATATTCTGTCTCGCACTGCCACTAGCGCCAGCATCAGCACCCCAGCACCGCCAGGCTCCTTTGCTTGTAATAAGAGCCGATGTAAAACGTGCTTAACCCATTAAAGCCTGCCCATAGATCGGCTCGTACGATTTTGATGAAATTTTGATATGTGTGTCCGGGGGACCATAGAAGTTGACAGCAACAAAAAAATTTTTTTTACCTGTTAACACACCTGATATATGACATGGGTATTTAAATACCCGACAGGCATTGGTGTGTTAGTTTTAAATCACCTAAACCTGGTTGGATTGCCATATAGTAATAAAGAAGAAGAAGAAGTAGTAACTGCTTTCACTGAAATATTTGTTAACAAATATACTGCGTGCATTTTAAGGTTATTATGTGTATAAAGAACAACCTGACAGCGTTGATTTGTAAAGATTCAGAATGATTAGTCGGAAGAAAGTTCTTACTGCTGCCGAGCTGTAAGCTATTTTGGATAATTGGTCTGATGGAGATTGTGATGTAGAAGATAACTTTGGCCAATACGCAGACGCCCGTTAATATCGTCATAACACCACCCAATGCGCTCAATTCTGTTAGTGACAATGAAGAATTAGACGAGAATTTTTAATTATTGCACGATGTACTGGAGATGCCTCGTAAGATTGCCGGACAATTCGAAATCGAATGTAAGTACGATGATACGAACGAACACATGCCATCGGGCTGTGGTGATGATAATACGGATGTCGTAAATGAACCCAACGTTGAACAAGAAGAACAAGATGGTACGCCAGTGGCTTCAACATCTAGTGGTCGTGGCCGTAAATCAACACCGAAATCAAGGAAGGCACCGAAGCGATCCCTAATCGATGAACCAATAAAACCAAAATAGTCTCGGTTGCAACTTCCGGGACACAATTGGTAACGCGTTGCGATCGTATCGATCATTTTATCGGAAAACTCAATACACGTCGCCGTTGTTCGCAATGCGGTAGCAAAACTGAATATGGTTGCTTGAAGTGCCAGGCTAACTTGCAACCCGCTCCTTGCTTCCTGGATGACCACAACGGTGTTCCAACAGATAATATGAAGATTGCTAAGGCTAAATAACATATTTCTTCATGTTTCCTCAAGAAAATAAAAACAATTCAGATTTAAATGAGCTTTTATTCACTCCAAAAGATTGTTTTTCATATTGTAAAAAATAGATATTTTTGGTATACACCATGGACTATTGGGTATTTAAAGTACCATTTTCATTAGACCTGGTTTGACAGCCAGGTGTATTGACATATCGCTGTTGGTTTTTCTCTATTACATAGAGGACACCTAAAGCTATCTGGTAAGGGTGAGCGTTTTTTGTATTTCCCATTTCCCTATATTTGGCAGCACTTTTCCTGAGCATTTCCAGACAAAAAAAAAGCGCGACTTTTACCTGTAAAACGACAAAGGTAAACCGCTGAAAATTATACTGTTCTATTATTTATTTTTTTAGTCCATTCTGTGCCTTTACAACAACAAACAAAATGCAGCAATATCTCTCACCTATTCCACGCTACATTTTTTTAGGTGTCAACATTTTTTCGGGTATTTAAATACCCAGTAGGCTGGAATGGGTTAATTCATTTTCCAGCCACGAAGTTCACGAGCCCCAATACCAATGAAGTCTATAAAATCAGCACCCATGCGGACAGCGCTTCGCAAAACTGCATTTATCACCTTCAATGCAGAATTTGAGAGGCATTCTATGTAGGTGAAACCACGAATAAACTGAACCTCCGGATGAACTACTGGTGTTCCACAAAAGGAGGCACATCCAATCTCCCGATTCCCGTGCATGCGCGATCACATGGTAAACAGTTTGATTAGTGCTTCACGGTAAAGATAATTATGACTTTTCCGGAAAACACTCCCGAAATAAAACTCAAAACGTGGGAACTAGGTCATATATGGTGCATACCAAGGGTGCGGACTAAACATCAATCATTAAAAGCGGTGTTATATTAACAATATATTAACATATATTAACATATATATTTATATCACAACCAAATCATCACTTTTTTCTATTTTCATAATGTCTAATATTATTTCAATATTATTTAAAATTAAATTATTCCGCCTAATCACCATTCTCCTAGTACCACGGAAGAAAAGCGGGTTGGAGTTGGTGACAGCAGCGGATGCCAGTATTCTTCTCGCCGCTGAGAAGGGAGCCACGGGCTCCGAAACGTTCGGTTAAGGTACTCATGTCCTTCAACCACCTACGTCGTCAAAAAGCCATTTATTTGATTTTTTATTGAATAGAATTGTACTTTCTATTTTTTATGTCGTCATCAAGACGGTTGAATATTTCAGCCATATTTTGTTTATTTTATTTATTTATAAATTTACAATAACTTCATATAATATGTCATATAAACACCATTTACATAATATGGATGAGTTGGGAGAGATTGAGCACATCCTATGGTGAAAATGTTTATCCGCATTCCTAACTAGGTCAGAGACCCGTATCTAGGGATGCTGATTTTTGTTTAATTGTATTGACGAGCTGACTCTTTTGATATTATGAACTTAAGTTGCGTTGCATAATACATAAGAATATATACATATATACATACGCATACATACACACATACACATATATATATATATATATATATATATATATATATATATATATATATATATATATATATATATATATATATATATATATATATATATATATATATATATTTATATTTGATAAGTTTTGTAAAGAAATCCGTTTATAGGATGATATATTTATTTAAAATAAAATTAGTAAAAGCTACTTACAAAGCAGCGAAGGAAATCCCAGCTTGGATCGGGAAATGCTAATATTTGAATGAGATATACTTACGGATGTGCACGACTTTCAACGGTGCAAGTAAATTTAAACTTACTTGCACCGTCGAAAGTCGTGCACATCCGTAAGTATATCTCATTCAAATATTAGCATTTCCCGATCCAAGCTGGGATTTCCTTCGCTGCTTTGTAAGTAGCTTTTACTAATTTTATTTTAAATAAATATATATATATATATATATATATATATATATATATATATATATATATATATATATATATATATATATATATATATATATATATATATATATATATATATATATATATATATATATATATATATATATATATATATATATATATATATATATATATATATATATATATATATATATATATATATATATATATATATATATATATATATATATAGTTTTGTTAATATTTGATTGGTTTTTTGTAAAATCTTTTTTTAAAGAATTCGTTTAAAGGATGACACTTTGATGAAAAAATAAAAATAATAAAAGCCACTTACATAGCTGGAAGGTTTTCCCGGACTGGACTGGGAAATGCTTATTGTTTAAACGAGATGTATTCTTGGATGAGTACCACTTTCGACGGTACTCATCCAAGAATACATCTCGTTTAAACAATAAGCATTTCCCAGTCCAGTCCGGGAAAACCTTCCAACTATGTAAGTGGCTTTTATTATTTTTATTTTTTCATCAGTGTCATCCTTTAAACGAATTCTTTAAAAAAAGATTTTATATATATATATATATATATATATATATATATATATATATATATATATATATATATATATATATATATATATATATATATATATATATCTATATATATATATATATATATATATATATATATATATATATATATATATATATATATATATATATATATATATATATATATATATATATATATATATATATATATATATATATATATATATATATATATATATATATATTGATATTTTAAGGGTGTAATTTTTTTTAAATTATTTTCAATAATATATAAAATTAGATTCATGAAAAGTTACTTATCTGGGGTCCTGGTGGACCAGAAACATTTAAACGATAGTTAATGTCCTCTTTAAATACTTAGGGCAGCGGCACCTGTTTCCGCAATTGATAACTTATGATGTTCTTAGTTATTGCAGCCGAATTACTGTATGCCCTTGGATGTAATAAGTATAGGAGGATGGTTTCTGTAACAGAAATGGATGTTAGTAACTTATTTTAGAAGAAATTATATGACTGAGAATATTTCGACACTAGTCGTATTCATCTCTATGACAGAGAAATGTCATAGAGATGAATACGACTAGTGTCGAAATATTCTCAGTCATATAATTTCTTCTAAAATAAGTTACTAACATCCATTTCTGTTACAGAAACCATCCTCCTATACTTATTACATCCAAGGGCATACAGTAATTCGGCTGCAATAACTAAGAACATCATAAGTTATCAATTGCGGAAACAGGTGCCGCTGCCCTAAGTATTTAAAGAGGACATTAACTATCGTTTAAATGTTTCTGGTCCACCAGGACCCCAGATAAGTAACTTTTCATGAATCTAATTTTATATATTATTGAAAATAATATATATATATATATATATATATATATATATATATATATATATATATATATATATATATATATATATATATATATATATATATATATATATATATATATATATATATATATATATATATATATATATATATATATATATATATATATATATATATATATATATATATATATATATATATATATATATATATATATATACATACCTACACATATATAGGTATACATAGCAAATTATACACGAGATTTGATATTAGTTAGTAATATATAATTTAATAAAACAACTTAAATTATTAGCGAGAGCAATTGCTCTCGCTAATAATTTAAGTCTCATGCGGAGTCTCAATTGAGACTCCGCATACATTGGACCCCTTTCAAGCAGGTACTTCTTTATAAGTATTTTAAATGAATTTAAGTTGTTTGCATTCTTATAACTCTCATTTAAATTATTATAAAATCTCGGCGCAAGGAAATAAAAATGCCTTAAAAATGCCTATATAGTTTAGTTGTCTTTGGGCAAATGAAGAATTAACTCGGGGAACGACATAATTTAGGCCTGCAGATACTTTTGTAGTTTTTTGTAGGAAAAACACGAGTGACTGTTTTACAAACAGCTGGTGTATATCTAACACTATATGTGTATTACACTATAATACCAGAAAACAGATATTCTATGGTGATCCTGTAGCCTACTAAGTTGGCATCTTGCGGGATCTTGGCAGCTTGCTAACAAAACATATTTACTCATTCACAATGTACACAAACTATTTCTACAAAGTACAGTTCATTATGCTTTGTATAAAAATAATAGTTAACCCATGTATGCTCGTAACAATTTCTTTTTGAAACTGATAATTATAATATTAAATTTTGTTTAACCTTTAGGTAAGTGATTTCTTAAGATGGATAGTTAACGACCCTTGACCAAAAAATGTGTTCGCCCTAGCATTCAAGCAAAACATTTCATAGTAATTATATTTTAATAGCTAAGTAAAGTATAAATTTATTTAAAAAACCTTAAAAGCATTTATGATATAACCTAATACATAACTATTATACTATATGAAAATGAAAATGAAAATGAAAATTTTATTTTCATAAACCCGATCTGGGTATAGAAATTATATTACAAAAAATTATTATATATATAATAACATTACGAAATTACAAAAAATAGTATTTCTACAAATGAAATTACATTTCAAATTATAAAAAAAGTGTATAAAAAGTTCTGCGATCTAAGCTAACAGTGTATAAAAAAAGTGTATAAAAGTTCTGCGATCTAAGCAAAGCATTCGACTGTATAAACATCAATACCCTGGTAGACAAGCTAAACCATTATGGAATTAGAGGAGTGGCCAATTCACTCATTAAATCGTACCCACAAAACAGGCAGCAAGTGGTGGAGATTAAAATAATTGATGGAATTGAGGAAAAGGCTGAGCAATCGAGTTGTGAAATAGTAAACATCGGTGTGCCTCAGGGCTCAACATTAGGACCTCTCCTCTTCAAACTCTATTGTAACGATTTAGCAACAAACATAACTTGTGCCAAGACTGTCCAACTTGCAGATGACACCACGTGCATTCTTGAAAGTGACTATAGAACAAAAATGGAATATCCAACAAGCGAAACACTTTTTTAAGTCAATGATTAGTTTAGAGTGAACCCGATGTCGGCAATTTAAGCAAAGCAGTGTTGATAAACTTCTCAAATAAAAAAGAAAAACAGTTAAATTACTCTATCGAGATTGCCAAGTCCACTAAATTTCCAGAAACTTACACCGACGAAAACATGTCACGGAAAACCCACATAGACCAGCCCAAACCAAAATTGTGTTAAGCCCGCTATGCGGTATCCAGATCGAGAAAGATATTGGACGAAAAGGAAATCGAGTGTGTGAGTATCGATATGTATTGGTGTTATTCATATTTGCTTCGTCTTTATCCTGTAATGATGTTATTCTCGGTACAGATTTGTTATTTATCTTAGGAATTTAACTGAAGGAACTTGGCTGAAGGATTCATGTGATATATCTTAAAATAACAGATATTCTAAATTTAACATGTTCATGCCAGTGTTCGTCCAAATTGCAGCATTGCTTGTTTCAACACTCAAAATACAGTGCAACTCAGATTGCAGTGATTCTACTTCGTGTGTGCTAGACAACTCTTTTTATCAACCTCCTTCCCATAGTCTACTCCTTTGCTCTATTTGTATCCCATTTCCTAACACTACCAAACTCTATTCTTATTTATCTGTTAATGTAACCCGTATATGGAACCAGTTCTATTTAAATATTTGAAGTGCTAGCACGTTGTCTAAAATCAAAATGTTATTGAAAAGGTATTGCCTACTTATCCCAACTACTACCTCCTTTTTCCTTCCCGTTCTGTAATAACACTATTTTCTGCTAATATAGTAGTAATGTGAATTTTTAAATCGTTTCCAGAAAAGCGTTTCCAGGAAGTTATTGACCTGTAATAGATGACACCCTTTTGGTCCCACCAAATGCAAAGCATTATCTTGGATCCGTGGACGTCTCTGGCGTGGCTGTTGAGGTCGATGGAAGTGATTCACCGGTGTACGAGCGATATTTTTTGCGTTTGGGGTTCTCGTAAAAGATCCACTTTTCGTCGCCGGTGATTATTCGGTGGAGAAAACCTTTTCTTTTTTGACGGCGAAGGAGCATTTCACAAGTCATGAAACGTCTTTCGATGTCTCTTGGCTTCAACTCGTGAGGAACCCAATGCCCTTCATTTTGAATGAATCCCATAGATTTTAAAGGTCTTGAAACGGTTGAGGGATAAATATTAGGCACTTCACTTATCGTTGCCAGCGTCAGACTCGAATCATCATGGAGTATGGACTCCAATTCGGCTTCTTCAAATTTTTGCTCCTGGCCTGGGCGCCCTTTGTCTTGCACGTCGAAATCATCACTTTTGAATCGGAGAAACCAATTCTCAACAGTCTTTTCTGTCGGAGTAAATTCCCTGTAAGCCTCCAGCAGCAATCTATGCTATTCTGCGGCAGTTTTCTTAAGATGAAAGCAGAAAAGCATTGCTTCCCGCAAATGACGTTTTGTCGGCTCAAATTTCGACATCTTCGAAGATAACAAAATTACCGTCGTTGACACTTCAATAAAGTAACACAAACTGATAATTGAAGCCTAACGATGACGCTTTGACATGGAGTATTTTGTAATTTAGTAAATGACTAGAAATATAGGTTACGGTATTTCTTAGTAAAGCGAGGTTTCAATGCAAGGCCCTAATAAATAAATCAATTCTCCAAGTGCTGACAAGTCCGCCTTTGTATGATTGCAGTAAAGAGTTTTTCAATTATATCGGGGTCTATAACGATACATCGGGCATATTTGGGTTGAAGATGTATGTAAACAATATGTACAAGATATATTTAAATAAGATAACGATTGACAGTTGTTCCAGCTAGATTTGATTAAATAAACTAATGTCATTACCATGGTTGTCGAGGTGTAGTGCTGGGGTGGAATTGGTAATAGTAAAAATAACTGGAAAATGACGTCTAAAAATGGAAAAATTCTAATAGCACCTGAAGGAGGATGGGGTTATATGATCGGAGTATCGTTCATTCTCATGTTTGTAAGTATGCGAGGATGTATATTTCTGTGATGTCAGTGATACTCGGAGTTTTTTGAACATGTCAAAATATGCATTTAGCCAAAGAAATATAATTTATTCCAATACGTCTTAAATACGTAAACAGTGTAAAAATAATCATTAATTATATAGCTTATTAGATCACCCTAATATGGATACCGGGTCACGAAGGCATACCCGGCAACGAAGAGGCCGACAGACTGGCAAAACTAGGCACACTGAAACGCCCAGTGGAGCCAGTTGTAGGGGTCCCCTTCGCTACAGGTAAGAAAATCATCAGGGACTGCTTGGAGCAGGAACATCGGGCTTCCTGGAAACAGAGCCAGGGATGTCGCCAGGCAAAAGCCATGATGGAGCAACCACTACAGAAGAAAACCAAGACCCTACTTGACATGAGCAAGAAGAACCTTAGAACTACTATCGGTCTCCTCACCGGATACACGACCCTTAGAGCTCATCTATTCAACCTTGGTTTGACCGAGAGCAAGGACTGCCGAATATGTGGCGAGGAACCTGAAGACAGCATACACATTGTTGGTAGCTGTCCAGGGCTCGCCGCCAAAAGACACGGTTTACTGGGACGAGTCTTTCTCGAACCCAGCGATCTGCCCAACTTGAAGGTCAGTGATCTACTTGGACTGGTAAGAAGTACCGGGCTACAACCTAACCACATAGTGGGTAGTTAAAAAAGACTTTACAGATCTAGGTGACATCAAGGGCTGGAAACAAGCCTCCCACTCTATCTACTACTACTACTACTACTACTACTACTAGAGTATTAGATTGCTTAGCTTCATACTACGGTTTGGCAACTAGGATTTTATTACGAAATGCAACGTATAGGTAGATGGCACTCATACTTCAAAAAAATGATATTTTTTGTCTTAATATAGCGGAATGATATTTTTTGTCTGTTCTAATATAGCGGCGTTCGTGGTATAACAGTGTGGCGGCGCACTTTAGATGACGCTCTAAGCATACCTTTAATGTACGAGTAAAAATTAATAAAAATAAAAAACGATAACAAAATACATCATAAATAAAAATAATAACAAACGAAATTGGAAATCATAGATCTTATTATTTTTGTATTATTTATATAAAGATGTCAATATTTAATTCGGTATACAGGTTTCAATTCCTAATAATTACGCACTTTAATGTTGTCATGTTGACATCTCTCCGTATTATTTCTGAGATTCGCATTTTTATATCAGCCCATATAAAAATGCGATAGATGATACTAATAATTAAATATTAATTATGTTGTTATTGGTTAAATTAATGGATTTTTATAATCAATCGGTCCGTTATAAAAAAAAAAAAAAAAATACATATTTTTATTATAGATTGCTATACATTTCACCGTCAATGCTCTGAGTGCCACCTGAATTTCGCTGGCACGAAAAGGTTGCCAAATCGTACTATGGAGTTGTACTATCTATCTAATGCCAATCTAATCCCATATATTAGCAATGCAATAATCTAACTTAATATTTTTCAAACATTTATGGGCTCCTTGACGATTTCTCACAGTTTGTTATATCCAATCTTACTTGAAATCACATATCTAATTTAATTATAGGAATCGGAACCATGTAAATCTGAAAAATATCATATCGTAGGATCACAATCGAATCAATCGTAGGATCAAGGAAAATATCCTACCTTAGGATCACGTGGGATCACATGCAAATAGAATTTATTTTTTCTACGCTAAAAAAAAATAAACTAAAAAATGCATTGTTATTGGTAAAAAAATTTAGAAAAAACTTTTTTTCGCTCACATTGACAAACAGTGTTTTTATGTTAAAGTTGGCCTATTCATCAATACGTGCACGATCTTTCGAAGAGGCGCATGATGTCTCGTCCCACTACCGCTCTGCTACAGGCGCTGCAGAAAAGGCGCGCGCGTCAAATAATATGTGTTACAAGAAAGTTAAATTTGCATAAGTATCAAATATATAAAAACCAAATATTTATTTTACATAGACAGAACCCTTGCCTATCTATTAATAGATCTCATTTTTGTCTTGCTTACTTTGCATTTGCTTAGCCAAATATTATTTATTATTTAAAATGGAAAGCTATTAAATATTATGTCAAAATGGAAAGCTTATCTGAAAAATAACCACAACGAATAAATATGAAATCGAAGACTATCGCGGTTGTTTGACATTATAAATAAGATTAAACGAATTTACCTCGTAAATTGAATTAATTTACCTCGTAAATTTACCTAGTAAACTCCCGTTGTCCAGGGTAACCTAATAGTTTTAATCTACCCTGGACAACCGGCGATTGCAACATCACCGACATTTACGCGTTTAATTCGTTTTTATCTTATTTCTAACGAAAAGGTTAGCAATAAATCAGTATATATAGTTTTTTGGCGATTTTTTCTTAAAAACAAAATAAATCTGATTTTTAAGCCTTCAAAAGAGGGTTCATCATTATCCTACAGTATTTATATTTGTTTTTTTCTTCATGTAAAAATATAATCCTGTAAAATAAAATCTTTCCAACTTCTAATAAAAAAACGGAAAATGATTTTAACATAGCGGAAAAACGAAAAAATATTTTTTTTTGTCTATTTTGATGTACAACAATACCTTTCAAATGATTTCATGTTCCGATCAACCTGTAGGTATATTGAAATAATATTATTAAATTTATAATTTAAATTTATTGTAGAGTACAGGTTTCGGTCCACAATTCTCCTTTGGTCTTATCTACAATGATTTCCTTGTCAGCATCGGTGAAGGTACCAGCGGATTATCTATCATGAATACATTAACCCTATTAGGAAGTTCTATTGCTGGTAAGTTAATTCTAGATAAGTAGCTTAAGTTAACTGTTTTATAAATTCATTTCTGATATTTTAATTAATTATTGGATTGGAGAGAACTATTACGCTACACTAATAAAAGACATTACCCGGTCGTAATGAAGAATGTTAAATAGTCAATAAAATACTTCAAACTGATAACTGAATCGAACACAGCCTTTTAAAAGTTTTGAAGTTAAAGAGGAAAAAGTTTAGAAAATTTTCGTGGTCGAAATAAATAAAAAAATTGAGAAAGGTGATGATATAAGGTAAGAATACAATGTAGAGAAATCAAAAAGGAATATATTACTTAAAGTATCCTGGTACATATGATGGACAGAAGCCCGGGTATGGGTATGGATTTATGGTTTTGTTTTAAAAGACATGTATTTAAATCGCCAAAAAATGCGAAAATGTGAAAAATTGGGAGGATTTTCGTGTAGAACATCTTATTATCAGTTTTATTCTTTGATTTTTAAACATCGAACGCAGTCAGACATCTAAGTAATAAAGAACTATATGTAAAACACAAGAAGCTATACAATAATTATTTTGTCCGTGGTGTAAAGAAATAACTAGCTATGATATAGGTCTAAATAAGTCTATATACGATTATTATGTCTGCGTAATTTTAATAGCCTTTCAATCTGGTTTCAGGTATCGCAATATTACCCATTGTTAAACTCTACGGCCCGCGGCCAGTGGCTTTGGCGGGTGCTTTTATGACTACCGTCGGACTCACTTTATGCGTCTTCGTTCGGTCTATTTATGAGGTGATAGCCTACAACATTATAATGGGTATCGGCTTAGGAATCCAAACACCGATGACCTACACCGTTTTCAGCTCTTATTTCGTTAAGAAAAGGGTATTTGTGCTAAGTACATCCAAGGCAATAGTTGGTTAGTTAATTATTATTGTGAAATCAGAGCCCTTAAGAGGCCGTACACGAAATTTTGCGCATTTCGTGAATTTACGTAATTTTGCAGACGTGAATTTAATGTTAAAATACTGTATTTCTATAAGTTTTATTGCACAACATAAAAGATCATTTATATTATTGTCTAATGAGTAAGCTACTTTTTTGAAAATTATCATAGAATTTTGATTAATTGACCTTAAACCGGCGACTGTTTGTGAATTTTTGCTGTAAGAGGTTTAGAATATAACATATTTACGAATCGTTTTGACATCTAAACGGTATAAAAAAATTACAATGTATTGTTGTGAAAGTTCTCTATATAATAAGTGAATCACTTTTTACTACTTTCATATAAAATTGTTGATAAAAAAAATATTTAACTTTGTCAAATTTTTTAGAAAATGGGAGAAGAAATGCTTTTGATTTTGGCCTTTTAGAACTCTCGTTCATAAAATAAAAAGAACAGAAATAAACTTTAGTTCAATATCAATCCATTTCCTCAAAAAAAATGCAAAACATTAATTAAAATTGGCAATAAAGTCTTTTAAAACAATCTAATTCTCGCATTATGATACTAGCCCATGATACGATTCACGCCTCAAGTCAGCTAGTCCCTTTATATGATCAGTGCTAGTCCCCGCCGAGCGCTTCCAAAGGGTGGACGTATCTCTTTGGCTCCGAAAATCCTACATACCTATAGTTATATTATACCATTGACTATAGAGGTATCAAAGCCCACATCGATTTCGTACACGGCCTCTTAACTTTGAGCTTTAAAGTACAAATCAATACTGAGTTGGATTATATTCGCAGTTGATTAATATTTGTAATGCTTCCAGGGATCGTGTTTATGATGCTGCCCTTGATGTATAAGTGGTTTATGGATATGTTTGGATTCAGAGGCACTCTGCTAGTTACAGCAGCAATAGGTAGTCATACAATATTAGCTGCTCTACTTCTACAACCAGTGGAATTGCATATGAAACTGTCCAAAGCGGAAGGACAAGATAGCAAGGAAATAGAAAACACTGAATATGACCATGCATCATCTGCACTACTCAAAACCGGCAATACAGATAATAATATACCATCGATATTAATAAGCTCTGAAGATACAGCTAATGAGGAGAAGGAAGGTGAAAGCAATAAAAATAACAAAAGGGATTTGAAGCGCCTGAAGGTTAAATCTGTGTCAATGGTCAGTCTTGGTAGCACTGATGAAGCATTTAATGTTATTGTCAAAAATGACGGTAAAAAGGGATTTTGGTAATTCATTTTTCTATTCTATCTTTTCAACAGAGTATCGATTATAAACCGATTTATTTACATAGTTCGATCGGGATCAAAGCTAACTTTCTTCGTTACTGTACAAAACCGTAATGTTAATCTACAAAACAGATATTGCTTGCTTTCAGAAAGTTGATCTGAGCTTTGGACACGCGTAGCATAAATAAATATGCCATATTTAACAAATGGTCTATAAAATAATTATATCCTATCTATTTCACCACCAGGAGTACATTCAGCGAATATTTAGATCTCTCACTTTTGAAAGATGGGATTTACATCAATATATGCTTTGGTATATCAATGGTGTTTTTCTCTGAGACGACGTTCGGCTTATTCTTTCCACTGATGCTGTTCAATATTAACTACACAACGGTTAGTATTCGTATTTATTTATTATTAAATTTGGATGATTACGATAATTGAAAAGTTTATGAGGGAAGGTATCTATATAAAATTTCATATGTCTTATAAGTGTAGGTACAGGTATACGCATAATCAAAAATTGAAAATTACACAAACAATCAAATAAGCAAGAAAAAGAGAACGCGAATACAGGCAATTACCTTCTTCGTCGTTCCCATGGTTCTGTACCTGGATAAGTTTTTTACCATTTTAGTTTACAGATTTACAGAAAACGAGCTTGAGATTTACAGAAACGAAACGCGTTAATTTCTTGTGTTGTGAATAAACATATACTTTCAGGGAGGAATTAATGCTTGTGCATCGATAATATACCTATCATAATCTATTTTTTGTTCCAATTTTTATTTTATTTCACTATTGCCATCTATTAATTACGCATGCGACTATTGTGAAATGCATATATAATCTCACCGAAAGTAATCCTTCCAACCGCTAGATAGCAATCTGTGATTTTTTATTTATTGATTTTATCTAAATTACTGTTTTTTAAATATTAGGTACATTCCAGGCTCTCTTTTATTTGTAATGTCTTCCGTTTAAAAAAAAAGGTTCAATAAATGGTGGTAAATGTCTAAAGTGTTCTAAATAATCTGTTGAAAATCCGTGACTCAAAACGATGTTCAAGGTCGCCGACTTCGACGACCGAGCGCCGTTAACAGTCATATGAACAGCTGATCGGTTCCCAAATTATTCTAAATCATTTGGAATAAAATGTAATTTAAAAAAAAAAATGTATTATATTATTTGTTTTAACAATTTAATATCGAAATTTGCTGAATTGCTCGTACTGATTCACCCACTACAAGGATGTCACTAATTAAAAACTCACGGTGTATATGTTCACAGGAGCAAGTAGCGCTGTGCCTATCTGCAACGGCAGCTGGTGACATGGCAGGGAGATTTATAGTAGTTCTCATAAGTCGGTTTTACTCTATTAAATCCAGGAATATTTTCTTAGCCGGAGCTGTGATATCATTCATTATTCGAAGTGGTAAGAACTATAGAATATTAATAACAATTATTAGTATATATAGCGTACATATTATAATAATGCTCCCCACAATTCATAAAAAGGAAAATAAACATAAGGAAATTAAATATTAGACATTTGACCATAGCATAATGAAAAATACAAACCTTTATAAACATTAATATAAGACAAAACCTGCGGCCTAATAAGTGTCTCTAGAGATAACACTCGTGCAAAATACCAATACTATTTTACGTACTCACTAATATATCTCGGAGATTACAATGTTCCTATAGGACTCGAGAATGAAGAAGACAATCATAAAGGTATAGGAAGTGTCTGTAGAAGTTGTCACTCCTGCAAAATATTAGCACTACTTCCATTGTATCACAAATAATTATTAGAGACTTCAATGTTGCCATCGCACTCCACGTGAGTGAAAAAGACACAAATGAAAGTAAAGGAAATGTCTGTAGAAGATGTCACTCCTGCAAAATACCGACACTTTTCTCACTAATATTTATTGGAGAATTCAATGTTGCTATCGCACTATACGTGAAAAAAGAAGGCATTTATGAAAGTGTAAGAAATATCTGTAGAAGAAGTAGCTCCTGCAATATACCGACATTATTTCACTTTTCTCACAAAAAATATTGGAGACTTCAATGTTGCCCTTGCACTCCACGTGAGTGAAGAAGATAGTGATGACATTATACGAAATGTCTGAAGAATATGTCACTCATGCAAAATACTACCAGTATTTGACTTATTTCACTAAAATTTATTGGAGACTTCAATGTTGCCATCGCACTCCACGTGAGCGAAGACACCAATGTAGGTATAAGAAGTCTGTAAAACATGTAACTCCTGCAAAAAACCAAATATATTTCACTTATTTCACTAATTGGAAATTTCAACGTTGTCATTGTACTTGACGTAAATGAAGAAGACACTAATGAAGGTATAAGAATTGTTTGTAGAAAATGTCACTCGTGCAAAATACCCACACTATTTTACTTGTCCCCCTTATATTTATAGGGGACTTTAATGTTACCATCGCACTCGACGTGAATGACGAATACTTTGATTAATGTATAAGAAGTCTCTGTAGAAAATAACACTCCTGCAAAATACTGACTTCAATATCGCCAACGGCTTTAAAGTGAATGAAGAATAAACTGATGAAGGTTTAAGAAGTAGCCATAGGAGATATCACTTCCGAATAATATCGACATTATTTAATGTGTCACTAATATTTATTGTAAACTAATGTTGCCATCGAACTGCGCATGAGTGAAGAAGACACCGTTGAAAGTATAAGGAAGGACTGTAGAATATGTTTAACCACACTAATTCACTTTTCTCACTATTATTTATTGGAGATGAAAAATAAAGATAAAATATAATAATATGTTGCCATCGCACTCCACGTGAGTAAAGAATACACCTATGAAAGTATAAGAAATGTATGTAGAAGATGTCACTTCTGCAGAAACCGGCACCTTTTCACATGTGTCACTAATATTTATTGGAGACCTCAATGTTACCATCGTACTCCACGTAAGTGAGGAAGACGCCGTTGAGAGTTTATGAAATGTCTGTAGAAAATGGCAGTCCTGCAAAATAACGACATACTATATTTCACTTTTCTCACTAATAATTATTGGAGACTTCAATATTGGTATCGGGCACAAAGTGAATGATAAAGACACGGATAGAATGAAACACATAAGATAATTCTACATAATTTCTAGTTAACTTCCTAGAAAAGAGATTAATCTTCGCAAAAGATACTATTTTAAAAATAGGTAAAATGGAGTAGTGCAATAAAAGAAGAAAAATGGTTAAAAGCTCTCAGTTCTAAAATATAAATTAATATATGTGTAGATAGATAGAACTTCGAAAATGATTTGCCATTAGTAACGATTCAAATCATGTAGATGAAACAAGCAAAATTAGAAACTGTACCTAATCTCCTAAAGACATATACATATCACCGAGAATTTATGATATCACATTTTTTTTATATATCTACGTCAGTCATTCTCATGCTTTTAGTAACGATTCAGAGTTATTCTCAAGCTTTATCATTTGGAAACTATATTTTTTTCGTAGCTATCAACTTCTTCAGCGAATTCTACGTCATAGCAGCAATGTCTACTGTCATTGGAATCTCCAAATCGTTTACGCATCTGACGTTACCGATTATACTAGCCGATCATGTGCCTATTGAAAAGTATCCGGCTTCAATGGGATTAAATATGATGCTTGGCGGAGTACTCAACATATTTCTGGGACCACTCGTAGGTAAGATTGCGTCGGTAATAGATATGTACCGCTGATTTACTAGTCATCTAAGAAGGTAGGATATTATGCAACGCAAAAAGAGTGATTCGACGACTACATCACCAAAAACAGAAGGCAACATAGATCTGTGTCCTGAGATGTTTTAGTCATACCTAGAAGGGTAAAGAAAAAAAAATATTACAATAAAAAATATAATCAAGCGTGAATAAGGAAATGGGCATTTTATACCTTTTATTCTGAAGACCACATTTTAGGGCAATTTAGTGTCATGAGCTTTTTACTAAAACTTGTATATTTGTAAGCAACCAAGCAATCAAGCAAACTTGATTGTAATATTGGAGTCCTGTCCACCTTAGAACGGGCTAGTCCCAGTTGGGTGACAGAAACAAATAAGCAAAAGGTTAAGGTTTTGCCATTCGGTTCCTGTTATTTTTGTAAGCTAAGCAATGTTTCATAGTAATTAATTCTTAAATAAATAAATAAATAAATAAATACCATTATTTATACCATCTCCTATTTAGCAACTCGTTTTTTGCACCACCGGGTTGAGTTTTCGTTCGATGTTGAGGTATACTAAATATATATTTCTATCACATTAAAAATAATAATTGATATTATAATCAAGTTAGGTACTGTACTTACCTAGTGAAGTCTTTGGGGTAATGAAAAATGATATGTTTTATTCATTCTATTATTGTTCATACACACAGGTAGGGCGGTTAAGTCTAATTAAAAATACCTAACAACGGATATATTTTTTTCCTAATTACGGGTAAATTAATAAATAAATAGCAGTGTAAATTACCCTTAGCCTTTCACGGATATGTCTGTAATATTAAATAAAAAAAAATAAGTTTCCCTCTTGACTATATTAACTAAATAATATACAGAAAAAAAAATCAGCCCGGTTACAAGAGGATACAACAAAGAAAAAGTCCCATGAATTAATAAGTTCCATAAAATATTGCTCCGGTAACTAGCACACATTCAATATTTTTTATAGACAATTGAGAATAACCAAGGACCTAGCAAATAGTAAAATTAGATAAACTTATCCATGGCTCTCTAATACATAGCACAATTTTTATATCACTGCTTTTAATCACGCAGGAAATGCTTTGGCAAAGTGATAAAATTGCAATTGAAGAAATGTGATCATTTTGCTTACATCATTAGCTTGGTTTGTTGCTTAATTACTATTCACCAAAAATGATTTGGCATATAAAAACATCGATTTGAACTTAATTTGGTATCTGGTAATCACATGTAATTATTGATTCGGACTAATTAAGAAGTGATTTTCGTCCCGCTAGCTTGTTCTACTCGATTCACAGTGCGACGCGACGGCGGGAACCACGTTATCCTTCTGAGGAAGCTACAGTCTCTACCTATTGAGATAGGTAACATCTTACGTCAACAATCGTAGACAAGTAGTCACTATTGGTTATTTAAATCCAGCTATCTAGTCGTATCGGAACCTAATAAACCTGGTGCAGTTGACCTATTATGAACCATGTGTTCATACGGGTCGGCCGAACTCATAGGTCGACACCTAGGTCGACCCTCCAAGCAGAAGTGCGAGCCCGGGTAGGACTCTGTGCCTGCAGGTCAGTGCCCCTGGAAATCATCGCTCGGGCGCTCCTGGAAGGTTTACGAACCGTGTGGCGTTAGCACAGATAGCCGAGGGAGTCTGGAATCGGCTTTGTTTCCCTTGTGGCAGCCGCTCTTGAAACGACTATTCAGCTACCCGATACCGAGTGAACAGCCGGGCAAAGGACGCCGTGATCCGCGACAGATTCGGTAGACACCGAATCACCGCTACGCAAAGGAGAGGACCGCGCAAGCGACCTCGAACCCGTAACCAGTCAAGAGGCCGGAGAAATCTGTCAGAAACTGGAAGTATGGGCGCGAGTGTCGGCCCGCTGGTTGAAAATCCGGTTTTTTCACGGTACTAGACAGTGGATTGTTTTCGTCCCCAGTCTTTTACGCACACCTCACGGGAGACAGACGGATCTAATATCGTTAAAAAAGTCTGAGGTGACGGGATCGCCAGTTGCAGTTCATAGAACCAGTTATCTAGTCGTATTCGGCGTACCTCCAGGTCATACTTTGGGCTATTGTTCTTCAATTTTTTTCATCGACGACATCAGATTGCTATTATTTCTCGGATTACATAGGCACTAAACGCTGATGATTTAAACATTTTCACGAAGTCACTGGTATTGAAGACTGTATGTAAGTCTATTGAAGATGACCTATGGTGGTTAGTCAATCTTTGTGATACAAATAAGATCATATGGCATTTATCGGTTTAATGCCGATAAATGCCATATGATCACTTTCAAGCAAAGCTCAATTTGTCAAAATAGTCGATGATGCACTATTAAAATGCAGCGATTTATTTAGATCAATCAGTAAACGTTTTTGTGTATTATATAATGACCGCACAACGCTGCATATTGATGAATACTATACCTAAAGAGTGAAAATTGACAATGTTCTAAGTGATGGCTTGCCATGCAACTACGGTGTTCCCCAGGGAAGTACGTTGGGGCCTTTACTTTTTCTCGTGTACATCAACAACTTTTGTCAACTGGAAATATCTGGCTCTGTTCTGTCATTTGCTGATGATACGGTGTTACTTTTCCAAGCAGACACATGGGAGTTAGTATTCGGCCAGGCAGAGACTGGATTAAAAGCAGCCCATCAATGGCTAGACAAAAACTTGCTAACACTCAATAGGGAAAAGACGAAGTATTTGACCTTTAGTATCGACAGGAGGCAGCAGCCATCACCTGAATTGCAACGTATACTGCACGAATGCAATTATGATAACTACTGCAACTGCCACCCATTGGAAAAAGCATGTCAAATAAAATACCTAGGAATCACTATTGACAATAACCTAAAATGGTATGACCATGTTGACATCACAGCGTCAAGAATGAGAAAACTAATATATGTATTTAAAAATATTCGAAACGTCTTTGAAATCAATGTCTTGAGGACGATATATTACGCGTTAGCTCAATCTCTGCTAATATACGGACAACTAGGCTGGGGTGGTATGGCCAAAACAAATCTGGATCCTCTGATAAAGGCCCAAAAGGCCTTGATTAGGGTTATAGCCAGGAAGCCATACCGCTACTCCAGTGACCAGCTCTACAGGAATTTTATGGTGTTGGATGCAAGACAGCTATACGTACGGCAGGTCTTGATATGCTACAGGAAAGAACTCCAACGGGACAACAGCAAGCCGACCAGTAACGCCCATAGACACGACACAAGACATAAAGACAGACATGTACAACCAAAAATGAGAACGACCTTTGGACAAAGACACTATATTTACCTAGCGAAAAAACTCCATAACATATTTACCACGCAATTAGGCCAAGCTACAATCATTCAAAATGACGCTCACTACAAAAGACTGGTAACATTATGGTTGTTACACTCGACGAGGGAGCACTGTGAGTCGTTAGTAACTAACGTTATTAAATAGGTGCACAGATGACTTATATTACTTATTATTGTTATTATTATCTCATTAGCCTCATAACTGTATTCATATATCTCCCATATATATTATATCTCATTTAATTTAATAAATATTTTTGTTTAATATATAAACCTATATACTAAAATAGTTATACAATATACACTTGTAGGATCTCCCAAGATTAAATAAATTACCTATACACCCGGCAGATGAACGCAGTACTAAATATCACCTCAATACAGGCTCTGCCTAGTGAGGTGATAAAATTCCGCCGAAGCCGCACCTTTAGTAAATTTCCAGGGTTCACATTTTGTATGTACGACTAAATGATGTAAAATTACTATAGGAAATTTAATCATGTAATACTAGGGATAAATAAAATAAATAAATAAATAAATAATGACCGCACAATCCTGAATTTCGACAAAATGTATTGCTTTTCTGTGGAAAAATTCTCGAGTTTGACGATAAGATGACCATTTTCCATGTATCTTACCAAACTAAGCGCAGTCGCTATTTTATTACTTTATCTATTTTTCTTAATTAAATTTTATTAAATTACAACTATAAATGTATATATTTATTACATAGCTATATTTTTTATAAAATTGGTATATTTATGTATATATACAGGTGGTGGGTCCAAATAATTTATTTAAAAAAAACACTTCATTTCTTAAAATTGCATAAAAATATGCACATCTAGAGACGGGCCAAATTATCGCCTAGTTAGATGTGCTATTGGCAGTAAAGGTCATGTAAGATGTGTTAAACCTCCCTATATTAATTATCAAATAATTTATATAATTATTATAAGATTACATGACCAATGAATGAACTGTATACCTAATCCTATGTACCTAAATAAATAAATAAATAAATAAATCTACCGCCTTGTTTAAAGACCCTAAAAAAAGAAATTCTTAGACTAGGACTAACTATTCTTTTGTTCTTTTGCAGGTTTTATTCGAGATGCAACGCAAAGCTACATTTTCGTATTTCATCTCCTAAATGCATGTATCCTGATATGCATAATAAGCTGGACCGTAGAATCACTCATCAGAAGACGGAAATCAAATAAAGTTTCCAGCAGCGATTGAAACAACATTTTATTTATTGTAGATTATTAGATAATTTATTATACATTAAATAAGTAATGTAATAAATGAAATCGAGAATCTGAATAATTCGTTTCAATTATTTACTTAAGTATGCGCAAATACTTGGGTAGTAAATATAAAATAAGGCCATAATATATATACTGATGATGACATTGATAATAGCTGTACGTTGACGAAAAAATTATTAGGTGACAAAGTAGCAGTTTGTCGGACAACAGACTAGCAGCTTGGACGCAAAAATACAACTGCTAGGAGGTTTAGTCTCAACATCTAGTCATTTTGTATAAAATACCTAGTCTAGGTATATATTTTTTTAATTTTGGTTGACTATCAGAGGAAAAATGAAGACAGACGTGAAGATACAAAATGATGATAGAGAAATCGTAATGGTACCACCGGAAGGAGGATGGGGATATATGATATGCTTAGCACTTGTACTCATGTTTGTAAGCAGTTTTTATTTATTTTTTTCTATAGATTTTTTTAGATTTAATACTCTATTCATTTATTTGTTTGTACATTTAGCCCCATTGTTATTAATGTTATAAGTAACTCGGAAAAATTGAACACCGAAATGCAGCTAATGCTCAGTGCCTACCTAACTAGGACTTAAATGTCCCGTATCTAGGCGGGTCAGAGTAAATAACTGAAATAAGTAAAACAACTTACGTAACAATTAGCCTAATTAAAGTTAAAAAAAACTTTTTAATTTTATATTCAATGAATGTACTTAATTAAAATTGAATAATATATCAGAATAAATAAATAACACTATAATACAAATCAAAATACGAAATATCCATAAATAAGCTCGATATTATATTAACTAATGAACTAATGATCTTAAGTTGGAACTAATGATTTAATGTAGATACAAATTAATGAAGCAATAAATTTGTTACTGCTTCTTTAAAATACGTATCCATTAAATACTACTGTTCAATAAAAATTGCAAATGATTATAATATATTGCATGTAATGTCAGAAGACATAAAAGAAAGAGATGAGGAAAAACTGAAACAGATGATCATTTCGTAATATTTGAATAATAATAATAAATTACTCTTTATTTGCACTTAATTACAATACAATCAGGTCAGCTTATTGCCACATGGCAATGTCTTACAACTGCTAGGAAGTTTAATCTCAACATCTAGTCATTTTGTATAAAGTACCTAGTCTAGGAACATTTTTTTAAACTTTTGGTTGACTATCAGAGGAGAAATGAAGACAGCGGTGAAGAGACACAATGATGATAGAGAAATCGTAATGGGACCACCGTAAGGAGGATGGGGATATATGATATGCTTAGCACTTATGCTCATGTTTGTAAGCAGCTTTTATTTATTTTTTACTTAGCAATTGTATCCATACATAAACTCGATATTAAACGAACTGTTGGAACTAATGATCTAATGCAGATATAAATTAATGAATTATTAAATGTCTTACCGGTCCTTTCAAAATACGTGAATACATTAAAAAATATTGTTCATTAAAAATTACAAATGATTATACTATATTTATTGCACATTATATCAGAAAACACAAAAGAAACAAGTAAATATGTTGGAAAAATAACAAAACATGACTGCCGTTACAGAAAGTGAAATATTGTATTTGAAATTATTTTCTTTACATCTCTTTTATGACATATTTGTAGTTTACGTATTTATCCGCATATATAGATTTATGCTTCCGGAATGTACTCAATCCGACCTTTCATTCGACACTAAAAACGTTATATGTATGGTAAATTTTTGATATTTGGACATTTAGACAACTACTTACTTAATATCTGGATAGTTAAGGTGACCCTATGACACTAGAGATGACATAACGGCACTAACAATACTTCTAAATTTGTCCAAGCGTTTAGAAATTATGGTGGGATGAAGAAACGAAAAACATACATAGATGAACCCTGAACATAAACACTCCTTTTTAACACGCTTTTATTAGGTAGACCTGTATGTAACTATGTAATGGAATCTAAGGTAACTAATTTAACCATCTTCCAAGGATCGTAGCGTCATGAAAATTGGCAGCTGTATGTAGTTCTGATGACAATACAATAATATGGTACTGTCGAACTGATCTGATGATGGAGTCGGAAGATATGAACTGGAACTTCATAATGGAACATCGTATCATAGCTGTGTTTAGACTTGTTAGAAAAGTCTTGGAATGAACTTTGACCACGATTAGGCTTCAACGTCTGATAAGCCGGAAGATAGGCACTGGCATTCCATGATGGAATATCGTATCATAGCCGTGTTTGAACTTGTTAGAAGTTCTTGTAATGAACTTTGACCACGATTAAGTTTCAAGGTCTGATGATGAAGCCGGAAGACAGAAACTGGCATTCCATGATGGTATATCGTATCATAGTCGTGTTTGCACTTGTGAGAAAGGTCACGTAATGGATTTTGAACACGATCAGGTTTCAAGGTTATAACAAACCTATTATATATTGACTTGTAAATATTGACTGTAAATAGTGTAAATATTGACATAGGTGCCTGTATAAAAAAATGGTTTTTACGTGCATTTATAAAAGCGTGTTTTTAGTGGTTTTTTTAAAACTATTTATTTATTTGTTGGACAGTCAAGTAAACAATGAGGAGATGAGGAAATGAGGAAATGACAAGACTGAGATAGATGATCAAATCTGAATAACATAACTCTACATTTACTGAGAAGAAATAGAAAACCATAACTCCTTATTTGAAAAAAATATTATGTTAAGTGGGCTCAGTGGCATTCCACACTGTAGTTATACCAAAAATAAAGATCTATAACCTTAAGTCTTCACTAAAACAGATGAATAATGGCAACATATCGGTGAAAACCCGAACCACAGACAATAATGAACTATTAAAAGACCAGGACAGTAAATATATAACCAGTTACAGATACAGTTGTGGAACCACCACGAAGAAGTGGAAAATACTATAGTAACCCTTATTCATGAAAAAGTAGACTAGTCCTTCTTTGAAAAGTATCAACCATATCGATTTTGTCCCATCCATATATATAATTTCTCACATAAACCTAACTTCCGCACAATATTTTTTTTTTCAACCCACATTCTTCAACTTTTGTTGCGCATCGCTTATGGAAAGGATTTTGATTCCGCTGAGGTTTAGGCGGTTCTGCGCATACGATTATCACAGTTTTTACATGTTTTTACCCCGAAAAAAATAAGCTGGACGTACTTACCGATCCAATTACAACAGAATCAGGAGTAGGACAAGGCGACACCCTCTCTTCTAAGGTGATTCTAATGCTTGTGAAGACATAGTTACAGTATTATCTAAATATTAAAGGAACTTTCCTTTACTATATAAAATTTTCTAATGACAGAGACTAGGAAAATCTAAAGATTTCAAAGCAATCAGGATTAAAGAGATGTTTTTCTAAAAAAAAATCCCTCCCCCCCCCCCCTCAACTTGAACTTTCAACAAGAGTCATGTCATCGAAAACAAGCATCTGGAGAAAATGGGCGAATATTTAACCCCTCCTATGGCGGGGTAAAATTTCTGCCCGGGATAGTTTTGCGCCTAACTTTTAAACTACTATACGAATCGTAAAAAGAATAACTGCAAAATGATCACATTGAAATTTGAAATATTATAACGTTACAAGATTATCTCGTAAAACAATTAAGAGAATAAATATTACAGTTAGCACAGCGCGGAAAGCGTCTAACCAAAAATGGTTAGCTCACATGGGAAGGGTTAAGACATCTATCTGGCTGGGTTACAATTTTCCGTTGGGATAAAATTACCGGAATTGCATTTCAATTCTGTCAAACAAATGCAATAATAAGACAAACACTTACGCGTATGTCACACAGCACACATACACATAAACACTTCATAGTAGGGTTGGTTGGAAGAGATTGTCGTATGACAATAAACCCGCCCATCGTGAAATTTCGCAATAAATAGTATAAACAAATACAGTATTTCTGGCCGATAACATGTTTTCAGCGATGATTTCATAGAATTAAGTCTCCAATACGCACAGTGCCTACAGTAGCAGACAGGAATAGAAACAGGAAAGAATGGGTGGTGTTTATATAAAAAGAAAAATATGTAGAATGCAAAAGACGATTCATTCCAATAACCCTACAATAATAAAGAGATAAATAAAACAATTAAGTATGTTTAAAAGTATAAAAAACACGGCTGCCGTTACAGAAAGTGAACTATTGTATTTATAATAATTTTTATTACGGATTTTTTTTATTTAAAAAATGTGTTTTATGTATTTCACCATATAATATAGATACATGTATATTTCCGGAATTTACCCAATCAAACCTTTCATTTGACATTAAACACGATAAATGTATGTTAATTTATTAACATTTGGACATTTAGACAACTACTTACTTGATATTTGGACAGATAATTTTAGAACACTCTCGGGATTACATAATGATTCTAAAAAAAAGCACATACTTCTAAACCTGTTCAAGCGTTTAGAAGTTATGGTGGAATTAATAAACGGAAAACAGACATACATAGATGAAGCCTGAATACATTTCAATCCTTTCGTTGGACAGTTGTGTGAAAACCAAGCAAAATCAAGACTCCTAAATCATTTAACTATGTAAATGAATTAATAAATTGTCAATAAAATACATGTTTAAAAATAAAAATACATGCCTAGATATCGAGCTCCAACAACTTCAATATGCCAATGACCAGTATACGAAGAAAGAGTTGGAAAATTTTGAAAGACTTAGAATAGGCAAGACGCATTGGGAGAGGGATCCAAATTTATTCAAAATTAAAAATCAAAGGAAATGAAATAAATTCAAATCAAAATGAAACTAAATGAAATAAAGGATCATACAATCAAGGGCGTATATCAAGGTTCATTCAAGGATCACACAATGAAAATGTAATGAAGGGAAGGATTTCGATGGAGTTGATATAGCGAAAGTCGCGAGAAACCCTTTATAGTTCGTGCTCTATATCTTATGCTATTCAATTCTTTTTTCTCATTTAATAGGCAGGAATATTGTTTTTGGATAATGGCTGTTAGGGGATCATTTTCTTCTGGTGTTTTTCTCAGCTTGACACTTGCACGACGATTTAGTCTCGTTAGATTTTAAAGCCTTAAATATATTCGACAACATCATATTCGCCCTTTTTAAAACACATGATCCAAGATGTTGCAAGAGCATTATGATCTACCAACGTTTTGCAAAAAGATTCCACTAAAAGATTCCACCACAGATTTACACGAGATATCATTAGGTACCTAAAATTAATTACTGTGGTTGCATAATAGATTGAAATATTAATTTCAGAAGTAGTTAAATTATACAACACTTCGCAAAATATTATCACGTTTATCTCTTTGTTAATAAAGGGAAAGCAAACAACTCCCGCGCATTCGAACAAAATCATAAATAATAGTGACAGTTTCTGTAAAATCTTACTCATGTTATGAATGAGCGATGAGATACCGCTTGAACAAATACGAAAAGGAAAATTTATATTAAGTTGTAAGATTTACTAACAGGATAAGAGAACATGTTTTTGATCCAGACATTACCGTATCGTTATTTTTTTTGTATTGTATTGTATTGCACACACAATAGAGTAACAACGTGTTCGTGAGAGATCCAACTGGAGGATAATTACAGAATGACTATATCCGACCATAGAAGTTTTAACTAACTTAATTCTGGGCGAAATCAGGACTTCATCATCAGAAGTTACTCTTGCTATCGCTTCTTCTCGGATCGCGGTAACGTTAACCCTTCGAGAAGCGGCATAACTTCATGGCAGACCGCGGCAATTTATTGGAATTTCTTGCAATATCGACGCGCTCAATAAAAAGTACTATAACTATGGAACTACTATAGCAATCATAAAAATAATAACTGTAAAATGATCGCATTGAAATTTCGTATATAGAATATTGAAATGTCATTTTATAAAACAAGTATATAATTATGAATAAATTTGAGAAAGTCGAAAAAGTGATAAAACTCGGCATTTCTAACTTGTACTTGTCTTACGGAAAAATACGGAACCCTATTTAGAAATTGTAAATTATATCGTGAATTCGGTTGATAAAGAGTTTTAGAATCGAATTTACATTTCTATTCATATTCCAACTGAAAACACTATAAAAACACAAAAAAAAACTGTTCAGGACCTGAGGCTTGACAATGACGACCGAACAGCGATGTTTGAGAATGGAATTTCACCAGAAATATCCATTTAATGACGGGCGAAATTATTTTAGCGGGCGTCTATGTATCTATGGTAATAATGAGATATTTAATATGGATTTTAGGATGCGTTCGAATTAGAAAATAATATTACTGTGCGCTCTGGGAGCAAGCCGCCAATATTGTTCGTAACATTCATTATACTTATACAACAACGTTACTAGTTCAGCTTGAAACACAGTATTACTTGAGTTACGTGCATATTATATAGACAGAGCAAGGAGTTAACCCGGCTCCTTGCCAGTATCGGTTTACCTGGTAGCATCTGACCCCAAATATTGTTACATAGTCAACAGTGTTCTGATGTGCAATCAAATTTGGTCGTTACGTAGCCGAAGGGTTAGGACGAAAGAGAACAGCCCATTTCACACCTAAGTTGCCTCTTGACATCGCCAGCCTAGTTTATATGGGGTGCATTAATGTATTTTTTATGAATAGTTTCATCCTAATGCCAAGTGGTAATGTGTTTTTAAGCTATTGCATAGCTTTTATCGCGGGCCTAGGCCAGCGCGGCGACCGAATGAAGAAATTTCTTAATGAAAATTAATGATTTCAAACTGATAATTACGTCTAAACGAGTACTGCTTACGATTCGAAAAAAATATATGATAAACAAGAACATTTTCCTAATATTCTTAGCTTTAAATATTTTACATTTTGTTTATATTACATAGTGTAATTAATTTGTGAAATTAGGTCTAACCGAATACAAAAACGACTACTACGCAAATACTAGCTGGCGTATTATTATGAAACCTGCACCATTTTAAAGATAATTTAATTATCTTTTTTTTAATCTACGAAGTTTTTCGAATAATCCGTTTTTTTTGCTTTATCGAATAAAAAATTCGTGCGCGGCGCTCTATCGGAAGACGTTTAAATTATTCCGAATCATTTGCTACCGCAGCCGCAAAGGATTCGGAATAATTTCAACGTTTTCCGATAGAGTGCAGTTATCTGATATCAGAAAAAATAAAAAAAAATAAAATAAATTAATATAATTGCATAAGTTGTTAAAAATGCTATGCAATAGCTTTACCGCGGCAGTCCCCGAGTGCCACACGTATTTTTATATTACAGCCAGGGTGATAAATTTTCACGTAACAAACAACGTGTTTAAATGCTGTGGATCCTCTTTTAATACGCGATATTTTTATACAAAATAATAAATATAGAAACGTGATATAGTTTTATTTCATATTAGTAGATAAAAAAAAAGTTATATGCCATTTATTTACACCCTTATCGCAAAAGTCTCGTGATGATAAACTGTTTTGTACGGAACATATTAATTTCAATAGTTAAAATGCTACTCAAACTGTGGGTATCTAGATTTAAAATAACGTGGCATAATCTTACCCATAGAGTTAACATATAATAAAATATCGTTATTTTGGTGTAAAGAAAAAGGATGGTATATGTTAACCCAAATTAGATATATCTTTGGACCATCTATACAATGAGATTTTTGACCAATTTATGGTCATTGTGTATGTATTCTAACATATATGAGGTAGTATTACGAATCTCTAGAGATCGTTTAGGCACTATTCTACAATATATCGTCGACGAATAGGGTTGTTAGATATGTTGAAAAAAGTTAAAGTTTTTATTAAAAACTTATAAATTTACTGAAAGTCACAAAAAGATTATAATGTTATTAACTAGTTTAAAGTGGCATTCAATAATAAATTAACAGTTAATATATTTATTTGAATAAATTTATGAATACAATGGGCTCGATTGCGTTTCTTCTTGAACTAAAATCGGAAATTAGTCCGTGTGAACGAGACAGGGCAATACGCTAGAGCGGAATGTGAGATGACCGGTTCTCACTTTTTCGCATTAAAACTGCCCGCGAAGGTCAAATCTTATACCGCACGAAGTATGCTCGAATTTATTCGGACGAGTATAAGTTCGACAGGTAGTATTTATTGACGATCGTTCGTTTCATATTCCTCTCTAACGTATTGCTCTGTCTCGTTCGCTTGGACTAATTTTAGTTTTAGTTCATGAAGAAAGGCAATCGGGCCCAATATAATATTATAGCGTTTACTAATCTACTACTAGCGTTACTAATCTCTTTGTTACGAGGATCATGACCACAGCCAAAATTACGCGCGAGCACCTAAACACACACCGACAGAATCCCCGCTCCCGCTGCTGCGCGAAATGCTTCGAAATTCGACAAAAAAGACATTTTTATTAAAAGCGGATAAATATTATACGACCAAAAGATTTTCTTCTTTTTGGATCAAAAATAGATAAATCGTACTACTTTGTGAACGTTGCATTTATCGAAAATTGACGAAATTAATATTTTTAGATGAAATCAATACTTTATTTTTATGTCCATGTTATAATACACGGCCCGGCCTCGTGGCATAGTGGTTAGGTCGCCTGATCTTACTTTGTAAGGTCCCGGTTTCGATTCCTGGCTGGGTTACCCATTTTCCGTTGGGATATTATGTTATACTTTTATACTATTATATATAAATATGCTACATTATTTTATATGTTATAACATATGATATTATATTATATTGTAATATGTTATATATATTATTTATATTATATTATGCTAAATTATATAAGGTATTGTTTTTTTTTTAAGACAAGAAGGACAGCAGGCAAGGCTACAGGCTCAGCAAATAATACCACAGAACTATATATCCATCACCTCAACACAGGCGTATACCTAGTGGGGTGATGTAATCCTGACAAGTTAATGCCCTTTCGCGATTTTCTTCATATATATTCTTTTAAAATGTGTTAAAAAAAATGAACACAATCTTTTCTATGTAACTATAAAAAATAGGATAAATAAATAAATAAATAAATAAATAAATAAATAAATAAAATATAATTTAAAAAATGCATTTCAACTCTGTCGATTGCATGCAATAACAAGACACACACTTACATGTATATTTCACACACACATACCTATAAACACTTCATAATAGGGTTTGTTGGAAGAGATTGTCGTATGACAGTAGACCCGCCCATTGTGAAATTTCACAAAAAAAGAGCAAAATCTCATGGCAAGAGAAGAACCCATTAAGTTACCCTAATTCCCCGCCCCTTTCGTTTCGTCTTTTGTATCTCGGTAACAAATCGTGGTCGTTACTGTATGGGGCTTCGTACCCGAAATCCAGTTTCACAGAACAGAACAACAGCCACCGCTATTCTGTCTCAGAATTCAGCCGTCTGAAATTTTCGACTCACCTCCTCCCTTTCGCAAATGTTTTTTCAACAGCATCCCTTCGAAATGTTCAGCTCCAGCGTTATCCAGGCACAAGACTTGATTTTTCAAGGTTTTCTATCGAGTTTTCTTATCTTCTTTCGTTGTACCTACTTATAAAAGTTTAATCCTTTAAAATATGTAGTAAAGATTAAAAACACAACATTCAAAAATGTATTTTTATTATTTTAAGATGGGCAGTGCCACTCTAATAGTCTGTTTTGGTCTGCTCTTCAATGACTTCATAAAAGACGTCGGGGGAGGAACTAAAGAAGTGACAGTAATGCAGACAGTGTCTTCCATTCTGTCTTCAATCGCCGGTAAAAACGCTTTATCTAGACACCAGAAAAAAACAAATAATCCATTCAAAGACAATTTAACATTTGTTTGATTTTAGCAATTACCATGAGCGCCATATTAAACCACTGCAGTCTTCGTCAGGTGGGTCTCGCAGGAGCGGGAATGGTGGTCTTTGGAAGTTTGATGATGATTTGGGTTTCAAACATATACGAATTAATGATCTACTTTATAATGATCTACGTAGGTCTAGACATCCAAATTATGGTTACATATACGGCTTTCAATAGCTATTTTAATAAAAAAAGAGTCTTTCTGTTAAGTCAGTGTAAGGCGATCGTCGGTAAGAACGATTTTGTTTTATTTTATAATTGTTTTATTATTAACAAATATATCGAACGGAGCAGTCGAGACCATATTGATGATATTAAATAGGTTTTAAATATTTCCCAGGACTTATATTCATGGTCGCTCCACTGGTTGCACAATGGGTTTTGCGCCAATACGGTTTCCGAGGGACGTTGCTGTTGTTCGCTGCTTTTAATAGTCATACAGTTTTAGCCATGTTGATTCTACAGCCAGTGAAAAAACACTTAGTGCCAAAGAAACTCTCTATTCAATACAGTGCTTTGCCGACTGGTAAGTTGTTAAAACATTACTCCCAATCTTACTTTCGACACTCTCTTGCTATTATGCATATGGGGAAGGGGGCGCCTTAAGGTAATGACATACAGAAACTTATTTCTTTTCTTGAGAAGCTTGATTTGAGGATTTTGAAAAATGATTGGTAAGAAATGCCTAAACAATAAAAACAAAAAAATATAAGGCAAATTACCAAACTTCCACGAATGCCCGCTTTGCCCGCAGGGGAGGCCTAAAGCGGTCAAGCGTTTTGTTCGACACTATGTAGTTGCCATCAAGATCTAACCTCAAAAGTTTGAGACAAGTAAAAGTGAATACAACCAAATCACAACCAGATAAATACTCAATAACGAATGGGTTGTAATAATAACATAAATAACACAAAAATAAACACAAGTAAGATACCTCGAAATTTTGTTAAAAAATCCTATCATGGAGGAAAATGATAAATGTCATATTTGTGTGAAAATAAGATACTAATGCCATCTGGTGGCTTGGTCCCAATCCAATCGAAACATGAATCGATTTTAAATGAAAAAAAAATATTCTTTATTAAAAAACTCAATTATATTTGGTTTACAGGCAAAATATATTTTATTCTCATGCAAACTTTGCTAAAATTTATTTTTTTAGACAGTATATTAAAAAGGAATTACCAAAAATATGCAAAATTTGATATTGACCATTATTGCCGGTGACCCTTCAATTGCGCGAAATAAATAATTTATTTCTACGATTCGCGGTTGACGTGATCTGTTTTAGATATTTTTGGTAAGATCGGTCTTATATATTTTTGGTAATAACAAATTACATAGTCTGGAAAAATACTACTGGCGCACGTCGTCTCAAGCTATATCTTAATATTATAATGATATATACACATAGAGGTACGGAATTTCCGAAAACAGAAATTTCGCAAAAAGAAAATTGAAAATATCGAAATTTCGCTAAAATTCGCATATACATGCAGTATATGCGAATTTTAGCGAAATTTCGAATATATGCAATAAAACAACTTTTTCATAAACCTAATCACCTAACCAACTATAGACCTAACTTTTTCATAGACCATGTTTAATGTTGATTAAAAACTAACATTGTTGTATTTCCAATATGTGTCCATTGTCCATTTTGCAATTTTTAAATTTCAAGAAATTTTGCATAAATTGGCATCTATTTCGTAAAAACGAAAATTCTGTACCTCTATACATAATCAATGAATATAATCAATGGTTTAAGGCTTCTTACATGGCCCATAATAATAGAAAGAAACCAAACTAATAGGACCCTTCTAGAGTCTATATAAATAATAATAATACAAACGGAGCTGACATGGAATTCACTGACCTGAGTCGGGCCCGTCATAATACTATTTTTACACTTCTGGGGGTGAGCAGTGGATTCCGGACTAATGACCGGCTGTGGTAGGTTTAGGACAGCTGTTTTGCCACATGTGAGAGTTTACGTTACCACCCATTCACTCCCCCCCCCCCCCCCTTCGAAGCCATATAATTTGAGACGCGAAAATCGCGGTTTTAGATATTTTTTTCTAGGAAAGAGTTGATTATTTTTCTGGAAAGACCAAGATCTTTAAAGAGGTGAAACAGAGATTTGGCTGTCAGTCCACGAGCGCCAACTACCACAGCGTGAAGGTGATCAGTGAAGCCGTTCCGGGTGACGGCATTTGCGAGATCATGGTATTTATTTAATTTGTATACTCGTGGTCTATTGGGATATTTGATTCCCATGGAACAGTTAATTCTACGATAAGGACCGTCTTCCGAGATAGAGAGTAAAAAGTTATATTTGGACGCAGGGCTGTGCATCCGAGACTTATAGGGATTTTGTACTGCTTAGAGATTACTTAAAATGAAGTACTTTAAAATGAAAGTCGTAAAAAGTTTAATTAGATGATAAGATTAAGCATTAACGAATTTGTATCATTAAAAATACATTCTAAACTTCCAGCTGAACCAGAAACCGTTCGCCACAATAGTGCTTCATTTCCCGACGAAGATGTCCATACAAATTTAGGCGACGCGGAAGAAACGCCAAGAGAAATACTAAATAACGATGACTTTAGAAGGATGAGTATACCAATTGTCACCATAAATCAAGATGACAGGAGAGCCAGTATGCCACACACCAGAAATGCAAACAGGAAAAGACTGGAAAGCATGGATCAAGAAATGAAAAAGAGCATCCAGAATCACTTGGAAGCTGTGTCTGCATTAAGTCTCGGAGGGATTAGTTCAACTACCGGTGCCGTGGAATTACCGCCGATAGTGGACAAAAAAGGAAGATGGTCAGTAATGTTTGTTTGTTTGTTTTTACACTTTATTGTGAAATTTCACAGTAGGCATGTTTATTATAGCACGACAATCTCTTACAACCAACCCTATAAGTGTTTATTTGAATGTGTTTGTGTAACATGTGTGTAAGTGTGTGTGTGGGGCAGAATCGACAGAATTCAAAGGCAATTCTGTTAATTTTATCCCAACGGAAAATTGACTCAGCCGGTAATCGAACCCGGAACCTTACAATGTCAGATCAGGCGACCTAACCACTATGTCACCGGAGTGTGATGAATTGGCTTTGATTTTATGATACGATTTAGCTTATCCATATTTTTTTATTTTTTTATTTTAAACTTTCTATTTGATCTTTCCGATTCATGCCGGAAAACAACATTCTATGTCCTATCTGAACGTTTCTGTATTTTCTGCATTGTGTATAATTAATTTATTTTATTGTTATTTTCGAATACAACGTTGGATAATTAAGTCAAATTATACAACTAATTCACATATGTATACTATCAAATCAATCCTAAGTGGTCAGGAGCTAGAAATGCAGAAACCTTCTCACAATTATTTTAATTAGCAGTATTAAATAGAGAAACGTATTTTATAGAGAAACGTATAGAGAAAATTTTGTAAAACAGTAATTAATTGGTATGTATCCCTGTATTCATATTCATATTCATTTTATTAGTATACTGGTATACAAGTCAGATACAAACATTCATACATATTAGCAAAGAAACATTTTTTTTATCGTAAAGAAAAGATAAAAATAAACAAAACAAAACGAAGAATAAAAACGCAAGAATAATGTAAAAAGAGGAAATACAAGACAAAATGCAAAGAGATCATTAAACACTTTAGCCACCAAAGCATTTTAGACTTCATTCGAGTAATATTCCTCCTTAAGAGCCCGTTCACATATTTTTTCCAGAAAGGCAAGAAAAGTGGATTTTTGGCGTTCTAATTCCAAGAAATAAAGAGATTTCTACAAACTTTAATTACTGAATTACCTGGACCATTTCTTGATGTTGACCATAGCGGCCTTTAATTTTAGATGTAACGAATATTATTTACTTATTCAGCCCATTTTCCGAAAGTCGTTATTCGTAAAACGCTCGGAAGGCAAACTTTGAGCTCCTTAATACAGTAATATCACTACAACGAAAACCGTATACTCTTTTTTTTTATGTCCGTCATGTATTCTTGATGTACACTACGGCTTTATTTTTTCGTTTTTTGACCACATATCCAAGGTATACATTACTTACAATTACACAAAATTAAAAAAAAATCTTCCTGTATCATTCTAATTTTCTCAGAAATAAAATAAGATTCTTATATAATACTTATACTATATTAAAGTTCACTCTTTTAGCAATACGACATAATATAAATTATTGTCATTAGAAAGGAGAAAACACTGCAAAAAACAATTAGAAATTGTGTATATATTTGCTTGCGCAAGAGAAGAGCGCTCAGTGCCGCGGTTTTTCTCCCAGGGTTGAATAGTTATTTATTTATTTATTTATTTATTTATCCTATCTTTTATAGTTACATCCAAAAAAAAATGCGTTCATTTTTTCAACTCATTTTAAAAGAATACCTACGGTATTTTGTAATACGGCTCTTAAGGCGTCTCCGTCAAGAGATTGCGCCTGCCTGATGTGCGCGTATATGTATCTGCGCGTATGTAGCTGCGTATATGTCGCGTATGTATCGCGTATGTATCTGCGCATATGTATCTGCGCGTATGTATCTGCGCGTATACGCGCGTTTTATAAACGCCCCGTGTACTAGGTTACAAGGCTTCGTTCGAATCGCGTTTGAAGCGCCTATACGCGCGTCATCTGCGCGTTTAAAATACGCCTTGTGCTTAGGCCCTAAATAGTAGAATGCAGTGAATATCTGCAAAATCTTACAAAACTTACCCAAGAATCTTTACAAAACTTACCCAACAAACCGTATAATAAGTAACGCAACACCAACTATTTTTCTCTATTTTTGCAGGCACACGATTGTACGATTTGTGGATTGGTCGCTTTTGAAGGATAAAACATACCTAAATATTGCCATTGGAATTGCATTCGTATTTTTTACGGAGATGACTTTCTTATTAATATTTCCTTTGATGCTGTTCGACAAAGGTTACAGCGTGGTGAGAATTCATTTCAATAATTATTATTATGTATTCAACTTAGACCATGAATAGAGTCCTAGGGCATTCAACAAATATCTACATTTTAGTGACTGAGTTTTGTGTAATTTCATTGATTTTTGTGGCCGACTTATACGGTTCGCGACTGTATTTATTTCCACAGTGGAGTGCTATGTACTGCAACGGAGGCCGTGCCGGCCGTGGCGGCCAAACGCTATATGAAGCATAATTTTGTGGCCTGGTTGTGAGAACACGAAAAAGAATTTTAATACAATTATGCCGGATTTTAAAAACCCGGTCCTTAACCTATCATTTAGCCAAAATGAAATTGGTAAATTGTTTCCATATTAATTGTAAATTATCTTTATTCTGATACTGTTTTCCAAAAAAATAAAAACGAGCGAGATTTGTTTTCAGTTGTTGAAAAACCTAGAGATGATTCTCAATATTTAAAAATACTATTTACACCAGCGTATGGTCTATTTGCATACTACGAAGACAGTTTTTGGAACTTCCATACAAAAAATATAAGAAGAAACTGTTTGAAATTACGTAGAAATGTTATGGCCAAATATTATTTTTTTTCTATTTATTAAAGATACTTATGAGTGATATAAAAAATAACACAGTGATCTTAAGTTATTTTATTATTGTAATCTAATTTTTACTTTATAAAAAACTATTCATTTGATCATTTATTATATTATAATTGAAAAGCCAAATCGACTATATTAGACGATGCGCGAAGCCGAAATCGTCATTCGTAATTGGCCACTGCCAACGGTGGGACGTATTCCCTTGTCGCCGCGGTATACCTATACATCAAGCGCGTGGGCGCGTGGCATTGCAAAAATATCTAAATTTTTAGTCGCGTCAACTCGGAAGAGAGCCTTAACCTAGGAAGGTCTAACGGTATATAATCGTTCTTTCAACCTGGGCTTAGCGTAGAGACTTAGGGACGAAGACACTCCACTAGCTCCGCCAAGTGGCTCGCGAGAGCCCGACGCCTTACCGCTCGGCACCTGATAGTAAGCCCAGCTCGCTACCAGTTATAGTCGGATCTCACCATCCTCCCGACTGCACGAGTTCGAGGTCGCTTGGGCGGTCCTCTTCCCCTGTAAGCGGTAATTCAGTTTGAATTTATAGCGAACCAACGCGTCCTTTGCCCATCTCTGAAATATTATTGGGTGGCCAATTGGTCGCTACAAGAGAGGCTGACAATAGGCCAACAGCCAATCCCGCTCCATAGGAAACAAATTCGTTTGCAGACTTCTCCGGTTATGAGTCGGGATGCACAGTCGATTGACTGACGCCGCACGGCGCGCAAACGGGAGCTAATGGGCCCTTGCTGAGTTGGCCACGAAGACCCATTCTGTTCAGGGTTGGTCACACTCACGGTTCAACACCTATCCGACGACCTCCACGCATGAAGTGCGAGCCTGGGTAGGACTCTTTCCTTGTGGTTAGTTTCCCCTGGGAATCAACCTTCTGGCGCTCCTGGACGGTCTGCGCACTCTGACAGCGTCTGCTCTTGAAACGACCATCGGCTACCCGATCCTGGGTGAACAGCCGGGCAAAGGATGCCGTGGTCCGCGATAGATTCGGTATATATCGTTTCACCGCTTCGTAAGGGAGAGGACCGCGCAAGCGACCTCGAACTCGTAACCAATCGAGAGACTGGAGTAATCTTGTCGCAATTGGAACTAAGGGCGTGAGTGTAAGCCCGCTGGGTAACACTCCTGGCTATGTCGCGGTTAAGGCGTTGGCCTCTTACGGGTTCGTGGCTGTTTTGTCCAAGTCTTCTGCGCTCACTCCAGGAAGATAGAACGACTAATCGTTAAAACTTCCTGAGGTGACGGGCTCGCCCGCTGTAGTCGACAACCCTAGTTGGCGCGCAAGCCATCCAGATGCGCCCGAAGAACGACTCCAAGGGGAATCTGAACCATGTGCATACCCCCCGTCTCGACCCCATGCGCCACCCCCCCCCCCCCCGCCATCGCCCGAATCGCGAATGTTTTCTAATATTTTTGTAGTCTTTTAGTAGCATTTTAGTAATATGTTAGTATTATATTTGTAGTATTCCTTACACCCATTAAACGCAAATAAGCTGTCTATTATCTAACCATATTTCGGGGTTAATTCCCCTTACAGGATCATGTAGCCATATGCCTATCAGCGCACGCAGGCGGGGATATGGCGGCAAGATTTCTACTAGCTGCTGTCAGCAAGTTCTTCCCCTTGAAACCGCGATATGTATTCTTCTGTGGGGCCACAACTGGATTTATCATGAGGACAGGTGAGAAATCTTTTTAAAAAAAAATACGTGTGGCACTCGGGGACTGCCGCGTTAAAGCTATTGCATAGCATTTTTAACAACTTATGCAATGCAATTTATTTTTTCTGATATCAGATAACTGCACTCTATCGGAAAACGTTGAAATTATTCCGAATCATTTGCGGCTGCGGTAGCAAACGATTCGGAATAATTAAAACGTCTTCCGATAGAGCGCCGCGCACGAATTTTTTATTCGGTAAAGCAAAAAAACCGGATTATTCGAAAAAAATCGTAGATATAAAGATAGATAAATGAATTATCTTTAAAATGGTGCAGGTTTCATAATAATACGCCAGATAGTATTTGCGTAGTAGTCGTTTTTGTGTTCGGTTAGACCTAATTTCTCAAATTAATTACACTATGTAATATAAACAAAATCTAAAATATTCAATATTAGGAAAATGTTCTTGTTTAACATATATTTTTTTCGAATCGTAAGCAGTACTCGTTTAGACGTAATTATCAGTTCAAAATCATTAATTTTCGTTAATAAATTTCTTCATTCGGTCGCCGCGCTGGCCTAGGCCCGCGATAAAAGCTATGCAATAGCTTAAAAATAAACATTGAATTAGGCCTAAATTTATCTAAAACTCCTGTATTAACTTATGTTTTAGCATATTGAATATACGAGATGTGACAAAAATATTATTAGTTTGTTTTGCAATAACTTATTTTATTTTTGGACATCAATACTGTCCCCTTTTACAGTAGTTCCCTTGAGCATCTATACATCGGCGGAGGCGTTGTTTCTAGTCTTCATAGCAATGCTGGAAGGCTTTACCTAGAACCCCCTTCAGCTTCTCGGCTGCGTTCTGTGGATGTTATCAATAGTACCTATTACAACGATGTCCTATCAAATGGATTTTCCATATCGGTGAACGAAAAAAGGCACAAGGACTGAGAACAGGCAAAAATTGGGGGTGAGGAACCATAAAACTCCTCTTTTCCTGTTCAATCGTGAGATTTTTTGGCGTCATCTTCGCACAAACCTTTCCGTACCCAAAACTTGAATATATGGAGGTCGATTCGGTCTCTAAGCAGTATAAATTCCCTGAAAGTCTCGGATGCACAGCCCTGCGTCCAAATATAACTTTTTACTCTCTATCTCGGAAGACGGTCCTTATCGTAGATTAACTGTTCCATGGGAATCAAATATCCCAATAGACCACGAGTATACAAATTAAATAAATACCATGATCTCGCAAATGCCGTCACCCGGAACGGCTTCACTGTTCACCTTCACGCGGTGTAAGTAGGCGCTCGTGGCCTGCCAGCTAAATCTTTGTTTCACCTTTTTAAAGATCTTGGTCTCTCCAGGAAAATAATCAACTCCTCTCTAGAAAAATTATCTAAAACCGCGATTTCTGCATCTCAAATTCTATGGCTTCGAAGGGGGAGTAAATGGGTGGTAAGGTGGACGCTCACATGTGGCAAGACAGCTGTCCTAAACCTACCACAGCCGGTCGTTAGTCCGGAATCCACCGTTCACCTCCCAGAAGTGTAATAATTATATATGATGGGCCCGGTTTTTGGTCGGTGAATTCCATAGCAGCTCCGTTTGTATTTTATTTTATTTATTGAATGGTAAAACGAGTGGTATTTAACTCCATACTCAATAGCCTCAATGTTAGTCGACGGTTTGACATCACAAGAGCGGTCACTCAATCCACATTTTTAACAGTTTTTGTTGTTGAAGGCCTCCCTGAGCGAGTTAGTCTTACATTGCTTTTCAGCCCTACACAAATGCCTTCCGCTACAGAAAAACTTGTGGATAAGGAATGTTCCTCATAGAATCGTTGCAACTATTCGTATGGTAAACTCTCAGGTTTTCTATGCTTAACACAAAATTTGATAATACAACTCCCTCCGAATTACGCTGATCCATTTGAGGACATCAGGGGAAGAACGATGAGGGTTATGTTTTGTGTAACTGAGAAAAACGACTTTAAATATATGAGGCTAGGATACAAAGTTGTTCATGGCCAGGAGTCATATGTTATTTTAGTATTATTTGACGTCATATTTAGTTAGGGTTGATATTATTGTTTAAGAACATTATAATATACATCAGTATTCCCCACAATCGATTCGATTCTCATCGTTTTTCCCCAGCATGCTATTTCAAAAATGTCCATTTTTGCCATAATATTTTCTATTTCCATCACCAATATTTCCTATTCGATTTTGCCATAATTTTCTATGGGTACAACGCATATTTCCTCATACTCAGTTAAAAATGAAGAAAAATGGTACATTCATCGTTCTTCCCCTGGTGTCCTCATTTATCGTACGCAAAAACACGTCTTCACTTATCATGCTCTCTACGCTCGCGGGATTATTAGATCGCTTTCATAAATGTAACTTATTAATTTTCAATCGCACCTCGTATCTAAATTTATAGCAACATTTTTATTTGTCTATTTTCGAAACATTTCAGCACTTAACTTAATCCAAGACTGGCGCATAATGGCAACCCTAGCGGCATTAACCGGAGTAGGAAAATGTTTGACCCATTTGACCCTGCCGTTAATTTTGGCAGACCACGTCAAAATCGAAAAATATCCCACGGCTTATGGCTTATATATGATTGTGGCCGGATGTGTCAATATTCTATTTGGACCTATCATAGGTAAGAAAAAATCGATTTTGGCAGCTTTGGTCCACTATAAAATAAAATTAATAGTTTGATTTCTCTTCCAGGAATTATTCGAGATGTGACAAGTAGTTACAGAATATCAACGCTAATATTGAACAGCCTATTTCTCGTGTGTATTATACCATGGATGATTGAATTTATTAACAACAGAAGACGAACTAACAGAAATGATCACATAATTGGAAATAGTACTGTAAATAATTAAATAAACGACGATGAAAATAACGATCCGCGATTGAAAAAACTTCATGAACGTACTCAAAGAAGAATATGCTGCTGTAGCAGAATCTCTTACATATTTTAATTATTGATTTACTGTGTTGTTTATTTATTTATGTAATAAAACCTAAATATCATTACGGATAACAATCCAAAAGTTTTAGCGCGGTAACACGAACAACATGAGAGTCCTAGCATGGCAGTAATTGCTGGGTACGAAGAGACCGATTCTACTAAGGATAATTGGATTACCAACGAATTCCGTAATCAGATTATACATATGGCAAATTGACAAGCTATCGTTTTTAAGTTTAGTGAGTTGCAACAAACCATCCCTAGATGCTATGGGGTACAGGAAAGGATAGTATCAATACTGCCAGTACAGTAATATCAATACTGCCAATACTATCAGTACAGAAACCTTATAAAGCGTTTATGTACCCTTTCCAGCATGAATATGTAATCATATATCCGAGTTGACTTCTAGTCTGCTACTGAGTAAATATATCTTTAAATAGCAGTCACATAACAAACTAGTTGTTGGACTGTCTCATACACCTCAATACAAAACCTAACAATTTGTAAGAATTAGTGACAAGGCTGGAAATGTGCTTCAACAGCGAATCAAAGATCACTCGCAGGTGTTTGGTTTACTCGCGATAGTGCTTTTTATCTTTGATGTCAATCAAGATCTAGTGATTGTAAAGTTTTTTTTTTTTTTTAATAAAGTTTTATTTATTTTTCATCGCGTTTCGAACTATGCATACTATACATTATTATAAAATCATAACGAGGCCATGTCTGCCATTAAGATACACGTGATGCGAAAAAAACTTTTTTTGGACGTTAACATCGATCATAATGTTAGTCAAATATCGTAGCAAAAATATCAGAAGGAAGCCTTTGGCAGTAATCGGAATGGTCAAGTGCTGAGTTGAGATCGGGTCTATTTTTATTACATAGCTGAAACTAGAGTCAGCCATGAAGTGAAGCAAGTGTAAAAGTGTCGACCCAGTGATCATTGCATTTTGTCACCGTCAAGTTCCAAAGTTGTGGCATAGTGGTTAGGTCGCCTGATCTTAGATTGTAAGGTCCCGGGTTCGATTGCCGGCTGGGTCACCATTTTCCGTAGGGATCAAATTAACGGAATCGCATTTTCAATTCTGTCGATCGAATGCAATAACAAGACACACTTACAGACTTGTTACACGCACACGTACATATAACACGTCATAGTAGGGTTGGTTGTAAGAGATTGTCATATGACAGTAAACCCGCCCATTGTGACATTTTCACAATAAAGAGTATAATATAAACAAAGCTTGTCTGGCGGATGATGCGATGGCGGGCCGGGGCCCAACCTTCTTGTTTATTAGATAGGGTAATTTAAGTGGAGATGGACCAGTGGGTAAGACGGACCATCGCAACTTATCCCAAAATAAAAATATATTTTTTAAACTGGCAGAACTGGAAACAAGGCGGCGGTAATTTTTTGTTTTTTTTTTCAATTTTAAAAAACCGCTGGCTTTATAAAGGCTGTACGAAATGCTGTAATGGAAGGTGCGGAGCCACAATGTCAAAACAATTAAAGTCTTTTCTATTCACATTACTTATTGCTATTCAATAAATACAAACGGAGCTGCCATGGAATTCACCGACCGGAGTCGGGCCCATCATAATACTATTTTTTACACTTCTGGGGGGTGAGCAGTGGATTCCGGACTTACGAACCGGCTGTGGTAGGTTTAGGACAGCTGTCTGGCCACATGTGAGCGTTCACCTTGCCACCCATTCACTCCCCCTTCGAAGCCATAGAATTTGAGATGCGCAAATCGCAGTTTTAGATAATTTTTCTAAGAAAGAGTTGATTATTTTTCTGGAAAGGCCAAGATCTTTAAAGAGGTGAAATAGAGATTTAGCTGGCAGGCCACGAGCGCCAACTTCAACCGCGTGAAGGTGAACAGTGAAGCCGTTCCGGGTTACGGCATTTGCAAGATCATGGTATTTATTTAATTTGTACTCGTGGTCTTTTGGGATATTTGATTCCCATGGAACAGTTAATTCTACAATAAGAGCCACCTTCCGAGATAGAGAGATTTGTTTATTTTTTAGTTTCGTACTGCGCCCAAAATTCTATTAAAGTAAGCAAGATTAAGTATTTAATATCGTTAGGTCCAACTTTCTTTAGTGGGTGGTCCAACTCACCCATACAGTGTGAAAGCGATAGGCCAAGGCTATCTATTGTTTGATATCAAATTTTACCTTTAAGAAACTGTCGTTTTGCTATAAATATATATTTTACTAGCTGACCCGTGCCCACTTCGTTGGGCGGTAAAACTTTTTACCTGTGATGAAATTATGAGTGTGATTCGGTTAGTACTGAGTGCTATGATTTATTTCCTGACTGCCAAAAGAAGGGTTATATTTTTACTGCATATATATGTATGTATTTGCATGCCAATTTGACTATAATACCGTTATTTGTGAGTGTCTTCTTGTGAGTGTCTTATTTGTGAGCGTATTATGTGTTTAATTATTTATGCAGTAAAAGGAAAATTATATGCGGTAAAAGGGAAAAGTCTTTTGTTTTAAATACTTGAGACGATAAATTTACTTATTTTGATAAGAATACATAATTGTTGATAATATGACCAATAAACATGACCTAATGATTTGAATCGTTTTTTTAATACAAAATACTACTTTTTGTGACTTAAATATAAAAGTTAGACATATGCTGTCGCTGACTTTTTGTAGGCATTGCCAAGCTCTACAACTTTTCTTTAGAACTTAATCATATATCTCTCATCGTTAAGGCAGCGTTAGTTAGAAACGTTTTCGTTCGACCGCTTATTCTCCAATTTACTTTGCAAATCCGACTACCCCGAAAAAGTCTTTTCATTTTTCGGATTAATATATAGCATATGACACTCACAAATAACGTGGCTTTCTATTGGAAAAAGAATTTTCAAAATCGGTTCAGTAGATCCAGAGATTACTTCCTACAACGTCACAAACCTTACCTCTTTATAATATTAGTATAGATAAATGGGCAATAATTAAAATTATATCGATATCATATTATAAGCGTGTGTTTTACTTATCCATAAAAAAGTGCTCGATCTCTCCTTAACGTACCCTATATACACTTTCAAATGGAAGAGCACAAAAGAATCAACTCTACTGTATTTAAATCAGAACAATTATCCGGTCCACAAACTTGCTCAAAGTATTTTGCATGTCATTCTACTATTTGGATTCAATTGCTCGTTCTTGTATTATTAAGAGTAAAAGTTTTTGCATACTTTTTATCTGACTTTTTACTAAATTGCTAATTAAGTTTTAAGAAATATTCAACTTGACTTTATTAGGATATCTTCGACCCCATACTTCACAATTCAACAGTCGCAAATCAGCAAGAATAACAGAGTCATTCACGGAACTCGTTAGAACTTGCTCCAACAAAGTTCCACTGCTAATTTACATTTTGTTGAGTAGCAAGCGCAGGTGAGATTGATTACTTGATAAGTTTTTATGGTGTTAAGTGTTGTGTAAACCGAACGTTGTTTATACCTTCTTGCAGGTCTGTCTTTCTCGCAAAATGGTGGACAAAAAAAAGTTACAATTATGAAACATTCTTAAAACGATGCATCGGAAAACGAACCTAAATTGTTAATTGAAATAAGAAAAACTTAAAAGATTATGGCAAATAAAATGGATAACCAGAATACTTCAGTGATAGTGAGCTTGTGATGATCTTTTCCAGGTACTGATTATTGAGGATCTACCTGAATTTTGTAATTCTAAGCGAACAACAGAAGATAAATTTTATGATTTATTGACTATTGTTGGTTAAACCATAGCGTAATTGGATACATTCATGAGTACGGCACTATCTGCATAAAATAAATTGATAAAATGAAAAAATATTTCTGTATATGGCTAATACTGGATGCAGCTTAAGCAATCTTTCAAGTCTGCGATTCAGAGTATCCAAAGCAGCGATATCATTGATGATTGCGATTCGAGTGCGGGGGGAGTACGCGGGTATGGGGGGAGGGGGGAGGGGGGGGGGGGGCGGAGGCTACTTAGCAGAAAAAAACCATGCTTCTAATCACTCAACTTCGCACTCGTACTTATCTTTTAAAGATGTGGCCGTCTACAACTTATTTCTATTCACCTACTACCTGTTCTTCTCACCTGCACTTGCTAATAACCAAAATGTAAATTGGCCACATCTTCGCGATTTGGATATCTTTTTAAAGGGGAAGATAATCAACTCTGAAGAGGCAGTAAAACACGTTTTCAAAGCATGTGATACCTGTCTACGACAGCTTTACAGAATGGCAATAGACAACTCCTTTTAAAATTACAATACTGTATAGATAATAGGGGTCGATATTTCGATTAATTACAAATATATTTTTCATCAAAGAAATACTTTAAGATAGTATTAGCATTGAAGCTTTATAAGTACCCTAATCTTTTAGTAAATAACAATCAGATAAACGAAATGATTTAGAGAAAGATTACAACATTTCAAGTATTTAAAGTAAAGGCAAATATTAGAAATAGCAATTGCTGCTCGGTTATAATTAAAATAAAGATAATGGTATTGATATTAGCGATAGCTTTATGCAGATGTTTATGAGATACTATAAGAACTAACAGTTTGCATGTAAATACAAATCTGAAAAGAAGTGATACTCCGGGCTCGTGATATTCGAGATATTATTGTTTGAAAATATATCTAAGAAAGTTTTGATGGAGTTTCAATCGTTCCAATCGTTTCAACCGCTGCAACCATTTCAACTAAAGAAAAATGAAGAAAGAAGAGAAGATACGTAATGCTAAAAAAGAAATCGAAATGGTACCACCGGAAGGAGGATGGGGTTACATGATATGCATTGCGCTTGTCCTCATGTTTGTAAGAGCCTTTTTATTCTATTCGATAGTTCTATTCATTATTTATATGTAAATTTAGCATTATTGGAATATTAATTCTTACTTTGTTTCTTGGAAAGCAAAGTATATAGGGAGCTTTCTCAGAGATCAAAGTTCTGGAACAAAAGTGTTCATTTCTTTAAAAAAAATATACGCGTGGCACTCGGGGACTGCCGCGGTAAAGCTATTGCATAGCATTTTTAACAACTTATGCAATTATAATTTTTTACTTATTTTATTTATTTTATTTTTTTCTGATATCAGATAACTGCGATCTATCGGAAAACGTTGAAATTATTCCGAATCATTTGCGGCTGCGGTAGCAAATGATTCGGAATAATTTAAACGTCTTCCGATAGAGCGCCGCGCACGAATTTTTTATTCGATAAAGCAAAAAAACGGATTATTCGAAAAAAATCGTAGATAAGAAGATAGATAATTAAATTATTTTTTAAATGGTGCAGGTTTCATAATAAAACGCCAGATAGTATTTGCGTAGTAGTCGTTTTTGTGTTCGGTTAGACCTAATTTCACAAATTAATTACACTATGTAATATAAACAAAATCTAAAATATTCAAAGCTAAGAATATTAGGAAAATGTTCTTGTTTAACATATTTTTTTTTAGAATCGTAAGCAGTACTCGTTTAGACGTAATTATCAGTTAAAAATTATTAATTTTCGTTAAGAAATTTCTTCATTCGGTCGCCGCGCTGGCCTAGGCCCGCGATAAAAGCTATGCAATAGCTTAAAAATATTAAACGACTCTTTAATCGCGGACCATAAATACTCTTTAATCTCGAACCCTCACGGGGTTTATCTAGCGGGATAGCCCCTACATATATCAAAAAACCAATATACAATCAATTTAATTTGTCTAAATTCCTAATATACAGTTTTTTATTAGTGAAATCATCTTAGTGAGTGAATCAATAGGACGAAGTACAATAAATTTACAATACAATAAATTTAATTTGTCTAAATTCCTAATATAGAGTTTTTTATTAGTGAAATCATCTTAGTGAGTGAATCAATAGGACGAAGTATACAACTTTTAATTTAAAAAAAAGGGAAAAACATCATTTTTTTAAGTATTTTTTTGTCAAATTTGTAATTTATCTCATTCGAAGAAAAGCTTGAGAAGCGTTGAGCACGCTGCACCATTTATCGGTAGGCAAAATATCGCTAATAAGCAATATAAGCAAAATTATTTTTTTTAAATAAGAAATTTAAAAAAAAAGATTTTTTTATTTTATTACAGTTGCTTAGTTGGTCCTACCGATTCATACACTACAAGGATGTCACTAATTTAACACTCACGCTGTATATTTGCAGAAGAAGAAAAGGAATTAGATACTAGATAACTCAACCATGTTTACCAACGGTTGCTTCCAAAGAGAAGTCGAAAGCAAACATCACCCACGCAATTGAATGCGAATCATAAATCACAACATAACGAGCTATAAACTCCAAGACATTGAGCAAAAAGATGATACCGCTACTACAAATAGATAAATGTATATTAAATTTATGTATTTAACAGCATGTGAGAACGTTACATAAATTATAACTGATAACACCACAAGAAACTTGAATAATGTGATCAATTTCAACCTAACAATGTCAGTTGCAGATTCTTGCCGTTTTCGATGCAAATGATCGCTGGGTAGATTTTCATGTCATTCCCATATAGTAGGTACTCGAAGTTAAAAAATATCTATAACTATTGCTTATGTATGAAGAGAAGAGGACCGATGTTTGAACCCTAAGGAACACCCGACGGGGCAATAGCAAAGTCAGATCGGCGACCGCTCGCGACTACTATCTGGTATCTCTTTCTGATGTAAGAAAATCACCTCAGCAGATCCCCATCAACACTTAGAAATTCCAGTTTTTTCCTGAATTATAGTGGTTCATTTGGTTGAAGGCCTGTCGGAGGCCGAAGGTCGAGGATTTGATGAATATCAATCGGAATAGGTTCCTTAAAGGCCAAATTGGAAGATAGGATGAGTCAGAACAAAAGGCAAAAGCAGGCTGAGGTGGATAGAAAACATCACAAGCTGGACCAACAATAACTTCTGGTCACGGCTAACAACACCCGGTGGTACAGGTTTGCCTCATCTTGCATTGCAATATCCAGGTTCGATTCTCGGCTGGGCCACCATTTTCCGTTGGGATAAAATTAACGGTATTGCAATTCAATTGTATCGATCGAATGCAATAACAAGACACACACTTACAAACATGTTACACGCATACATACATATACACACTTCATAATGAATGGTTGCAAGTTGATTGCCTAATAATAATAAAACCGTCCATTATGAAATTTCATAACAAGGTGTAGAAACAAACCTATAAAATTTCAAGAAGATTGATAATGGCAATGCATTATATACAGGCTTAGTAGCTATAGTAAAAGTGAATACATATATGTACATAGTTATAGAAGTGAATAAGACGCGATTATAAACAGTGATTATAGCCAATGAAACGATCGTCACTGATAGGACGACTAGTTTAATTGTGTTTCTAAAATTAAAATAAATTCAGCATTTTGACAACCTCACTAAAACAAAAGTCCTTCCTGACGCATGAAATACAAAAGTCTACTCGACTAATACTACTATGGAAGAAGTCATAACAAGAAAACTAAAATCAATAGATGCATACAATTAGGATAGGGCGCCTTTTACAAGCTGTGTAATATCAAGAAGTCAGATCTTTTGACCACTAAATCTAATCATGGAGCGTTCGAGCAATAAGGAAAATAGATTCTCTCGTGAGCCGATGATTTCAAAATATATATTTTTCATGTTATATAAAACATATATTTTTGCTAAAAGATGGGAAGCGCCAATCTAAGATTTCTCTTTGGCCTGCTCTTCAACGACTTCATTAACAGTGTAGGAGGAGGAACTAAAGAAGTCGCCGTAATGCAAACGATGTCTTCCATACTGTCTTCAACTGGTGGTAAGATTGTTTTACTTTCTAATATGTTGATTATTTGGTCCTAATTCGACATTATATTAGTACTTTATTTAATTTTAGTTATAACCATGAGTGCTATATTAAACAAGTATAGTCTTCGACAAGTCGGTCTCGCTGGCGCGAGCATGGTCGTCTTTGGAAGTTTCATGTTGATTTGGGTTTCAAACATGTACGAACTTGTTATCTACTACGTGATGATCGACGTAGGCCTTGATATTCAAATTTTGGTTACATATACGGCGTTCAATAGCTACTTTGATAAGAAAAGGATCTTTCTTTTAAATCAATGTAATGCGATCGTGGGTAAGTGTTAAGTATATTAGAACCATAATTCGGGAGGCTATACATTACCTGATCTCAAAAATAACACTAAGATATTAATAAGCACACCTAATGCAAAATGATACCTCTTTCGAGATTACATTAGTAACTTGAAGTATGACTAAAATGACTGAAAACCAAAATTTAATAAATATAAATATTAAAAAAAAGAAATCGATGACGACCATTACGTAGAAGCATGACAGATATGATTGGTCGGTCAATCACATTAAAGTCGAAACAGAGGTAAACAGCGTGACAAATTAATGTACGACTAATTCTTAAGGGCATCCTGATGATTGACAAGAAAAGGCGACAGATTAATGACATTCAAATATAAACTTATATAGTTACATTTTCACAGGACTTATATTTATGATCGCTCCAATAGTAGCTGAATGGAGTTTGAGTGAATATGGTTTCCGAGGAACGCTAATGTTATTCGCTGCTTTCAATAGTCATACGCTTCTAGCTATGGTGATGCTTCAGCCAGTGAAGGATCATATGGTACCGAAGAAACTATCGGAGCAGCATAGTGATGCTTTGCCTATTGGTAAGTGATTACTATTTATATTTTTACATTCATCAGACATCTCAAGAAAGATATTCTAAAAAGCACTAGAAACTAACCTAATTTCCGAACCTTTACTATTAAAATTACATAACATCGATAAATTTTGACTTCCAGTTGAACTACAAATCATCGATCACAAAATTGCTTCATTTCCAGAAGAAGATATCGATGTGAATTTAAGCAACGAGAAAGAAGCATCAATACTATTATTAAGTAAATCTGATTCGAAACGAATGGCTATACCAATTGCCGCCTTAAATCATGAAGAGAGAAAAGCCAGTATGCCACAAAGGACAAATAAACTAGAAAATATGGATTTGGAAATTAAAAAAAGTAATCAAAATCACTTGTACGCTGGGTCTATGTTGAGTCTTGGAAGAATTAGTGAAGCTAACGAAGCCGTAGGATTACCACTTACGGTGGATAAAAAGTGGAGATTGTTAGTATTTATTTGATATATATAATTAACTTCATTGATAAAAATTATGTTGATGAAATATTTGTACGGTCACCTACCCGTGCTATATGATCTGAAACTATCCTGCTTAGAAGACAAAACACTGAATCCGTCACTCACAGGAAGCTGCCTCTTATGTGCCCAATCGTTGATTTGTCGTTCAAGGAATCAAAAATATTGCCCTGTTCTGGACCCTTTATTTATCGTTGACCATCATCATATTGTATATTAGAATTTTAATCCAAGCCCTTGAATTAACAAGGTTATTAAACTAAGGTTTTACTGTGTAACTAAAACCTTATTGTTTAACTAAAACTTTATTGAGTAACCTAAAGGCGTACTTTTTTCTGCGTCCATCTTCAGTTTGTTAGGTATTTTTATATTATTATATGTATTCAACAGTTGATAGGAATTTCTAAATTTGGTAGTGTAGATGTTTTGTTTCAAAATCGAATGATGTCAGACTAATTATGCTTTTGTTTAACGATCCAAATCAGTTTTTTATAAATTTTCTTGTACCTTTAAAATTCTAGAAACACCATATTACTCCTTGAACTCGTATAGTTGATACATCCTACTTTTACTTAATGTCGATTCCCACGATGGCCCAGTTATAACATATATTTTTTTGACAACTGTTTTATTTGGGATCATCACAACTAAAGCGAATAACAACATCTTTAAAAAAGTATCACAAAGGTAATTTGAAACGCTATTTAAAACACATGGACTTTTTAAAACTTATAGTTGCCCGAAATTGACTGAACCCAGTTTCAATAACTTTCCGTTTGACACAGAATTTCCGGATTTATCTGACCTTATTTGATTTTCCATTTTGAGATTTAAAATTACCTAATTGACCATAGTAAGCAGATAGGCTAAAGTTTAATAAGCAAGCTGTTATAACCACGCCGGTTCTAGGCTATTGCAAGATTCTGCTACGATCTCTTCTCCTCTCCTTAGAATGGATATTATCGCTGCTTGCTTTACTAAAATATCTAGAGTGAGGAAATCCTATATCTTGAATGGCTTCGTCGCTGCGAACATAGAATTCAAATCCATCGTTTTAATGATTGACTGGGAATAAAACGCGAGATACCCTATGGAGATAAAACCACCGACTACTCCATTAATGCACCAGTTAAGCTTTTACGTAACTTGAACCTTCCCAAAATTAGCTGAACCCTCCGCAACGGAACGCTGCTTCAGAGTACAGAGCTTCATGGCAATGTCATTGAGGCAATATTTTTTTACGAAGTGCGGTAAAGGGGAATCAGTGTTCATACTTCCCGTTCCCCTCGCATCCTCAGATACCCATTGCAGTTTAAAAGCCTGTAGTCTCATTAAAAGTGTGTTTTGCGATGACTATCAACAGGTCGCAGAAGCGGTCGTTGGGGAGCCGACGTTGACCTGCGAGAGGATTGTTTTTCGCTAGGTCAGTTTTATATTGCCTGTTCTCGAGTAAGCCGGTTATCTGATCTTTACAATTTGCCACCTGAGGGAAGTCCGAAAACGTGGTCTAGCAGGAATTCCTATCCAAAATGTAAAATATCCGCTTCTCCACTTATTCTCTGCTCAACTTTTGTTCTTTGTCCAGCTGCAAACCATTATTGTTTACTCAAAGTATCTGCATTTGTTAGATAGATTACTCTTAGTATTTCAATATATTTTAATATTTCAGTAGCTGCCGTTCCCATATCTACATACAACGTCATTTATCTGTACAGCCGATCGAAGATCACGTCTAAGCCACCATACTACTTCATGGAATATTTATTTTTACACTACCCTGTTTTCTCTATTTCTACAGACGCATGCTCCTAAATTTTTTGGATTTGTCACTTTTGAAGGATAAAATATATCTGAATATTACTATAGGAATAGCATTCGTGATTTTTACAGAAATGTCGTTCGTATTGCTCTTTCCTTTGATGCTCTTCGATTACGGTTATAGCAAAGTGAGTATGACTTTTAATATTTACAAGCAATAAAACAATGCTTTAAATGTTAAGTGCCTAGCGGGTTAAATAATGGCTTTTCATGATTCCTATAGTTATAAAGTGGCATTTTAAATATGTAAATATTTTTACTTGTCTCATTGGTTTACCGTCGAAAACAAGGTGAGCGAAAATGTATGGGACGCGTCCTTACCGATCAATAACGATGAGACGTATGTCATCGGAATGTTCTTTTACTATAGTGTCACTTTTGTCATTTTACTTTCCTGACGACCTATCGGAAAGAAAAGTATTGTGATCGCGCTAAAAAAAAATTTTGAGATGAAGATGGGAATATATATTTTGAGACTCCCTGAGACGATTGAGACTATTTCCAGACCGATCTCTGTCTGTATGTATGTCTGTATGTCTGTATGTCTGTATGTCTGTATGTATGTATTCTTCCACGATAGCGCCCAGGAGCTTACTCGGATTGAGCTGAAATTTGGTATATAAGCTTCTGTTAACCGTCGGAGGAACCCATTAGTTTTTGGAGTCCCTACGCCCTACGGTTGTGGTACCTCCCATACAAATTTGGGGTTCCCGGCGAAAAAATTGTTTCCGCGATAGCGCCCAGACGCTTAATCTGTCTAAGTTAAAATTTGGCATAGAAGCTTCTGTTAACAATCGGAAGAACCTATTAGTTTTTGGGGTACTTACGACCAACGTTTGGGGTACCTGCCATACAAATTTGGGGTACTAGATTAAAAAATGTCGCTGTTTTTTCGCACCTCCCCGGATACTAGTCAGGAAAGTCTTGGGGTGACACAACCGATTTTTTTACTATGGTGGTTAGTCAAATCATCGTGGGAAAAAAGTTGCAGCTGAAAGAAAAACCTATGTCATTATATAAAATTGCTTATCTCCAGGTATGCAGAGCCATGCCGATCCGCCATGTTTGCGTCGCCATAACTTTTACTTTCCTGACGACCTATCGGAAAGGAAAGTATTGTGATCGCGCTAAAAAAAAATTTTGAGATGAAGATGGGAATATATATTTTGAGACTCCCTGAGACGATTGAGACTATTTCCAGACCGATCTCTGTCTGTCTGTATGTCTGTATGTCTGTATGTCTGTATGTCTGTATGTATGTATTCTTCCACGATAGCGCCCAGACGCTTAATCGGATTGAGCTGAAATTTGGTATATAAGCTTCTGTTAACCGTCGGAGGAACCCATTAGTTTTTGGAGTCCCTACGCCCTACGGTTGTGGTACCTCCCATACAAATTTGGGGTTCCCGGCGAAAAAATTGTTTCCGCGATAGCGCCCAGACGCTTAATCTGTCTAAGTTAAAATTTGGCATAGAAGCTTCTGTTAACCATCGGAAGAACCTATTAGTTTTTGGGGTACTTACGACCAACGTTTGGGGTACCTGCCATACGAATTTGGGGTACTAGAGTAAAAAATGTCGCTGTTTTTTCGCACCTCCCCGGATACTAGTCAGGAAAGTCTTGGGGTGACACAACCGATTTTTTTTAGAGAGGAACCGCCAAAGTAACAATTGTGATGCATTATGGTTGCTTTATCAGTTTTAATATTAGACGATTAGCTTGTTATTCTGACACTGATATGTGCTTCTACTGTTTTAGATGTACCTTTTTTCCGACGATGATTTCAGACTCACCGCCATAGTAACAAATAACAGTCATGAAAAGACCTTTTCAACGACATATGTCTGGTTGTTATTGGTCGGTGGGGAATTTTGTCGCATCCTACTTTAGCTTTATATTAACTTTAATCCACAAAGAACAGTTATTTAAGCTTAAAATAAGATTATAATATTTATCGTTTTTTAAGTACAATTTTATGTAACTGATCATGATGTTTAAAATAGGACAATGTAGCAATTTGTCTATCAGCTCACGCAGGCGGGGATATGGCAGCGAGATTTCTTCTAGCGGCTTTCAGCAGATTTTTCACTGTAAAACCCAGATATATATTCTACTGCGGAGCCGCAGCTGAATTTATTTTGAGGACAGGTGATAACATTCATATTTCATTTAATTTCATTTGTAATTTACAAAAATCTACAGTAAAAGTGATAATATTAATATTGTAATGATACCTAACTACGCTATAGCCTGTTCTAATGTATATATTTGATTTGTTATAAATATGTGTATATTTCATATATTAGTTGGGGGTGAATTAAAAATGTCTTTTTGTTTTAATATTTCAGTATTATTTTTCTTCCACGATTGGCGCGCGGTGGCGACTACAGCAGCGTTAATCGGAATTGGCAAATGTTTGACAAATTTAACTTTGCCATTAATTTTGGCAGATCACGTCCAAATAGAAAAATATCCCGCAGCGTATGGTTTATACATGGTTATGTCGGGAACCGTTAATGCAGTATTTGGACCCATCATAGGTAAATATACAAATTTGGTTAGGATTGCTAATTACTTATAAATTAATAAAATATTACATTTAATATTTTAGGAGTCATTCGAGACCTGTCAAGAAGTTATTTTATAACAATTCAAATATTGAACGGCCTATTTCTTGTATGTGTTATACCATGGATGGTTGAATTTATTAGAAATAAAAATAACGCTCACAGTAAATAAACTGCAGTAAAGTGAATAAAAGAATAACGTTTTTTGAAGTAAATAAAATCGATTGATTTCAAAGAAAAAGATGTATTTTTATTTCGAAACAAACACAAGTGTACGATTTGTGTGATCTCTTCTCTCCGCTTTCATCTCATAGCTCTCATGAAAATCCACTAGTGGCTGTTAGCTTTCCATGTCCAAGTCATTTTTCAAAACAAAGCATTTTTGTTATTTCAAACAAAAACAAGTGTACAATTTGTGTACAACTTTTTACAAGTGTACAATTTGTATAATCTCTTCTCTCCGCTTTTATCTTATAGCCTACCATTACGCTCTCATAAAAATCTATTAGTGGCTATACCTCAGCATTTTTAGCTTTCAGTGCAAGCGGCCCGAATATGGACTCTGTGCCTTTGAGGCAAATCGAAAACCTGATCGGGTTTAAATCTATCAAGAGACATTTACTTAATTTATTAATACCACATTGTCTCTTGAGATGAATCTCAATATTAGTAAAAAAATATATATTTTATTTTTTTAAATATCTCTAATGACCAACGAGCTTTGGTGATGTTAAATAAATAAATAAAATATTTATGATAACTTATCAATTTAATTTTTTTAGTGCGTTGTTCAGTACGTATGTCATATAAAAAAATAATGGAATTTTGGAAAAAGTTGTAAGTTTGCATCTTAATGGACCACAGAGAAAGTTATGTCCCATCAATTTATACAAAATTTATTGAACTAATTTTCAACAAACTTGACATGTTATTCACATCGCCCTTTAACAGTTATATAAATCAAAATTTTCCATAATCTACCGCAAAGCTAATAATCCTTCAAAGAGATAAGGCAACACAACGGTTAGCTTTATGCTCAGCCAGTAATATTAAAAATGAACAAAACATTTTAAGAGAAATTCTTCGAAATGACTAGCACGGCAAACATTGAAACGTAAAGACTTTTGAAAGCCGTTGAGCATCAAAATTTACTGTTTATCGTAGGGTGGATCGTTTTTTTTCTTCATATTTCCATAACCTCCCTATATGAAAAGATGTGCTATGGTAAATAGATCAAGGTAAAAATAAAATAAAAAATATATTTTTTGATTAAGTGCTGCCGCAAGGGGGGTGAACTTCAGGTGTTCTAACCTTTTTATGGTAAAAAGTCAATGTAATTTTGGTTAGAGGAAAACATACATTTAGTATTTTATCATGTTTATATAAGAGGACATACATATACATACCTGTAACTATTTGGTTACACTTAAAAACTTCACACACATTTACCAGCATATTTTTAGAATTAAATCAAGAAAAACCTAAAAAATCGTCGAAATTACTAGGTTTCTTGATTCCAGTCGATTTCTTATAAACCTATCTCTATATGGTTCGCAGACACCAGCAGATATTTCTCTAAATATTTTGAGAATTCGTTCTGTAGTTTAGTGCGGCAGGAAAAACCCTTGATAGTTGGTGTCATTGCCGCCGGATGATCGGGGTTTTTCACGTGGTCGGGTCGTATAACGTGGGCAAGACTTCAGACGTACCGCTTTCGTCTTTTGAAAAGGTGGCAAAATAAACCAGGAGACGGAAAAAATATAACTGCTCTATAGGATTAGAGAACTGATCCGACAGTGCGGGTAGGGGGAGCTGCAATGTACATACATTGTATTATTCGCTACTCACTATTCATTAACCATCATTTTGGTTATTTATATCGCAGAAAAACAATTACTTCGAGTCTAACAAAATGTAACAAAAATGAATACTTTTCCATTTTTTACAAATTATTAACCCTTTTGCGGCAGTATTAAATATTTAAATTGTTTTTTTTTATTATTTTTCATATAATCTCCATACAATAGACTATATTTTCCGCATAGGGAGGTTCGATAAATAACTTTTCTTTTACATACAAGAGCGATCCACACTAGTTTAGCGTTTATCGTCGCATCTGACAACTATAGAGGCGTTTCCACCGGTAAATTTTAAACTTCTATCGATATTGGAAATAAATGAGTGTGATGGGTGTTTGGGACGAAACTCTTATTTTCAATGGCTTTTTTTAAGATTAGAAGATCCTACATGAGAAACCGAGTTGAAAGTTATTTTTTTTTTCGATTTAGGCTTTTTTTATTAAGAAAAAGGCATTTTTAATTCGGACTTTAAGATATTCAATATTTTTTAACTCAGTGACGAAGGCCTAAATCAAAAAAAGAGGTGGAAATAAAACTTGTGTAAATCATTGTCAAAGATGTAAAAAAATCGTTATATTGTCATCTGAAAAAAAATTGGTTGGGTCACCCCAAGACTTATTTCATATGAATATTCATTTTATAAAGAAAGTCGATCAGCAGTTGGCGAAAAACCTTGTTAATATACGAGCTTATGTATACTCTAAGGACGCAACGCAATAAAATCCAATTTTGAGCGCGCATAATTTTCAGATAAAAAACAAATTGCAAACGCAGGTCGCCGTGAGTGTTCCAATCCGTATTAAGAATGAGACACGCATCGCAAGCGTCGGCGCTTTTAAGGGCCTTACTATTTAATTATTTTATGACGGACTTTAAATTTTATTTGTGTCGCTTGTACATGAGATATTCCTACCAAAAACAACTTAATATACTAACTAGATAATGTTACAATAAACTACATATACAATTAAATGAAAAATATTGAGCATCCTTAAAATAGGCCAAATAGTATGTACGAAGTTTTAGCATTGCGTTATCTCGATAAGATTCCCGCGTGTCGATGTAAGCTGCTACTGAGAGAGGAATACGCTTCAGTTCTTGAGAGATGACAAGCTGCTTGCAAGCATGACGCACGAAAATGGCATCGGGAAGCCAGCAGAAGATGCAGAAGTCACCACCCAAATGGTGCCACCAGAGGGAGGATGGGGATACATCATTTGCTTCGGATTAGCCACAATGTTTGTGAGTCAAATTAATGTATAATAATTTATTACAGTTTATAGCGTTTTGCGCCAAATAGAATCCGGGTAATTTTACAAGTTAGTCGCAATTTGCAAATGTAGTACCTATAACCTAAAGAGTTGCAATTAAAAAAAATGTTATAGGTATCCCCTTTGTTCTCAATTCCTTTGTATTTTCTGTGTTGGAAAAAAATTTTATTAACTCTCATCATTAGAAATAGTTATTTCGTTCATATTCTTTTAAAGATTTATTAATAATTAGCTGACCCGTGCCCACTTCGTTGGGCGGTAAAACTTTTTACCTGTGATGAAATTATGAGTGTGGTTCGGCTAGTACTGAGTGCTATGATTTATTTCCTGACTGCCAAAAGAAGGGCTATATTTTTACTGCATATGTATGTATGTAAATTTGCATGCCAATTTGACTAATACCGTTATTTGTGAGTGTCTTCTTGTGAGTGTCTTATTTGTGAGCATATTATCTCTTTAACTATTTATGCAGTAAAAGGGAAATTATATGCAGTAAAAGGGAAAAGTTTTTTGTTTTAAACACTTGAGACGATAAATTTATTTATTTTGATAAGAATTCATAACTGTTGATAATATAACCAATAAACATGACTTAACGATTTAAATTATTTTTTTAATATAAAATACTACTTTTTGTGACTTAAATATAAAAGTTAGGCATATGCTGTCGCTGACTTTTTAGTAGGAATTATCAATCTCTACAACTTTTCTCTAGAACTTAATCATATATCTCTCATCATTAAGGCAGCGTTAGTTAGAAACGTTTCCGTTCGACCTCTTATTCTCCGACTTACTTTGCAAATCCGACTACCACGAAGAAGTCTTTTCATTTTTCGGATTAATATATAGCCTATGATACTCACAAATAACGTGGCTTTCTATTGGTAAAAGAATTTTCAAAATCGGTTCAGTAGATCCAGAGATTACTTCCTACAACTTCACAAACTTTACCTCTTTATAATATTAGTATGATGTCGATCTGTATGAATGTTTGATATAGGTCGGCTATAAATCTGTATGATGTAAGATCTCTATGACATCGATGGATCTGAATCGATGGATCATATCGATGATATCGACAGATCTTCATATATATCTGTAGGATCTGTATGATACAGGTCGGCTTTCTTTTATATCACAGTCAAACCAGACCTGGATTTAGTGATATCTAATGTATTAATTCTGTATTGTTTTCTTTGTATAAACAGAAAAAAAATCCGGTCAAAATAACGTAAATTCACACTTTCTGCAAAAATTATAAATTAAATGTTACGTATATGTATCTAAAACATAAACAATGCAAGTAATATAGTACTGGGCTCGATTGCGTTTCTTCGTGAACTAAAATCGGAAATTAGTCCGTGTGAACGAGACAGGGCAATACGCTAGAGCGAATTGTGAGATGACGGTTGTCACTTTTTCGCATTAAAACTGCCCGCCAAGGTCAAATCTTACACCGCACGAAATATGCTCGAATCTATTCGGACGAGTATAAGTACGGCAGGTAGTATTTATCGACGATCGTTCGTTTCATTTACCGCTCTAACTTATTGCTCTGTCTCGTTCGCTTGGACTAATTTTAGTTTTAGTTCACAAAGAAACGCAATCGGGCCCAGTGTATTTATTTTGGTGATGTATGTGCGCGCAAATGATCAAATTATAGCCATAGACAGGCCTAGTTGTTTAAAATAAATAAATTAATTGTTACAATATGTAAAATAAAATATAATCACAACCTTACAATATTATTACATCAATAAGTAAAAATATATACATTAAATGAGTAAAAATATAACGACCAGTAAAAATTGCGTTATAAAAAATGTTCTATTCTTCAATGTAAATATTGGTTAGTGACCATGGTATTAAAGTATTTTATTTTTATTTTCTTACTCCAACAAGGTGGATGGAGACAGAAGCCAATCCATCCACCACCCGAGCAGTTATAACGACTATAGTCGTCTTTTCTGCCGGAGCTTAATAGTATATCCAAAGATCAGAGGATTCTATCCCCATCCAATCCCCCAAGGAGTCATTTATTTATTCGTTTTATAAATACATTTTTTTTTTACTTTTGCATTTACATACACGTACATGTATTTACATTACATTTCATTACATAGTTACAATACGCAAAAAAAATATTATATAATAATAAAAAGAAAAGAATAAAAACATACATATTTTGGCAGGTGGTAGTATGGTATTAAAGTAAATCAAGTTACGTAGTATACGCGAGTAAAGTAACATTTTCGAGCATTTTCCAAATTTTATCTGTCAAGCATTTAAACAGCCGGGTTTCACTTTTGGTTTTATATGCCACTAATGGAATGTTACCCGGCGATGCTCGGGTATATATTTCCATCTCTCTCCTACTTTTTTTTTTTTACTTTTACACTAACATACACGTACATGTATTTACATTACATTTCATTACATAGTTACAATACGCAAAAAAAATATTATATAATAATAAAAAGAAAAGAATAAAAACATACATATTTTGGCAGGTGGTAGTATGGTATTAAAGTAAATCAAGTTACGTAGTATACGCGAGTAAAGTAACATTTTCGAGCATTTTCCAAATTTTATCTGTCAAGCATTTAAACAGCCGGGTTTCACTTTTGGTTTTATATGCCACTAATGGAATGTTACCCGGCGATGCTCGGGTATATATTTCCATCTCCCTCCTACTTTTTTTTTTTTACTTTTACACTAACATACACGTACATGTATTTACATTACATTTCATTACATAGTTACAATACGCAAAAAAAATATTATATAATAATAAAAAGAAAAGAATAAAAACATACATATTTTGGCAGGTGGTAGTATGGTATTAAAGTAAATCAAGTTACGTAGTATACGCGAGTAAAGTAACATTTTCGAGCATTTTCCAAATTTTATCTGTCAAGCATTTAAACAGCCGGGTTTCACTTTTGGTTTTATATGCCACTAATGGAATGTTACCCGGCGATGCTCGGGTATATATTTCCATCTCTCTCCTACTTTTTTTTTTTTACTTTTACACTAACATACACGTACATGTATTTACATTACATTTCATTACATAGTTACAATACGCAAAAAAAATATTATATAATAATAAAAAGAAAAGAATAAAAACATACAATTTTGGCAGGTGGTAGTATGGTATTAAAGTAAATCAAGTTACGTAGTATACGCGAGTAAAGTAACATTTTCGAGCATTTTCCAAATTTTATCTGTCAAGCATTTAAACAGCCGGGTTTCACTTTTGGTTTTATATGCCACTAATGGAATGTTACCCGGCGATGCTCGGGTATATATTTCCATCTCCCTCCTACTTTTTTTTTTTTACTTTTACACTAACATACACGTACATGTATTTACATTACATTTCATTACATAGTTACAATACGCAAAAAAAATATTATATAATAATAAAAAGAAAAGAATAAAAACATACATATTTTGGCAGGTGGTAGTATGGTATTAAAGTAAATCAAGTTACGTAGTATACGCGAGTAAAGTAACATTTTCGAGCATTTTCCAAATTTTATCTGTCAAGCATTTAAACAGCCGGGTTTCACTTTTGGTTTTATATGCCACTAATGGAATGTTACCCGGCGATGCTCGGGTATATATTTCCATCTCCCTCCTACTTTTTTTTTTTTACTTTTACACTAACATACACGTACATGTATTTACATTACATTTCATTACATAGTTACAATACGCAAAAAAAATATTATATAATAATAAAAAGAAAAGAATAAAAACATACATATTTTGGCAGGTGGTAGTATGGTATTAAAGTAAATCAAGTTACGTAGTATACGCGAGTAAAGTAACATTTTCGAGCATTTTCCAAATTTTATCTGTCAAGCATTTAAACAGCCGGGTTTCACTTTTGGTTTTATATGCCACTAATGGAATGTTACCCGGCGATGCTCGGGTATATATTTCCATCTCCCTCCTACTTTTTTTTTTTTACTTTTACACTAACATACACGTACATGTATTTACATTACATTTCATTACATAGTTACAATACGCAAAAAAAATATTATATAATAATAAAAAGAAAAGAATAAAAACATACATATTTTGGCAGGTGGTAGTATGGTATTAAAGTAAATCAAGTTACGTAGTATACGCGAGTAAAGTAACATTTTCGAGCATTTTCCAAATTTTATCTGTCAAGCATTTAAACAGCCGGGTTTCACTTTTGGTTTTATATGCCACTAATGGAATGTTACCCGGCGATGCTCGGGTATATATTTCCATCTCCCTCCTACTTTTTTTTTTTTACTTTTACACTAACATACACGTACATGTATTTACATTACATTTCATTACATAGTTACAATACGCAAAAAAAATATTATATAATAATAAAAAGAAAAGAATAAAAACATACATATTTTGGCAGGTGGTAGTATGGTATTAAAGTAAATCAAGTTACGTAGTATACGCGAGTAAAGTAACATTTTCGAGCATTTTCCAAATTTTATCTGTCAAGCATTTAAACAGCCGGGTTTCACTTTTGGTTTTATATGCCACTAATGGAATGTTACCCGGCGATGCTCGGGTATATATTTCCATCTCCCTCCTACTTTTTTTTTTTTACTTTTACACTAACATACACGTACATGTATTTACATTACATTTCATTACATAGTTACAATACGCAAAAAAAATATTATATAATAATAAAAAGAAAAGAATAAAAACATACATATTTTGGCAGGTGGTAGTATGGTATTAAAGTAAATCAAGTTACGTAGTATACGCGAGTAAAGTAACATTTTCGAGCATTTTCCAAATTTTATCTGTCAAGCATTTAAACAGCCGGGTTTCACTTTTGGTTTTATATGCCACTAATGGAATGTTACCCGGCGATGCTCGGGTATATATTTCCATCTCCCTCCTACTTTTTTTTTTTTACTTTTACACTAACATACACGTACATGTATTTACATTACATTTCATTACATAGTTACAATACGCAAAAAAAATATTATATAATAATAAAAAGAAAAGAATAAAAACATACATATTTTGGCAGGTGGTAGTATGGTATTAAAGTAAATCAAGTTACGTAGTATACGCGAGTAAAGTAACATTTTCGAGCATTTTCCAAATTTTATCTGTCAAGCATTTAAACAGCCGGGTTTCACTTTTGGTTTTATATGCCACTAATGGAATGTTACCCGGCGATGCTCGGGTATATATTTCCATCTCCCTCCTACTTTTTTTTTTTTACTTTTACACTAACATACACGTACATGTATTTACATTACATTTCATTACATAGTTACAATACGCAAAAAAAATATTATATAATAATAAAAAGAAAAGAATAAAAACATACATATTTTGGCAGGTGGTAGTATGGTATTAAAGTAAATCAAGTTACGTAGTATACGCGAGTAAAGTAACATTTTCGAGCATTTTCCAAATTTTATCTGTCAAGCATTTAAACAGCCGGGTTTCACTTTTGGTTTTATATGCCACTAATGGAATGTTACCCGGCGATGCTCGGGTATATATTTCCATCTCCCTCCTACTTTTTTTTTTTTACTTTTACACTAACATACACGTACATGTATTTACATTACATTTCATTACATAGTTACAATACGCAAAAAAAATATTATATAATAATAAAAAGAAAAGAATAAAAACATACATATTTTGGCAGGTGGTAGTATGGTATTAAAGTAAATCAAGTTACGTAGTATACGCGAGTAAAGTAACATTTTCGAGCATTTTCCAAATTTTATCTGTCAAGCATTTAAACAGCCGGGTTTCACTTTTGGTTTTATATGCCACTAATGGAATGTTACCCGGCGATGCTCGGGTATATATTTCCATCTCCCTCCTACTTTTTTTTTTTTACTTTTACACTAACATACACGTACATGTATTTACATTACATTTCATTACATAGTTACAATACGCAAAAAAAATATTATATAATAATAAAAAGAAAAGAATAAAAACATACATATTTTGGCAGGTGGTAGTATGGTATTAAAGTAAATCAAGTTACGTAGTATACGCGAGTAAAGTAACATTTTCGAGCATTTTCCAAATTTTATCTGTCAAGCATTTAAACAGCCGGGTTTCACTTTTGGTTTTATATGCCACTAATGGAATGTTACCCGGCGATGCTCGGGTATATATTTCCATCTCCCTCCTACTTTTTTTTTTTTACTTTTACACTAACATACACGTACATGTATTTACATTACATTTCATTACATAGTTACAATACGCAAAAAAAATATTATATAATAATAAAAAGAAAAGAATAAAAACATACATATTTTGGCAGGTGGTAGTATGGTATTAAAGTAAATCAAGTTACGTAGTATACGCGAGTAAAGTAACATTTTCGAGCATTTTCCAAATTTTATCTGTCAAGCATTTAAACAGCCGGGTTTCACTTTTGGTTTTATATGCCACTAATGGAATGTTACCCGGCGATGCTCGGGTATATATTTCCATCTCCCTCCTACTTTTTTTTTTTTACTTTTACACTAACATACACGTACATGTATTTACATTACATTTCATTACATAGTTACAATACGCAAAAAAAATATTATATAATAATAAAAAGAAAAGAATAAAAACATACATATTTTGGCAGGTGGTAGTATGGTATTAAAGTAAATCAAGTTACGTAGTATACGCGAGTAAAGTAACATTTTCGAGCATTTTCCAAATTTTATCTGTCAAGCATTTAAACAGCCGGGTTTCACTTTTGGTTTTATATGCCACTAATGGAATGTTACCCGGCGATGCTCGGGTATATATTTCCATCTCCCTCCTACTTTTTTTTTTTTACTTTTACACTAACATACACGTACATGTATTTACATTACATTTCATTACATAGTTACAATACGCAAAAAAAATATTATATAATAATAAAAAGAAAAGAATAAAAACATACATATTTTGGCAGGTGGTAGTATGGTATTAAAGTAAATCAAGTTACGTAGTATACGCGAGTAAAGTAACATTTTCGAGCATTTTCCAAATTTTATCTGTCAAGCATTTAAACAGCCGGGTTTCACTTTTGGTTTTATATGCCACTAATGGAATGTTACCCGGCGATGCTCGGGTATATATTTCCATCTCCCTCCTACTTTTTTTTTTTTACTTTTACACTAACATACACGTACATGTATTTACATTACATTTCATTACATAGTTACAATACGCAAAAAAAATATTATATAATAATAAAAAGAAAAGAATAAAAACATACATATTTTGGCAGGTGGTAGTATGGTATTAAAGTAAATCAAGTTACGTAGTATACGCGAGTAAAGTAACATTTTCGAGCATTTTCCAAATTTTATCTGTCAAGCATTTAAACAGCCGGGTTTCACTTTTGGTTTTATATGCCACTAATGGAATGTTACCCGGCGATGCTCGGGTATATATTTCCATCTCCCTCCTACTTTTTTTTTTTTACTTTTACACTAACATACACGTACATGTATTTACATTACATTTCATTACATAGTTACAATACGCAAAAAAAATATTATATAATAATAAAAAGAAAAGAATAAAAACATACATATTTTGGCAGGTGGTAGTATGGTATTAAAGTAAATCAAGTTACGTAGTATACGCGAGTAAAGTAACATTTTCGAGCATTTTCCAAATTTTATCTGTCAAGCATTTAAACAGCCGGGTTTCACTTTTGGTTTTATATGCCACTAATGGAATGTTACCCGGCGATGCTCGGGTATATATTTCCATCTCCCTCCTACTTTTTTTTTTTTACTTTTACACTAACATACACGTACATGTATTTACATTACATTTCATTACATAGTTACAATACGCAAAAAAAATATTATATAATAATAAAAAGAAAAGAATAAAAACATACATATTTTGGCAGGTGGTAGTATGGTATTAAAGTAAATCAAGTTACGTAGTATACGCGAGTAAAGTAACATTTTCGAGCATTTTCCAAATTTTATCTGTCAAGCATTTAAACAGCCGGGTTTCACTTTTGGTTTTATATGCCACTAATGGAATGTTACCCGGCGATGCTCGGGTATATATTTCCATCTCCCTCCTACTTTTTTTTTTTTACTTTTACACTAACATACACGTACATGTATTTACATTACATTTCATTACATAGTTACAATACGCAAAAAAAATATTATATAATAATAAAAAGAAAAGAATAAAAACATACATATTTTGGCAGGTGGTAGTATGGTATTAAAGTAAATCAAGTTACGTAGTATACGCGAGTAAAGTAACATTTTCGAGCATTTTCCAAATTTTATCTGTCAAGCATTTAAACAGCCGGGTTTCACTTTTGGTTTTATATGCCACTAATGGAATGTTACCCGGCGATGCTCGGGTATATATTTCCATCTCCCTCCTACTTTTTTTTTTTTACTTTTACACTAACATACACGTACATGTATTTACATTACATTTCATTACATAGTTACAATACGCAAAAAAAATATTATATAATAATAAAAAGAAAAGAATAAAAACATACATATTTTGGCAGGTGGTAGTATGGTATTAAAGTAAATCAAGTTACGTAGTATACGCGAGTAAAGTAACATTTTCGAGCATTTTCCAAATTTTATCTGTCAAGCATTTAAACAGCCGGGTTTCACTTTTGGTTTTATATGCCACTAATGGAATGTTACCCGGCGATGCTCGGGTATATATTTCCATCTCCCTCCTACTTTTTTTTTTTTACTTTTACACTAACATACACGTACATGTATTTACATTACATTTCATTACATAGTTACAATACGCAAAAAAAATATTATATAATAATAAAAAGAAAAGAATAAAAACATACATATTTTGGCAGGTGGTAGTATGGTATTAAAGTAAATCAAGTTACGTAGTATACGCGAGTAAAGTAACATTTTCGAGCATTTTCCAAATTTTATCTGTCAAGCATTTAAACAGCCGGGTTTCACTTTTGGTTTTATATGCCACTAATGGAATGTTACCCGGCGATGCTCGGGTATATATTTCCATCTCCCTCCTACTTTTTTTTTTTTACTTTTACACTAACATACACGTACATGTATTTACATTACATTTCATTACATAGTTACAATACGCAAAAAAAATATTATATAATAATAAAAAGAAAAGAATAAAAACATACATATTTTGGCAGGTGGTAGTATGGTATTAAAGTAAATCAAGTTACGTAGTATACGCGAGTAAAGTAACATTTTCGAGCATTTTCCAAATTTTATCTGTCAAGCATTTAAACAGCCGGGTTTCACTTTTGGTTTTATATGCCACTAATGGAATGTTACCCGGCGATGCTCGGGTATATATTTCCATCTCCCTCCTACTTTTTTTTTTTTACTTTTACACTAACATACACGTACATGTATTTACATTACATTTCATTACATAGTTACAATACGCAAAAAAAATATTATATAATAATAAAAAGAAAAGAATAAAAACATACATATTTTGGCAGGTGGTAGTATGGTATTAAAGTAAATCAAGTTACGTAGTATACGCGAGTAAAGTAACATTTTCGAGCATTTTCCAAATTTTATCTGTCAAGCATTTAAACAGCCGGGTTTCACTTTTGGTTTTATATGCCACTAATGGAATGTTACCCGGCGATGCTCGGGTATATATTTCCATCTCCCTCCTACTTTTTTTTTTTTACTTTTACACTAACATACACGTACATGTATTTACATTACATTTCATTACATAGTTACAATACGCAAAAAAAATATTATATAATAATAAAAAGAAAAGAATAAAAACATACATATTTTGGCAGGTGGTAGTATGGTATTAAAGTAAATCAAGTTACGTAGTATACGCGAGTAAAGTAACATTTTCGAGCATTTTCCAAATTTTATCTGTCAAGCATTTAAACAGCCGGGTTTCACTTTTGGTTTTATATGCCACTAATGGAATGTTACCCGGCGATGCTCGGGTATATATTTCCATCTCCCTCCTACTTTTTTTTTTTTACTTTTACACTAACATACACGTACATGTATTTACATTACATTTCATTACATAGTTACAATACGCAAAAAAAATATTATATAATAATAAAAAGAAAAGAATAAAAACATACATATTTTGGCAGGTGGTAGTATGGTATTAAAGTAAATCAAGTTACGTAGTATACGCGAGTAAAGTAACATTTTCGAGCATTTTCCAAATTTTATCTGTCAAGCATTTAAACAGCCGGGTTTCACTTTTGGTTTTATATGCCACTAATGGAATGTTACCCGGCGATGCTCGGGTATATATTTCCATCTCCCTCCTACTTTTTTTTTTTTACTTTTACACTAACATACACGTACATGTATTTACATTACATTTCATTACATAGTTACAATACGCAAAAAAAATATTATATAATAATAAAAAGAAAAGAATAAAAACATACATATTTTGGCAGGTGGTAGTATGGTATTAAAGTAAATCAAGTTACGTAGTATACGCGAGTAAAGTAACATTTTCGAGCATTTTCCAAATTTTATCTGTCAAGCATTTAAACAGCCGGGTTTCACTTTTGGTTTTATATGCCACTAATGGAATGTTACCCGGCGATGCTCGGGTATATATTTCCATCTCCCTCCTACTTTTTTTTTTTTACTTTTACACTAACATACACGTACATGTATTTACATTACATTTCATTACATAGTTACAATACGCAAAAAAAATATTATATAATAATAAAAAGAAAAGAATAAAAACATACATATTTTGGCAGGTGGTAGTATGGTATTAAAGTAAATCAAGTTACGTAGTATACGCGAGTAAAGTAACATTTTCGAGCATTTTCCAAATTTTATCTGTCAAGCATTTAAACAGCCGGGTTTCACTTTTGGTTTTATATGCCACTAATGGAATGTTACCCGGCGATGCTCGGGTATATATTTCCATCTCCCTCCTACTTTTTTTTTTTTACTTTTACACTAACATACACGTACATGTATTTACATTACATTTCATTACATAGTTACAATACGCAAAAAAAATATTATATAATAATAAAAAGAAAAGAATAAAAACATACATATTTTGGCAGGTGGTAGTATGGTATTAAAGTAAATCAAGTTACGTAGTATACGCGAGTAAAGTAACATTTTCGAGCATTTTCCAAATTTTATCTGTCAAGCATTTAAACAGCCGGGTTTCACTTTTGGTTTTATATGCCACTAATGGAATGTTACCCGGCGATGCTCGGGTATATATTTCCATCTCCCTCCTACTTTTTTTTTTTTACTTTTACACTAACATACACGTACATGTATTTACATTACATTTCATTACATAGTTACAATACGCAAAAAAAATATTATATAATAATAAAAAGAAAAGAATAAAAACATACATATTTTGGCAGGTGGTAGTATGGTATTAAAGTAAATCAAGTTACGTAGTATACGCGAGTAAAGTAACATTTTCGAGCATTTTCCAAATTTTATCTGTCAAGCATTTAAACAGCCGGGTTTCACTTTTGGTTTTATATGCCACTAATGGAATGTTACCCGGCGATGCTCGGGTATATATTTCCATCTCCCTCCTACTTTTTTTTTTTACTTTTACACTAACATACACGTACATGTATTTACATTACATTTCATTACATAGTTACAATACGCAAAAAAAATATTATATAATAATAAAAAGAAAAGAATAAAAACATACATATTTTGGCAGGTGGTAGTATGGTATTAAAGTAAATCAAGTTACGTAGTATACGCGAGTAAAGTAACATTTTCGAGCATTTTCCAAATTTTATCTGTCAAGCATTTAAACAGCCGGGTTTCACTTTTGGTTTTATATGCCACTAATGGAATGTTACCCGGCGATGCTCGGGTATATATTTCCATCTCCCTCCTACTTTTTTTTTTACTTTTACACTAACATACACGTACATGTATTTACATTACATTTCATTACATAGTTACAATACGCAAAAAAAATATTATATAATAATAAAAAGAAAAGAATAAAAACATACATATTTTGGCAGGTGGTAGTATGGTATTAAAGTAAATCAAGTTACGTAGTATACGCGAGTAAAGTAACATTTTCGAGCATTTTCCAAATTTTATCTGTCAAGCATTTAAACAGCCGGGTTTCACTTTTGGTTTTATATGCCACTAATGGAATGTTACCCGGCGATGCTCGGGTATATATTTCCATCTCCCTCCTACTTTTTTTTTTTACTTTTACACTAACATACACGTACATGTATTTACATTACATTTCATTACATAGTTACAATACGCAAAAAAAATATTATATAATAATAAAAAGAAAAGAATAAAAACATACATATTTTGGCAGGTGGTAGTATGGTATTAAAGTAAATCAAGTTACGTAGTATACGCGAGTAAAGTAACATTTTCGAGCATTTTCCAAATTTTATCTGTCAAGCATTTAAACAGCCGGGTTTCACTTTTGGTTTTATATGCCACTAATGGAATGTTACCCGGCGATGCTCGGGTATATATTTCCATCTCCCTCCTACTTTTTTTTTTACTTTTACACTAACATACACGTACATGTATTTACATTACATTTCATTACATAGTTACAATACGCAAAAAAAATATTATATAATAATAAAAAGAAAAGAATAAAAACATACATATTTTGGCAGGTGGTAGTATGGTATTAAAGTAAATCAAGTTACGTAGTATACGCGAGTAAAGTAACATTTTCGAGCATTTTCCAAATTTTATCTGTCAAGCATTTAAACAGCCGGGTTTAACTTTTGGTTTCATATGCCACTAATGGAATGTTACCCGGCGATGCTCGGGTATATATTTCCATCTCCCTCCCACTGCTCCTTATCTCCCCCTCCATCCCCCCAAGTAGCCTATGTTAATCGCCTGTCCTTCCACTTTCGAATTTATAAAATTTTCATGGCGATCGGTTGAACGGTATAGAAGCTGACTGCAGCAGCGCCGTCTATGGGCAAAAACAGAAACGTGGTTAGCGCGAATATTATCCGTGCTCAAATACCTATGTCTACCAATTTTAACGACGATTGATTGAAGGGTATAGAAGTTTGCTGCAGCGCCATCTGGTGGCGAGTTACAATAGCGCGGGAATATTATACGGGATCAAATGTCTATGTATACCAATTTTCATGGCGATCGGTTGAGAGGCGATCGATTTTCATGGCGATCGGTTGATGTGCTGCAGCGCCCTCCCACTGCTCCTTATCTCCCCCTCCATCCCCCCAAGTAGCCTATGTTAATCGCCTGTCCTTCCACTTTCGAATTTATAAAATTTTCATGGCGATCGGTTGAACGGTATAGAAGCTGACTGCAGCAGCGCCATCTATGGGCAAAAACAAAAACGTGGATAGCGTGAATATTATCCGGGCTCAAATACCTATGTCTACCAATTTTAACGACGATTGATTGAAGGGTATAGAAGTTTGCTGCAGCGCCATCTGGTGGCGAGTTACAATAGCGCGGGAATATTATACTGGATCAAATGTCTATGTATACCAATTTTCATGGCGATCGGTTGAGAGGCGATCGATTTTCATGGCGATCGGTTGATGTGCTGCAGCGCCCTCTAGTGGTATCATAGAAACTTTCTCCATGAAAAAATACATAATATGTATTTTTTAAATACATAATATTATGTAAGTTGGCACAGGTATTATCTGTGCCAACTTTTATGGTAATCAGTCAAACTGTTTCTTAGTCTATTAAGCTCGGACAGATATACCAACATCCATTTTTATATATAACATTTGTCTAAATTAGATTATTATTAGTAAAAAGATTATTGTTTTATTATTATTATTCTAAATAAATATAACCTTTTATAACATTTTCAATTTTAATAAAATAATAATTACTTATTATCTTATCTCAGATAATATGCACGGCGCATCAGCCATCAATAGGTATGATCTACAATGATTTCCTTATAGAAATTGGAGAAGGCACCAGCGGAATGACTTTGGTTTTAGGAATATTTGGAATGAACTCGGCCATTTCAGGTAACTACTTTATTGTTGTTTTGTCATTTATGTACGAGTAACAGACAACGGTATTCTAAATTAGGTAAAAATTATGTATGTATGATTAAAGAATTTTAAGAAGTTAAATAGAGCAAGGCATTCAAAAAAAGTACAGTGTAACGGCAAGCATAGTACTCAGCTGGTTTTGATGATTTGACTGGTTGCTCGTAGTTTCGATTAATGTTGGATCAGAAGATCTAGATAAGGATGAAGTTGAAAGGGCGCCTGTCTATACTGAGTTTGCGAATCCAATAAAAACCAGCATTCTGGTTGCAATTCCATAATTACTGGAATTATAAGAAATATTATATTATATGAAATGGCTTATACAAAGTGTTTTATACAAAGTGCGCTTTTATAATTATGACTCTTGCATAACGCGCTTACATTATTTTTAGTCATTATATCAAATAATACAGCTGAAGTTATGTTAATCAGCGGAACATCAAAACGTGATAACATTCGATGAAAAACGACGTCGAAATTCAGAAAACAATTCACAATTTACGGACGATTTGATTAATTTTATATACTACTAGATGACCCGGTGAACTTCGTACCACCCAAAATTGATTTGATTGTAACTTCTTCATAAGCGTTTAGTGATCCCAATCAACCTTCCAAATCCAATTAAGTGAAATCTATAATATGGCCAAATCATGTACGGTTTGAGTTTCGTTTAGTGATTAAATAAAAGTCATTTGTAATTAAAATAAATTCAATGTATTTAATTAACATTATGAAATATAAATGCTTTTTCGACTTTTCCGACTTTTTCGACGTTTTCGGCTTTTTCAACTTTTTCGACTTATTTGCATTTTTCGACTTTTCGGACTTTTTCGACTTTTCGACTTTTCGACTTTTCCGACTTTTCCGACTTCTTCGACTTTTTCGACTTTTCCAACTTTTTTGACTTTTTTGACGTTTTCGACTTTTTTGACTTTTATGACTTTTTTGACTTTTTTGACTCTTTTCACTTTTTCGACGTTTCGACTTTTTAAAATTTTACACAATCGCACGGAATGAATAACAGTTATAGATGGCGCAGCTGCCAAACAGTAGGATCGCCGCGAACGCCATCTATTGAAAGTGGCCCATTCCCCAAAATGACCAATTTCGTTTTTTACGACTTTCAGTTGTTTCTTTTAATTTTTCCTAAATACTTTTTTTTGTAAACCACCCCTGAATTAAGACAAACAAAACAAAAAAATAATAATTCAAATCGGTCGATTTATTTTCAAGATCTTGCGAGACTAACGCACGGCGATTCATTTTTATATATAAGAAGAATAATGTGCTACATACAGATAAAATAACGCATGTAAAATAAAAAACAAAATACCGTTTTTAAATGTGGGTTTCACAAAAATTCTAAATATATTAAAAGAGAGAATGGTAAGGGGGGGGGGGAGGACGAGTGTGTGTATCTAATTGGTTGTATTGAAGTTCCTGAAACAAAGAATACCGGGAAACTAGCCAGGAAGGAGAATTAAAAAAAACTGCACGCGTACCTTTTACGAGTATGGAGCTTTTTGCTAGGTCGATACTGAAACTACATGCAATAGACAGCGGACAGCAAACTATGTTCGCTCCTCTGTTTTAGCGATCGGAATCAATGTCAAATGAATCGAAGGCAACGTTAAATCTCAGGAGTAATATCGATTGTCATCGTCATCCAGTCTACATCGTCCTATGGCCAATGTAGGTCCATTTACAAAGCCTTTGTCGGTTACAACAAGAACATTTAGTGGTTCGAGCTAATAGCGCCGATCACGCGGCAACGCTATTTTCAAACCAGACTCATACTCATACCGCTCTGTGCAATTAAATCAATAGTTAGTGAATTACCGCGAATCCGAGCTGCATAGTTTCACCGCCTACAAAACAATTCACGGGCATTTTGCTGTCGAAAAAATCTCTGCAATCGGATGAAAAACGGGTGAGATAAAGGATTTTTTCATACTTGAATACATCCCGATTTTATAGATCTCGATAATACCCGCTCGTTGACATCATACCTAAAACTCAACGCTCACTTCTCATTGGCGATCACTTGTCGACGAGTAATTACCGCCAGATCCGTGATTGGGGCCTTACATACCTAAGGACCACCTATTATTAACGGAGTTGCCAGCGTCGTTGTAATTTTTAGATACTACGCTACCGTAAAAAAGGATTACTTTAACGATCAACATAAATCTCGCAGCGCATCACTGTCATACTAAAAATAGTGATCCCATTAACATACAGTACCTACGGATTAGAACAATAACACTGAGAACCATGAATAATTGCAATAAATGCTCGAAGGATGTCGCGACTAAAGACAAACTGTCATGCGCAAATTGTCGTGAACAATTTCATTACGCCTGCATAAATATACTGAAGATGAACTATCAGAAGATGAAAAGCCAACAGCACGCCCAGTGGTTGTGTGCCGCCTGTAAAGTCATCGATCCCAGGCACTTTCGTCCCGCTAGAGTCGACGATCTGACTCGCACTCCTAATCGGTCGCGGTCGCTAACTCCCACATCGCCCTTGAAGGCTGTCCAACCCACTCATCTCACCCCGAATGGCACCGAGAAGAACTTAGCACCATCGGCCACGTCTTCTCGGGAGACACCTTTATCACAGGATTATATAAGCAATAAAATCTTATCAGCCATCGAAGAACTGCGAGACGATTTCAAAAAACAGAGGGATGATTTAACAGAGATAAAAACTGAAATGAAAGATTTCAGAGAACAACTGCGTCATACTAAAGATTCGGTTGAGGACTGCAGATCAAGAATTTCTAGTGTGGAAGACAGGGTTCAACTGCACAACAATAAATTGGAGAAGATGGTCCATTATGAACAAGAGATGGCTCAGATGCAATCCGAAATCATCATGTTGAGGTCTCAGTACAACAGACGAGAACAGTGGGATCGGTTAAATAATCTAGAGTTAATTAACGTACCTGAAGTAGCTGGTGAAAATAATACTGACACCATAATAAAAATTGGCAAATTAGCTGGAGTTAATCTTACTTCAGCTGACATTGAGTTCAGCTCTCGCGTCACGCCAAAGTCCATTGTTCCAGGGCGACCGAAAACCATCGTAGCCAAGCTGAGATGTAGATTGAACAAGGACCGCATTTTATCGGGCATTCGTCGAAAAGGGATCATTACGACAGCAGATCTTGGTATGCCTTGTGCAAGGGTAAATGTGTACGTGAACGAGCATCTTTCTCCATACTACAAAAACCTATTTATGAAGGCACGCGAACTTTGCAAGCAACACAATTGGCAGTTTTTATGGGTACGTCAAGGAAGGATTCGCGCGAGAAGGATGGAGAAAGCACCGGTCCTATCAATATCCACCGAAATCGATCTGAAGAAAATCGCAGGACCTGCATAAATCTTACAGTCACGGACTACGATACTGTCTTAATGTTCTTCTCTTTTTCTTTTGCTTTCTTTTTACTTTTAACTTTTTTCAATCACAAAGATTTCTATAATTTACTATTGGTTCACCGGTCATACGTTTTTCTTAATCTTAAACGCTGTTATACCATCATGCTCTCTCGTACTCTACATACACATACACACAACATCTCACATTCGCACAAATTCTCACAGATACACTCATATATTCTGTTGCTATTCTCGAGGGATGATTACACAGGTTACTTTTTACCAGCTCGGTATATTATAAATTCTTGTAATTTACTGTTAAAGGCGAGCTGAAAATATATTACCAAAATGTAAGAGGTTTACGTACGAAAACCTCAATATTTTTACAAAACGTCATTAGCGAAGACTACGATATAATTGCTTGCTCAGAGAGCTGGTTGACCAATGGTATATTAAAGGGTGAACTAGTGGATGACCGTTATGAATTATTCAGGGCTGACAGGGATCCTATTTATACAGGCCACGCGATGGGAGGTGGTGTTCTTTTAGCTATACATACTAAACTAAGTCCAAGACTGTTGTCTGCCTGCAGCAGGGATATAGAATGCATTTGGGTGACGATTCCCTCGATGGCTTTAGGCTCACCGCATGCTCTCCACATTGGATGTGTTTATTTTCCAGGAGATAAGAGCTCGCACCATCAATCCATTTCCGAATTTTCAAATTCTCTTACAGATATGCGAAGCCGTTATCCGCATGATAATTTTATTGTGATGGGAGACTACAACCTACCGAGAATAAGTTGGCAACCTCTTGTAAACGAGGCTTATCTAAGTTCCATAAACGTTTCTGACAGGACCAGTTCCGTCCTTGTCGACAGTCTCACATTATCTGGACTCCGACAATACAACGGGGTTAGGAATTTCTACGGTAGATCTCTTGACCTAATACTTAGTAACACTGATATTTCGGTTAAGAATTCTAACTTTCCGCTAGTGAAAGAGGACATATACCACCCATCTTTGGAAATTGTCTATCCTAATGTCATCCTTCCTAACCTACCCGCACAGCATCGTATAAAGTCATTATTCAGGAAAGCCGACTACGCTAGTATCAATAACCTTCTATCTTCAATCGACTGGCCGCACTATCTTGACGGTGCTGACCTAGAAATATTAGTAGCAAAATTTTACGATATCTTGTACACCGCGATCGAGCAGTTCGTGCCGCAAACCGACGTCCGTAACTCGAGATTCCCAAAGTGGTACTCGGTCCCTCTAATTAAAGTAATTAAGGAAAAGCGTAAAGCTCATACGAGGTGGAAAAAATATGGTAATCCTCTTGATTATGACGAATTCACGTTACTGAGGGCTCGTCAAAAACGATTACAATCTGAATGTTTCAATTATTATACTCAGGAATGCGAGTCTACAATTCGCAGTAATCCAAAGTTTTTATGGACTTATATAAAGTCACTTCGGAAAGACAGCAATATACCTAGGGAAATGATTAATAATGGAGAAACGTTCAGCGATGGGACACATATATGTGAAGGTTTCAGTGTCTACTTTAAATCAGTGTTCATAGAATCGGAAACCGATTCGAACACATGTCACGCAACGCCTAAAAGTGGCTCGCACAATTCGTTGAGTATCGGAGGCATCGAAATCAGCCAAGATATTATTCTTAGATACTTAAAGAAAATTGATATAAATAAGGGTTCGGGCAGTGACTCCATCCCTCCTATATTTATCTATAATTGTGCTCAGTCCCTCTCTGTTCCATTGGCCATTCTTTTCGACAAATCACTTAAGGCGGGCATTTTTCCGACGAGATGGAAAGAAGCGTGTGTCGTTCCAATTCACAAGGCCGGCCCAAAGAATGTAGTATCTAATTACAGACCGATATCTATTCTTCCGGTTATTAGCAAGTTATTTGAGAAGGTGGTATACGATTCCCTGCTGCCCTCGTTTAGGACAATTCTCCCTGAGAATCAGCATGGTTTCTTACCAGGACGCTCGGTTACATCAAATCTATGCCAATTTCTCGACTTTGTCACGGTCAACATGGATAAGAGACTGCAAGTAGATGTAATTTACACCGATTTCTCGAAGGCGTTTGACCGCGTCGACCACGGTATTCTACTTGGAAAATTAGAATCTGTGGGCATACACGGCGACCTACTGCGATGGCTCTCATCGTACTTGAGGAACAGGCGACAGGCTGTTGTACTGGGTGGTTTTCGGTCGAATTATGTAAATATTCCATCTGGTGTACCCCAGGGCTCTCATCTTGGTCCGCTGCTGTTCAATGTATATATACACGATATTCAGGATTGTTTCCAACACTCACACTGCATTATGTACGCTGACGATCTTAAAGTTTATTCTGTGGTCAAAGATATTTCACAGTGTCATCGATTACAGGAGGACCTTGCTCGCATGTCAGACTATTGCTCTCTCAATAAATTAAGTTTAAATGCGGCGAAATGCAGCAAGTTATCCTTTACTCGTAACCGATCAAAGTATGATTTCGACTACAGGATAGGCGGAGAGATTATAGCAGAGAAGAGTGTAGTGCGGGATTTGGGGATAATGCTGGACAACAAATTAATGCTGGATACACACATTGAACACTTGGTGGGAAAAGCTTACAGAGCTCTCGGTTTCGTACTGAGAGCATGCAAACCATTCTCCGACATTAATGTGCTCTTCACTCTTTATAACGCCTACGTTCGCAGTATAGTGGAGTTTGCGTCACCTATATGGTCACCGCAGTATAATGTACACATTGACCGTATAGAGCGTATTCAGAAAACCTTCGTAAGGCACTTGTGTCATCGAACCCTCGCTGAATATACCTCATATTCTGACGGATTGGCAAGGTTCGAAATGCTGAGTCTTCAGCAGCGACGTAAAGTGACTGATATGACGTTCTTCCACAATATACTTTCGCATCATATCGACAGCCCACAAATTCTAAGCAGAATAGCCTTAAACGTCCCATCGCGCCGAACTCGTCACCCAAGGGTATTCAATGTACCCAGACTCCATACAAATCAAGCAAGGAATTCAACTCTGTATCGAATTATGGAAGCCTACGACGAATCGTTTCAGGAGCTTGACATTTTCTCAATGAGCAAAAACGAGTTTATCAGAGCGGTAATAGACCACACCTTAAAAGCTTGAACAGACACATACCTGTGCAGAATCACACACTCTCATATATAGACAACTGACACATACACGTAGATGTACTTACACACACCCATTAAACACACATTACAATCACACACATAAACACACTCATCCTACTCTATCGTACACACTCAGAAATCGAGAGAACATGATAATATAACATAATATATAAATATTATTACACATCACGCACATTAACGGTATATTACCAGGAGACTATTTTGGCCGTAATATTGTTATTATTATTTATTAACTTAAGACCTGTGCGCTGTTTTTCTCTTTTGTTGGAATAAAAAAAAAAAAAAAATAAATAAAAAAAAAAAAATTTCGTTTACAGGTTTTTTGACGAATCTATCGCTGAAGCGCTTCTCATTGCGCCAGGCTGGATTATTCGGAGCGACGATATACTTCATTGGAACATTTGCAACAATATTCGTTCAGTCAATATCGCACATGATTATGACAGTTGGAATACTGCAAGGTTTTGGATTTGGAATAATGATACCTGTGGTATACACAAATTTTAATCTATATTTTACGAAAAAGAGGGTGTTTCTTTTGAGTTTGTGCAAAGCTGGGATTGGCTTGATGTCGATGCTTTATCCTTTCATAATAAATTATACAATGGAGAAGTATGGCTTCAGAGGGACGCTTATAATAATATGTGGGATCTCAGCGCATGTATTCGTGGCGATGATTGTGTTGCAGCCTGTTGAGTGGCATATGATTAAAGTAACTATGCCAGTGGATATTAAGAAAGGAACAATAAAAGGTAAGTTTTCAATATAACCACTATTATAAATAAATCATGGTATCACTCTTTGTCAGCTTGGTCATATTTTGAGATTTTTGGAATGCCTATTTTATGTGTAAAGTAAGTTTGTAGTCAAGAGAGAAGCAATTCCTGTGGGACCCAGAAATAGCAAATTTAATAACTTTTAAATAACTGATGTTATTTTAGTACCCCAGTATTTGTAGACTACTGTGAGTGCTATCCTTGTGATATGTTGCTGCTTTTATTACGACTGTTAATGAAACTCACTATTGCAATATCCCTAACTTGATTATTAAAGAGTAGCTTTAAAGAGAGTTTCACATATCTTGCCGCCGTGACCTGGAACAGGATGTTCAGTGTCACGAGGAAGAGATCTGTTGCTGATTTTAAGAATGTATATAAGGTACAATTATATGTAAGCAACGTGAGCGATCATAACGTGACTATTAATGAAACGGGGCATTCTGAAAATAAGGTGCCCAATACCATGACGATATACCAATTCATATGCAGCATTGTGGTTTTTTTTAATTTAGTCTGTATAATGTTTGTAAATTATATTGCTGTAATAAAACAATAATTTAAAACACTCCCTATTAAAATAAATGATTGTATTATTTATTATTTAAATATTCGGCTGAATTCAAAATAAAAACATCTAATTGGAAGGAGAATAGGATCACTTACATCATTGGTACAGATAATATTCACTGCCAGAGTTACCTTTTTCTAGAATAAATCTCAGTTCAATTTTCTTCTAACTCCGGGAATTGATATGATCAATATTATTGTATATTATTCAATTGTATTTTCAGTTATTATTACCTCTGAACCAAGTGCTAAACTTGAAGACATATCTGCATCAGACATGCAAGAAGAAGCAACAGAAGAAGAATCGAAAAACGATGACCCATTGCTTGTCAAACAAAATATTCAACCAAAGGCTAGATCGACTCTCAGCGTCAATAACATGTCGTTTGATCCAACTAAACCAGACTCTCCAATAGTACAGAATAAAGAAACTAGAAGCAGCTCAGTAACATTAGACGTACTGAGATCGGGGATCAGAAGAAATTCTCTACAGATAGCACAGGGAACTAAGCAAATAGAGGAACTGGCGTATATTGAAACGGTATATAGAGCAACATCTATATCGAGTTTGAGTAATATGGCTAATGTGCCCGTGGAGCCTCTGCCACCGATGAAGTACGGAAAACAGAAATGGTACGTCGTGAATTTAAACATTTCTTTCTTTTTTTGTTCCAATCGTCGAAGCTGTTTCTTGTATTATAGATCCGAGATGCAAGCTAGCACTAACTCCGACAACTCTTCAAAATCTTCATGCAGATTCTCCTTCATTATAATACGCTTCCCTAGATGTTTTCCATTTTTTTGGACGATTATTTCGAAGCCTACGAAATGTTAAGCATTTATTGTTAAAATCAGTAGGCGAATACTTGCATCGAATTAAGTGATAGCTCCGTTTAATGGTACAAGTATTTAATGGTATATAAGAATCGATAGAATAATAGAGGTAATAAGTAAAATAAAATAAAATACAAACGGAGCTGTCATGGAATTCACCGACCGAAGTCGGGCCCATCATATACTATTATTACACTTCTAGGGGGTGAACGGTGAATTCTGGACTAACGGCCGGCTGTGGTAGGTTTAGGACAGCTGTCTTGTCGCATGTGAGCGTTCACCTTATCACCCATTCACTCCCCCTTCGAAGCTATATAATTTGAGATGCAGAAATCGCGGTTGTAGATATTTATTCTAGGAAGGTAGATATTTATACTATTTATTCTAGGAGTTGATTATTTTCCTGGAGAGACCAAGATCTTTGAAAAGGTGAAACAGAGATTTAGTTGACATGCCACGAGCGCCAACTTCCACCGCATGAAGGTGAATAGTTAAGCCGTTCCGGGTCACGGCATTTGCGAGATCATGTATTTATTATATTTAATTTGTACTCGTGGTTTTTGGGATATTTGATTCTTTCGGAACAGTTAATTCTACGATGTGGGCCATCTTCCGAGATAGAGAGTAAAGAGTTATATCTGGACGCAGACATGTGCATCCGAGACTTTCAGGGAATGTATACTGTTTAGAGACCGAATCGACCTCCAGAACCCAATCTGAAGCTTTCTCGATTATTGAGAAAGGTTTTGTAGTGAAATGTTTTTTGCCTTTAGAGCCATCCCGCACAAATTGTATTGGGGGTTTGGAGGATGCTGTCAAACCCTTGTTGGCACGAGCCACTGAGAGGCTAATTACCGCACGAATTACAGCAAGGACTTTGTCGTGACGGTAAGTGTACCGTCCTTGATCTAAGGCCACCTTGCAGCCAGCTAAAATATGTCTAGCTCTGCAAGGGGTATTGCTACAATAGGGACCTGAACTATCCTCGGCATAGCTCTAACGAGCGAGGTTACTGGGGTCTGGAGGTGTATGCTGAAAAGCATTTAAATAAAATTTTAACATCTCTGGCGTCCAGTCATACAACATTACTTTCCAGTGCATTGGAGGAGGAATGCAAAAGTCTTTAATCGTTGTCCAATGATTCTGGCGTTGAACGGCAATAGCGTGAGCCATACTATTCCTGTCGTAATCTCCCCGCAAAAGAGACTACTTCATGTCCACATCACTCATAGTTGTACTGCCATACCCCGAACCATTGCCGTTCTGGCTGATTCCAGCGAAGAACTTTTTGTGGAAGTCTACGCGGTAACGATAGAAACGGTAGAAAAAAAGTCGTAAGAGAACGCGGTATTCTTTCGGACAGCGAGATGCTGCTCGACCAATAGAAGTTAAAGAATAAATGTTTACTTAGTGACGACATTCCTCTGGACAGTCAATCAGTTGCATGATTGTCAGCTTACGTAGCTGAAAGGGTTATAGCTCCAAGAGCGGTAAATAAAATGATGCTTGCATTTTTTTTAAACATACATATATTTTTCCTGATTTCAGGAGAGTGGCGATTGATATGCTAGACTTGGGACTACTAAAGGATCCAGTGTATTGCAACATTATTATCGGTACCGGATTGGGATTCTTTTCTGACCTCACTTTCTTCATTTTACAACCATTATACCTGTATACAATTGGATTCACAGCAGTAAGTAAAGATGACATGTTTGTATTAAATAATGTTTATATATACATATTAATAATGTTGTGTACCGCATGATGAAAATTTTGATGAATTATAGTAATTGTTACAAGAATTACGATAACCAATCCATATACGGGGATTGATAAAACGAGTTTTTCCGGAACAACAAGCAAGGCGGTTTAATTGTTGCATATGTTGTTATTTTAAAATGTTAACATTTAGAAATCATGTTTTGAAATGAGTGAGATGAAGACGTGAAGAAGCACTAAATTGATTTTCACCGGTATTTAACTTTAAATTTAAATACTATCTTGTATTAATACAAGAATTTCACATATTTTCTCCTTCAGGCTCAAGTAGCCACCGTTATTTCCGTTGGAGCAGGCACTGATCTATTTGCCAGAATTGCCATGGCTGTACTCGGAAATTACATAAGCCCAAAGGGCAGAACCATATTTTTATTCGGAGCTATTTCAGGAACTATTCTTCGGACAGGTGAGTGTCTTTATTTTTTGTTATTTTTCACGGATTTACACGTTTTTGATGTCAAGCGCTAAATTCGGAAATAAAAGAGTTTCTTACTACGCGATGTTATCAATGGAGAGTTACATACTAGGATTGATATACTACAATTATATAAAAGGATAAAATATTTTTTTACAAAAAAAAAAAAGTTAATGCGTTGCTTGAATACAATATACATCGACTACTAAAAAAATACATATTTTTCGTATGGCTGCTATAGTTTGACCGCTACCTCTATGCCGCTCTTGAGGTAGCCGCGCGGAAGCGACCAGCCGCATAGCGGTAGCGGTCAGCCTATACTACTAAACTAAATTGCGTATGGTTAGCTGCTGACACGCGGCCACCGGCACTTGATATAATCTTTGTATATTTCTATGGATAAATTACGTTCAAGCTATTACAGGTTACCTAGGTAAAACACTATAGAAGTCTTGGATTGGATAATTAAAAAAAAAGTCAACTAAGAGACTTATCGACGCGTATTTATTTAAATATTTTTATTTCATTTTAAAAACGTCGTTTTATAAATAATAGTAACATGCAAAACTGCTAACAGACAAAATTTAATTAAGCAAATATAAGGTCAACTAAAAGTTTTCACAATTAAACTAGACATGTGAACAAAAAATGTGAAAAAATACAGTTTTTACGTTAGAGGGTAAATTTCGAGGAAAGGGGTAGGGAAGCCACGTTATGAATTATTATATATATTGAAATAAATTGCTTTTATAAACATAATATAATTAATCATCATCATAATATAATTAATAATCATCATAATATAATTAAGGTAGGAAAATAATAAAATATAAAAAGTATAGGTAATATAAATAAATACAATATACATATAATAATAATGGCTCTAAAGGCAAAAAACATTTAACTACAAACCTTTCTCAATAATCGAGAAAGCTACAGATTGGATTCTGGAGGTTGATTCGGTCTCTAAGCAGTATAAATTCCCTGAAAGTCTCGGATGCACAGCCCTCCGTCCAGATATAACTCTTTACTCTCTATCTCGGAAGGTGGCTCTTATTGTAGAATTAACTGTTCCATGGGAATCAAATATCCCAAAAGACCACGAGTACAAATTAAATAAATACCATGATCTTGCAAATGCCGTAACCCGGAACGGCTTCACTGTTCACCTTCACGCGGTGGAAGTTGGCGCTCGTGGCCTGCCAGCTAAATCTCTATTTCACCTCTTTAAAGATCTTGGCCTTTCCAGAAAAATAATCAACTCTTTCTTAGAAAAATTATCTAAAACTGCGATTTGCGCATCTCAAATTCTATGGCTTCGAAGGGGGAGTGAATGGGTGGCAAGGTGAACGCTCACATGTAGCAAGACAGCTGTCCTAAACCTACCACAGCCGGTTCGTAAGTCCGGAATCCACTGCTCACCCCCCAGAAGTGTAAAAAATAGTATTATGATGGGCCCGACTCCGGTCGGTGAATTCCATGGCAGCTCCGTTTGTATTTATTTATTTGTTCATAATAATCATTACGTTATTTTACAATATTTAACAGATGAAGGAATACTAGGCCCGAAGACTGTTAATCGTGTTTTTAATATATTTAAAGCAAGTATTACATGATAACGTAAATATATCCAAAAATTTAGGTTTTGCGATCTAATGCTTGCCTAAAATTACATATTTTGGCGATAATTAGCCTTATACAATCCCTTGGTCTTATTATTTAGGATTCGGTAACAGATTCTGCGAACAGAATAAGGACTAGCTCCCTCTGAGTATCTTCCGAAGGTCTGAAACGATTTTAAATCGAGATGTAAGTCTGGAGTCTCTCAACTCTATTTTTGTAAACTGTATGCTGTAACCAAATATTAGATCCGTATTCGAGAATGCTGCGCACATAGGAACATCATAATATTTTAAAGGCTCTCACGTCACTAAATGGTTTACACATTCGTTGAATGAATCATAACATTTTGGGAGCTTTCCTGTCGAGCTCGCATAGTCAATACGTTAATCAAACACTAGCTTATTATATAATATAAAACCCAGATCACGCACCTCTGTCTGTTGACAAAGGGATATGGTTGAGCTTATAAGTAAAAATTATTTTATTCATTTTCCTTTCAAATGTTTTTGACACTTTGAAATATTTAATGTTAGCTTATTTCTAACAAAACAGTAAAAAAACCAGACGAAATCTTTTTGATTCATATGCTATATTTGGATTCATATGCTTTTTACTTTTTGGTATATTTTTAAGTCGTCAGTATAGGACTATTGGATAAACAATCGCCTTCGTCGTTTTCGTATTGGTCAGGAAGAGTAGATAAAGTAAATAATTAATATTAGTTTAGTCAAAAGGGTAGAAAAAGGCCTTTTGCCATAAAACAATACGGATATTATATACTGGATATTTTTATGAGTGTTAGAGTGTTAGACATTGGGGTGCACGCGCTGTCTTAATGTAAACGTGGTAACATTGTTTTTTTATAATAAAAATTCAGATTTTTTTTTCACATTTTTGAAATAAATGATTTAAAAAATGCTTTGTCTCTAATACGTAACGCGTTACAGTGGCGGAAAATAAAGGATTTTTCCATATCATAGTATTGATACGATGTTAGCTACAGACGATTTAATTTAAATTAAAGAACAGACAGATGTACCTTCCCACTAAATTCTAATATTTTTTATCTATAAAAATCAAAACTCAGAAGCGTTCGTCTATTAATCGGCACTTGTATATTGTCAGCTCCATCTTAGGATGTTATAACGGCTATTACCATCTTGTCACACTGGAATGAGACGCACATAGTTTAGACGATGATAATCTACTGTCCATTATATGGTAAAAAACGAATTTACCGCGTGAATTTTGTAGCACCCGACGTTTCGGCGACGTTGCAGCCGCCTTTGTCTAGGGTAAACCAGTCTACCCTAGACAGCGGCGACTGCAACGTCGCCGAAACGTCGGGTGCTACAAAATTCACGCGGTAAATTCGTTTTTTAACTTATTTATAATGTCAAACAACCGCGATAGCCTCCGATTTCACAATCTACTGTCCAGTTCCGCCACGAGCCAGGCAGAGGCCAACCTCAAATTGCAAGGTACTGGGAAGGAGAGCCAGTGGATTCCTCACACTTTGCTTACCAGATTATTATAGACTTATCCACCCTCTAGTCTGATTACAGTTCAAAGTCGCTACCGCGGCAATAGTATGTGCGTCCACTGACCTCTATCTGATGTCATGAGATGGTTACCTACAGCCACTAGAAACAGCCCGTTGGTCACCCACTCACGAGTGATATAAACGGACAAAGGGCGCCAAGGGCCTGCGACAAATTCGAATACGAATTGCCGCTGCAGCAGGAAGATTCCGCGCAAGCGACTTCGAATCCTTAACTAGACTGGAGGATGGAGTAATCCGCCCAAACCTGGTAGTAAGGAGGTGAAGTGGGAGGAGCCATGGCTTGCCAGTGTCTTTGCCGTTGGTCTTGGTCTCTGATGGGTTGTTTACGTAGCTTGACGGTGGATTGTTTTGTCAACCATAGTTTCTGTGTTCGCTCCACTGAAGAAAGAAAAACAACAGTCTTTATAACTTCCTGGCTGGTTCGCGAGCAATAATTGAGACCTCAAGTTTATCATAATACACATACATTTTCAGATTCAGATTACTTATTGTCTTTTGTTTACAGTCTTCCTTTTCTTCACCGACTTCATAGGAGTTACTATACTCACAGCTATAAACGGTCTGGTCCGATGCTGCGTGCAGGTCCCTCTGGCCCTAAATATTGCAGAACACGTACCCATTAAGCGATTCCCAGCTGCTTATGGACTGTTTATGCTAGCTTATGGGTTCATCAACTTAATTACTGGACCGTTTATCGGTAAACACTTATAAATACATTTTCATACAATTCATATATTGATAAATTTTATATTAATTTACAGGAATTCTTCGAGATTTGACTAAAAGCTACATCATAGCATTACTGGCGCTAAACTTATGTAATGTATGCTTCATAATTCCATGGGTAATGGAAATGGTATATATGGCACGAAAATCAAGGAAATCCGAAGAAATTAAGGAATCGTAGTATTATTTTTATAGACTGTAATAAAATTTAAAAAATATAAGTTAGTTATTGTTATTGTGAAGAACAACAATTAAAGAAATTTTTAAATTTAAGCTTTTCAGAAACATTCAGAAAACTTTGTTACTAAGTTTGTTAGGACGTATATGATAAATCATGCGACGATGCAAGGGTACAAAAATGCAATAAAAGACAACTTTCTTTTTAAATTAATAAGATTTTTTAGGAAAAAACTAAACATTGAACATTTTCAATGGTAACCTCATCTAGCACCACGTTCAATCAAAAAATCTAAAAGAAATGTTTAATTTATATTTTAATATCCGACAACAATCGATGAAATATGTAAGGAAATATAGTATACATACAAAGTCGACAGGATAGATAACATACCCGTTTGCATACTGGAACGATACAAATATGTATATACTTTGTAACGTCGCTTGCATTCCTATTTAAAATAGGCAAAAAAAACGGCATTTTTCCTGATTGCTATAAAACTGCTAAGGTAATCCCGGTTCATAAAAAAACGCAATGAATCAAATATCGATAATTACCGGCCAATTTCACAATTAATCATTATTAATTAATTGATCTTATTAATAATCAGATCAATTTTACAAACAAATAACATCAAAATCAGATGAAAAATTGATTTAATAGATATTAATATATATTATTTATTAAATTTGGCTTTTAATCAGAATACGCATTTGGTTTCTTTTTTTACTTATTACCTATTTTTAATAAGAAAGATAATATATGAAAGTAAAATGTTTTTAAAAAGTACTAAATTTCTGAAAGTACAATATCCTCTAAATGTGCGATATTTCTGAAAGTATGATTTCTTTTGTAAATTACTGTATTTGTAGAAATTACGATATTTTTTAAAATATAAGATATTTGCTGAATATGTTCTTATCTGAAAGTACGGTATGTTTTTAAATAACGTTTTTTCTGAAAGTGCCTACGATATTTTTTAATACCACGCAACTCTTTACTTCTCAATACTTGCCACACAAACAACAAAGATATCCTTTTGTATGGCAGCTCGTATTTCTATCATAGGTACGGCACGCTTAATCTTTGATTAAGATCTAATCAGTTCTTGCCATTGCCGAATAAAATGTAGTTAGCGAAAGAATTTTGTAAAACGGACAACACTCGGCTAAAACATTGATTTCAAAGAAGTCCAATCGTATGGCCGCTCCTATTCGATCTTCCCATCAGAAAAAGCACCACAAAGCTTAATTCAGCCAGCAATAATTAAAATAAACGAGAAATTTCAAAAGAAATACTGCGAAATGTATAGCAGGGCAAATATAAAATGGGTTTAAAACGTAAAGACTTTTGAGAGCCGCTTAGCGTCTACAGTTTAGCGTTTGGCGTCGTTTCTGACAGCTATTTGGATGTTTCTACGGCTACATTTTACTTCTATCGTCTATTGTCTTCCTTATTACTTCTATCGTCTATTTTACGTCTATTGGAACATAAAGTAGTACTGGATGTTCGGGACCAAAACTCATATTTCTCAAAGGCTTTTATTTAAAATGCCTTTGAGAAATAGAAGTTTGAGTTTGATAAAGTCATGTAAAAAGATGTAAATTGTATTTAACTTGTTTTTTTTATTTAAAATGACATTTTTATATGAAAAATAACATCTAACATCTAAAAACATCACAAAGCTTATTATTTCATTGGTTTCAGTTTTATTCACATAATCACACCAAAAAAAAATAATTTTAGATCGCAAATACCATGTATAAAAATAGTTAATACTGAAAAGTAGTACGACGCATAGGTATATTATGAAAAATTTGATATACTAGATAATGTTGCAATAATTCAAATATAAAATTTAATGAAATATTATTGAGCGTCCCCGAAATAGACTAAATAGTATGTAGGAAGTTTTAGCATTGTGTAATCACGATAAGATCCCCACGCAGCGATGGAAACTGCGACTGGGATAGGAATACAATTCAGTTCTCAAGAGATGACAAGCTGCTTGCTAACATGACGCACGAGAATGGCATCGTGAAGCCAGCGGAAGATGCAGAAGTCACCACCCAAATGGTGGCACCAGAGGGAGGATGGGGATACACAATTTGCTTCGGATTAGCCGCCGCGTTTGTAAGTAAAATAAATTTCTAATAATTTATTTAAGTTTCTCGCGATTCGCGCCAAATTGAATCTAAACATGTTCAAAGGCTAGGTTAGTGGCAATTCGCAAATGTAGTAACTAACTACAACTCAGATAGTTGCAATGTAAAAGTTGAATTATAACACATTTGTTTTTACTTTCATTACTTTTTACACGACTGCCCAACAAAAAAAAAGATTAATATGTTCAGGGTTTATCTATGTATGTTTTCCGTTTTTTTATTCTACCATAAATTCTAGACGCTTTAACCGATTTAGAAGTGTATGGTATTGTTAGAATCGTTATGTCATCCTGAGTGCCATAGGATATCTTAACTCTCTAAATATCAAGTAAGTAGTTGTCTAAATGTCCAATGTCCAAATATCCAAATGTCAATAAATTAACATAAATATACCGTGTATAGCGTCAAATAAAATATCTGATCGAGTACATTCCGGAACTATACATGTATCTATATGGATAATTACATAGACCACCGATATTTCATAAAAAACCGTAATAAAATAATTATATATACAATAGTTAACTTTCTGTAACGGCAGTCGTGTTTTTTATTCTTTTTAATATATTTACTTGTTAATGTTGAAAACGAGTTATTTCGCTTTCAATGTAAGAAATAGTTAGTTAGTTAATATTCTTTTAAAGATGTTTATAAAAAATGTTGATCTAACTTGCGAAGTAGTTATCATCGCCTAAGTTAAACATAAATATGACGGTATCCATTAGTTTAAATTTAATACGACAGTAACTACCCTCAAATCCCATTATGTTTATTAAAGTCTGCTCACATTGTACATAAAATAAAATATTATTGATAAATGCCTTAACTACTCTATTGCATCACAGAATAGATCAGATTCCGATACAGCCATTTTATAAAAATAATTTTGTAGAAAAAAACAAAACAAATAAACTTTTAATTTATATAGTGAATACTAGCTTACAAACAACGAAAATAAACTATAAATTACTAAAGGATATAAAAACTACTAGCAACTCTATCAAGGACCTAAGTGTGGTTTTAGACGACGGGTTAAACTTTCGGACACATATCGCAGCAGGTTTATAATTCGCGCATCGAAACCATTCACTGATCCATTAGTGTTAAAGTTACTATACAATTCGTTTTTTCGATCGCAACTTGAGTTTGCCTCACCAATATAGTCTCCTCCTTATTAGTTTTATATTAACAGACTGCTAAATATCCAAATATGGTTAGTTCTGTATTTAAATTTCAACACCCAAAGCAAATTTTTATTTTTTTTTATTTTATAAAAAAAACCAGTTGGTAGGAATCCCTACTCTTGGCATAGTCAAATTCTTTTTACAAGATAATGTGGTATACCTTATGTTGTATCATTATTTATTATTAATTATATATTAGTAAAAAACATTTATTAAATAAATTTACCATAAAAATGTAAGGTCCTTTAAAAAACTATTTGAGGTGCCAAATTACCTAAGTAGGTATAGATGAAAAATACAAATAGTCAACATATAAAAACGAATAATATACTAATGTAAATTGTAATATAATGTAAATTGTAATAAATTGTAATAATAACTAATAATTGTAATATACTAATGAGGCAGCCTTGTTACTAATAAATTTAATACTATTTTAAATAAATTCGGTATCTTACCGGCGCACGTTAATGATATATAGTATGCTTTATATAATAATGAATAGCATATTCGATTGTACTTACCTGGTGGACGAGATCAATATTAACAACCCAATGAGAAGCACGCGCCAATATAACCTTTTTCGATTACTACGTTTTAAAATGAATGCATTAAGAAATGGAGTACTCACACGCTGCTGTGAGCTTTATACGAAATAACCATTTTAATAGTACTGACATTTTTAATTATTCCATAAGCGCTTATAAACTCCGTAAATCTAATCCTAACCAATGCAATTAACTGACTATACGTTTTAGCTATTTTAGTGATTATTATTACTACTAGTATACTTTTATGACAATGACTATTATTATTTACATCAGTTTATAAACTGAATATAATATTTACACAAAAACTGTCACACAATATTTCGGACATTCCAGAGATACAACCCTTAGACTAACGCTCACGCTCACACTACACACCCACACACTCGACACACTCACACATGCACTCTAAACACAAACCTCTTACGTACTTCTAAGATTTTAGTTATTTTAGTTTAATTAAGTAGTTGTCAACGTAGTTTCTGTAATATTATTGAAATCTGCAAGCGGTTTTATTTTTTATTTTAGCTGTATTTTTTACTGCATTTTTTTTACTTTAATAACGTGTGATTTCCGAAATAATGAATTTGATAGAACTGAATTTTAAAAATCCCTTTTTATTATTGTAAGAATTAACAGATTGCTGAAAAGACCGAAATATTTTATTATGGAATGCCAATGCTCACGGAATATGTTCAACTTTTTGGCAACTAAGACGTGGGAGATTATATTATCTGTATTTACTTTAAAATTAAATGGACTTCATTCAACTGAACTGATAAATATATAATTATATTCGTGCCTCTCACAACTTCTACGAAAACAACTAAATCTTATAAAATTCTGACCAAAATAAAATAAATTCACACATTGTACAGAAATAATCAATTAGCTGATATAGGTATTAATACAAAAGGACAAACAATGAATTTATATGTAGAATAGAAACGCAATTACAATCTTACAAAATTACGACATCAATTGCATAACATTGAATGAGTAAATATAACAACCCATAAAAAATGGTTTATGAGATATGTATTTATCTACAAAGTAAATATTGGCTAGTGACATTGGCAACTGAATCTAGTCCTGTTCACAGAAAATATGCGAGTACAGAAAAAATAGCGAGGATTTCCAAACTGTATATGTCAAACATTTAAACAATGGGTCTACAATGGGCTATATAAAATTTGCCTAAATAAATAGAACCCGTTATAATATTTTGAATTTTAACAAAACAATAACTACTGTTTATCTTATCTCAGGTAATATGCACTGCGCATCAGGCATCAATAGGTATGATCTACAATGATTTCCTTATAGAAATTGGAGAAGGCACCAGCGGAATGACTTTGGTTCTAGGAATTTTTGGAATGACCTTGGCTACTTCAGGTTTCTAATTTTTTATTGTTTTTATCCTATTTATTATAAACAAAGGTCTTCTAATATAGTTCTACATTATGTCATGTCTAATATGAAAGATAACGAGCTAAAAAGAGTAGGAATTCCAAAATAATACAGTGTAACGGCAAGCATACTCAGCTGTTATTCTCCACGGCTAACTCAACTGTTTTTCGAGATGTCACTGATTGCTCGTGGTCTCATTGTTTTTATTATTTATTCCATTTAATATGGAAAATACACTGTATGATACAGGATACAACATTACAACTTAATATACATTTCTAAATATAAAACCGGCTATAAATTTCCTGCGAATGACCACGCTGGGAGAGCTTTGGAGACGGCGTGAGTGGGTATGTGGGAGAGAGTGTGTGTGTGTGTGAGAGAGAGACAGAGGGTGTGTGTGTGTGTTTGTGTTTTTGTGTGTGTGTGAGGGTGTGTGTGTGTGTGCGGGCGTGCGTGTGTGGGAGGAAGTGTATTTGTTTGTGTGCTTATGTATGTTTGAGGGTGTGTATTTGTATATGTGGTTTGTGTGTGTGTTTATATGTGTGTGTGTGTATTTATGTACGTGCATGTGTATTTATGTACATGTTTGTATATATTTATATTATATTTTATTTATAAACTACAATATATATAAAAAATATTGAAAAAAAATAATGATAAAGCGTCTATAATCAATAAAGTATATTATTAAATCAATCGATTAATGTTGGATCAGAGAGATCTGGATGAGGGCCAAATTGAAAGAACACCTGTATATAGCGAGTTGGCGAATTCAATAAAACAAGCATGGTAAATAAATTATGGTTTTAATTCCATAATTTGTTGCATTTACAGGTTATGGGTAAACATAGTGCCAAAATGACACCGCATAGCGCACTTACATTATTTTAAGCATTAGGTCTAATAATGCAATAGAAGTTACGTTAATCAGCCAAACTTATCGTCACGTCGATCGAGACGATAAGTTTGGCTAAAACGACATTGAAACTCAGAAAACTATTAACATTTTACTGACGTTTTGATTAATTTTATATATTTTAATGCGCTACATACAAATGAAGAATAGGTATGAAAAACAAAATACAAAATACCGTATTTCAAAGTGGATTCACAGAATTTTAAGTCTATAAATAGGGAGAATCGGAGAGCGAGTATAGGATGAGTGTGTGTTTCTAACCAGCTGCTGAAACAAGGAGTTCTGGGTAACCAGTCAGTAAAGAATAATAAAAATATACAAGCATACCTGACATTAATGGAGCTCTTTGATAAGTCGACACTGAAACTTCGATAACCTGCTGTCGGCGGCCTTTGATTGTCCCTCTATTTTCAGAGATCAGAAAATAGAGGGACATAGAGATAGTCAACATTAATTCACAGGAGTAATTTCGACTAGACGAGTATATTCCGTCTTCGTCATCCGGTCTACATGTTCCTCAAGCCAATCTAGGTGCATTTACAAAGGCCTTTGCCAGTCACTACAAGAACTTTTAGTAGTTCGAGCTAATAGCGAAATTTTCGTTTGCAGGTTTTTTGACGAATCTATCGCTGAAGCGCTTCTCATTGCGCCAGGCCGGATTATTCGGAGCGACAATATACTTCATTGGAACATTTGTAACAGTATTCGTTCAGTCAATATCGCACATGATTTTGGCAATTGGAATACTGCAAGGTTTTGGATTTGGAATAATGATACCTGTGGTTTACACAAATTTCAATCTATACTTTACGAAGAAGAGGGTGTTACTTTTGAGTTTGTGCAAAGCTGGGATTGGGTTGATGTCGATGATTTATCCCTTCATAATAAATTTCACAATGGAGAGGTATGGCTTCAGAGGGACGCTGTTGATACTGAGTGGGTTCTCAGCGCATATATTTGTGGCAATGATCGTGATGCAGCCTGTTGAGTGGCATATGATTAAAGTAACTTTGCCAGTGGATGCTAAGAAAGAAACAATAAAAGGTAAGAATTTCTCTTTAAATTAAGATTGAGGATCATAGTCAATAATCAAGTTAGGGATATTGCTACATGGTGATCATGATATTGCCAGCTACTACCCCTTGTCAAAAATATTATTTTTTACCGTAATTTGCGGTTTGATTTACTTGCCATGGAGACGTTTTTATCGCGTTTCTGAACAGACCCCGTGACTGTATCAGTTCTGGTGTTCGAATTAAACCCATTGACACTCGCAATATTCTCATATTATATTACTGCGACAGTGCTTATATTAAAAGACGGAGAGAAGCTCTGATGCAATACACCTTTGAAGTCAGGTTACTTCATTCCTCACCAACAACACCATATTAAATATGAAACGAAGATGCTAGGTCGACATTGCGACATGCCAAAGGAAGTATTGCGAAATGCTTCGCCTGAAATTTATATTCAAAATTGTTTTGCAGTACGCGCGGCCTGAATATGGAACTCTGTGACTTTACCCATGAGACAACTTAAAAACCTGATAAAGTTTAAAAAATCTATTTAGAGACATTTACTTAACGTATAAATACCTCCCCCCCCCCCCCCCTTCCAACTGTATCCTAGCTTGTCCTTATATCCCACTCCTGCCTTCGATATTAAGTTGATCACACTCTTTTATTTTTTTAAGTAATTACTGTTTTTTTTCTTTATTATGTTTGTAATTTATTTGTTATGTAATTTGAGTCATTTACTGTAACCACTAGTTTACAAAAAAATACACTTGTTACTTATAATTTGAAATTTTAAAAAAATATACCACAATAAACCCGGCGGTATGGTCGTAAGATATTGCCACTTGGCAATAGGCCCACCATGTTGTACTCTTTTGTGTGTGCTATAAAGTTTTGTAAACATAAAAACGTGGTTGTAAAAAGGGGTGGAGTCTCTCGCCAAATGAGGAGCGGCTTTAAATGGAGTTTCACATATCTTACGCCGTGACCTGGAACATGATGTTCAGTGTCACGGGGACAGCTCTGTTGATGCTATTAAATATGTTTAAAAGGAACAATTATACGTAAACAAAGCAAGCGACCATAAACGTGACTATTATTGAAACGAGGCATTAAGAAAATCAGGTACCAAATACCATGATGATATGAAATCGGAGACTATCGAGGTTTATTGACATTATAAATAAGATGAAGAACGAATTTACCGCGTGTTTGTAGCACCCGACGTTTCGGCGACGTTGCAACCGCCAGTCTACCCTGGACAACGACGGCCGCAACGTCGCCGCAATGTCGGGTACTACAAAGATGCAGTTAATTCATTTTTTATCTTAAGTCATAATACCATGATGATTTACCAATCGATATGCAACATTGTATAACTACTATTAGTTTTCTTTCTCTGTTCTGTATAATGTTTTTATATTATATTCTTTTAATAATGTGCTGATTTGAAATACCTTACATTTAAATTACCATTTTTTTATGTCTTATTTAAACATTTACTAATTATTTTGAGCGGCAAAATTTAAAATAAAAATTGCTAATTTGAAGGAGACTACGATCACTAGACCTTTGGTACAGATGAGAGTTTCCAGTTACCTTATCTTACTCTTTCCATGATGAATCTCAGTCCAATGGTCTTCTAGTTCCGGAAATTGATATGAACAATCATTTTGTATATATGATTCAATTGAATTTTCAGTTATTATTACATCTGAGTCAAGCGCAAAACTTGAAGATATGTCTCAATCAGATAATGGCGCTAATCTGACCGTGATCGAAGAAGCAACAGAAGCCAATTCTGAAGAAGAAGCGAAAAAAGATGAACCTTTGCTTATCAAACAAAATATTCAACCAAATGCTCGATCGACTCTCAGCGTCAATAGCATGACGGTTGATCCAACAAAACCAGACTCTCAAATAGAACAGAAGAAAGAGACTAGAAGCAGATCGATAACATTAGACCTACTAAGATCGGAGATGAGAAGAAATTCTCTACAGATAACACAAAGTACTCAAATAGATGAACTGGCATATATTGAAACGGTATATAGAGCAACATCTATATCGAGTTTGAGTAATATGGCTAATGTGCCCGTGGAGCCTCTGCCACCGATGAAGTACGGAAAACAGAAATGGTACGTCGTTAATTTAAACATTTCTTTCTTTTTTTGTTCCAATCGTCGAAGCTGTTTCTTGTATTATAGATCCGAGATGCAAGCTAGCCCTAACCCCGACAACTCTTCCAAATCTTCATGCAGACTATCCTAAATTATGATAAGCTTCCCTAAATGTTTTCCAATTCTTTGAATGATTATTTCGATAGCCTACGAAATGTTAAGCATCCTTTTACACAAAATATCAGTATGCGAAAACTTACACCCTTCGGATACGTAACGACCAAATTTGGTTACATATCAGAACACCGTTAACTACGTAACGACCAATATTGGCGGCTCCCGGAGCGCACGGTAATATTATTTTCTAATTAGAATGCATCCTAAAATCCATATCAAATATCTCATTATTACCATAGATACATAGACGGCCGCTGGAATAATTTCGTGCGTCATTTCGCGGATATTACTGGTAAAATTCCATTGTCAAACATTATCTTTTTTTTTTATTAAAATTTTTATTGGTTTTTATGAGCTAATATCTAAATATTTTTGTATATAAATAAGCAAAACGGAATATTACCTATGATAGAGAATCTAATAAAGACCACGATGGTCTTTTCACTTTTTCGACTTTCACTTTTTTTTCACTTTTTCGACTTTCTCATATTTATTTATAATTATCTAATTGTTTTACAAAATGAGATTTCAATATTCTATTTACGAAATTTAAATTCGACCATTGCACAGTTATTCTTTTTATGATTGCTATAGTAGTTCCATAGTTATAGTACTTTTTGTCGAGCGCGGCGATATTGCAAGAAATTCCAATAAATTGCCGCGGTCTGCCATGAAATGCTATGCCGCTACTCGAAGGGTTAAATGAATACTCCGTTTTTAAAAGTATTTAATGCTACAGAAGAACCGACATAATAATAGAGATGGACAGATAATGCTAACGGATCGCAAGAAATGTCATTATTCTTTTGGACAGCGAAATGCTGCTCGACCAATAGAGCGTAGTTAAAGAATAAACGTATTACTCAGGCTTAAAAGTCCTATAGAAGTCAATTAATTGGAAGCTAGTTACTATATGTAGCTGAAGGGTTTGTAGATCTAAGAGTAGTGAATAAAATGTTGCTTGAAATTTTAACAAATAGTTTAAAGATATATCATGATAGATTGGTTGATATCATGATATCATGATAGAGTGCTGGTCTACCGCGAGCACTTGGGAATTGAAACTTACGAGAGCAGGCTGAGCTATTTTAGTACGAGTTTACTGGAAGACCGACGCACAGAGGTTGACATGATATTGTTGCATAAAATAATACACAATAACATTTACAGCCCTCATTTGCTAGAGAAATTGTCATTCTTCGTACACCCGCGAAGGGTTCGCTCTTCTCGTACGTTTGAAGTATCTCATGTCAGCACTAGCTACCCCCAGAAGTCTATCATGTACCGTTTGATGGCTACAAATAACGATCGATTTCAATATATAGATATATTTTAAATGAGCCAACCTAAATTCAGCGAGGCTGTTCATAGCTCATTTGGCGAATAATGCCGAATGGCGAATAAAGCGAATAAAAACAACGGAGCGAAAATAAACCAAATAATATTCTATAATTTTAATGTCTATATCCAATGACTATCCTATCCCATACCCTATTATTCTTTCACTGAGAAAAATATAACGTTGTAATACACGGAAATACGCATGTTTTAACAGGGATTACGTACGGACTGTTGATCATACGTAGAAATTAACATGACACGTAACGGTGCTAGCGTGACGGTATTTACCATGTCAGGGGCATGTTGTGGAACCATTCTAGTAATGATACTGCCATACGCTGTATTGTATCAATTATACGTACCGAATGGGAATGTATACTGCCGTGATGAAGTAGCTTACATATTTTAATGTATTATACTCACATACTAATGTCTGAATCATGATGAATCAGCATTATTTGTAGATAAATCCGTATTTACGTAGCTCGCAACTACCTAGAATGGTGTTTGAGCATTTTAATATTGCCGTCTCTTTTCGAAACGATTCCCCTAACAATGGTAATATCATTTCATTACGTCGCGACCTCGAGTTCTTGCTTCTACAACATATCATTTCATACGTAAGGTCGTAAGTCGGAACATGAATCATGTTGAAGCTGTTATTTTCGTAATAACCGTAAGGAACATGTTAATACATGTACTCGAGTAATGGAGTTTTAACAAAATTCCTTGTAATTCAACAAAATTGCAAGGGGAACATCATTATTCTGAATAAAACTGTAATAACAAAATGGTAATTAAATAGGAAACCAAATATTTTTCTCAGTGTTATTGCAATCATTAAATTAATGTAGTTCGATAATAGTTTGTTTTAATTCAATTAAATTTTGATAACCTGACGTTTAAGAAATTACTCTAACAATGCCGATAAAACATTGTATCAATATTACTTGTAATAATAATATTCGATTCGCTGTATGTTTCCCGAAGAATAAATAAATAAATAATAAAATACATATTTTACCTAATTTCAGGAGAGTGGCGATCGATATGCTGGACTTGGGACTACTGAAGGATCCTGTGTATTGCAGCATCGTTATTGGAACTGGGTTGGGATTCTTTTCTGACATGACTTTCTTCATTTTACAACCATTATACCTGTACGCAATTGGATTCACAGCGGTAAGTAAATATCATATGCATGTATGAAATATGATTGTAGAAGTTGTAGCGTGTATCGCATGATGAAGATTTATCGTTACAATAATTTACTAGATACTCGTATATAATCTATACTAATATTATAAAGAGGTAAAGTTTGTGACGTTGTAGGAAGTAATCTCTGGATCTACTGAACCGATTTTGAAAATTCTTTTACCAATAGAAAGCCACGTTATTTGTGAGTGTCATAGGCTATATAATTATCCGAAAACTGAAAAGACTTTTTCGTGGTAGTCGGATTTCCAAAGTAAGTCCGAAAAAACGGTCGAACGAAAAGGTTTCTAACTAACGCTGCCTTAACGACGAGAGATATATGATTAAGTTCTAGAGAAAAGTTGTAGAGCTTGATAATGCATACAAAAAAGTCAGCGACAGCATATGTCTAACTTTTATATTTAAGTCACAAAAAGTAGCTTTTCAAATTAAAAAAATAATTTAAATCGTTAAGTCATGTTTATTGGTCATATTATCAACAAATATGAATTATTATCGAAATAAGTAATTGTATCGTCCAAGTGTTTAAAACAAAGGACTTTTCCCTTTTACTGCATATAATTTCACTTTTACTATATAAATGGTTAAAGAGATAAAACACTCACAAATAAGACACTCACAAAAAGACACTCACAAATAACGGTAATATAGTCAAATTGGCATGCAAATACATACATACATATGCAGTAAAAATATAACCCTTCTTTTGGCAGTCAGGAAATAAATCATAGCACTCTCATACTACTACTAACCAAACCACACTCATAATTTCATCACAAGTAAAATTTTTTACCGCCCAACGAAGTGGCCATGGGTCAGCTATAGTGATCCATATACGGATTGATAAAACGAGTTTGTTCTGAAAAACCAGCCGGGTATTTTCAAACGTTAATTTTAAATCGATTTTTCACCAGCACTAAAATATAATACAAGCATTTTACATATTTCATCTTTCAGACGCAAGTGGCTACTGTTATTTCCGTTGGAGCAGGCACTGATCTATTCGCCAGAATTGCCATGGCTGTACTCGGGAATTACATAAGCCCGAAAGGCAGAACCATATTTTTATTCGGAGCTGTTTCAGGGACTATTCTTCGGACAGGTGCGTATCTGTTGAGTTTTCGATTTTTGACTGATTTACATGTTTTGTTGTCAAACGGTAAAATGGAGATTCGGGGAGTTTCTCACTATGCATTTTTATCGGAAGAGAGTATTATATTACATACTAAGAAAAAATAAAAATTTAAACTATTTCAGCAGTGCCCTAATAAAATAAATACTATTAAAATAAGGGTGGTATTACTAAGAAAATGCGTATGGCTGCCGCCTGTAATACAACATAGATAAAATCGCCTTTAAGATATTATAATTATAGGTTATTTACGTGAAAGACTGTAGGAGTCTTCGATTAGAAAAATAATAGAGGTTGAATGAGAGTTATCGAGTTCAGCTCAGTTCAGTTTATTTCCAAAAATCTTTACAGATTGTAGAAACATATATACTAAAATATCCGAATTAAATTAAAAACCAAGTTGTGCAATTACAAATTTAAAGAACTTACAAACAATTTAATCCTAATTAAGACAATAACAAATCAATTAAGTCAAAATATTATTTATATGTAGTTATATTAAATCCTATTATGTGACCAAATAAAATTCAAGAAAAAGTTCTTATAAAAAATAATTTAAAAAACCAAAAAAATAAAAAAAGGAATAACAGGTAAAAATAATTGAAAGCATGAGAAATAACTTAAATTAAAAGAATAGGAAATAAAATTAGTTCAATTTAACGATTAAAATTTAAATTAAAATATCATTTAAAAAATATCAAATCACAATAATAATAATATTTAGTCGCATTCACTTAAAACAAATAAAATTAAAAAATATAAAAATTTAGAAAAGGAATTACATTTTATAATCATTTCATTTAAAATCGTTACATTGCATGTTTCAAGTTTAGTTTAACGTCTTCAAAACTTATAAATAGTTATTTATACATATTTAATTTTTGATTGTACACAATACTTTCGTTAGCCGTTCGTGGTGAATTGTACGTATTCTTCATAGGTGTAAAAAATATTTTCTAAGAGAAATTTTTTAAGAACTTTTTAAATATGTTGTTATTTTTAATGTCTTTAATATATGGAGGTAACATATTTTTAAAAAATAGGGACCGGAGTATTCCTTAGCTCGTGTCGCTATTTTTAACTTTGCACTAGGTAATATGTACCTACTTTGATTTGTTTCTGGTGTTTATGTCAAGAATATCGGTTTTTTTTTTTTTGATGGTGTCTTTTCTTGTGGAAATCCGTTAGTACATTTAAAAGGTAAAATGAAATGAACGTTAGAATTTTCAGTCGTTTAAAATGACTTCTGCAGGATTCGTCCCATTTCAAATTTGCTATAATGCGTATTGCTCTTTTTTGCAGTTTGAATAGAGGTTCTCTGTGGCACGCATAACAATTACCCCAAGTACTAATAGCGTAACTTAAAATACATTCAAAGTAGCTAAAATACACATTTCTAGTCTCGACATCATTTAGCGTTTTCCTTATGATTCGTAATGCATAGCATGCCCGACTTAATCTGTCCTCGAGGTTCTCACAGTGGAAATTCCATTTTAGATTCTCATCGATATTCACACCTAAGAATCTAACACTTGCGGTTTGAGGGACTGTATAATTATTAATTGATAAATGTATTGGTTTATCATGATTTCTGTTTTTGGAATTTGAAAAATAAATAAAGTTGATTTTTGAAGCAAAGTTATTGCTAAAGCGAAGTTATTGCTGTTGAACCATTTATAAAGCTTGGATAAAATATCGTTTGACTTTGACTGCAATTCGAGTGTATCCTTACCCACAACTACTAGGCTTGTGTCGTCTTCAAACATTGTTACGTCTATTTCTTTGAAATTTATTGGCAAGTCGTTGACGTACGCTAAAAATAAAATTGGACCCAAAATAGAACCCTGTGGAACGCTGAGGCTATTTACTATAGGGGCTGAGTAGTTGTTTCGTACGGTGCCCATTCTGACGATGTTTAATTTCGACTACCTGCGTTCTATCTTTCAAGTAAGACTGAAACCACTGTAAAGAATATCCTCTGACACCATAATGATCGAGTTTGCTCAATAAAATATTATGATTTACGCAATCAAATGCTTTAGATAAATCGCAAAAAATTCCTGACGTTAACCATTTATCTATTTGTGAGCGGGTTACACATGATACGAATTCCCCAATCACTTTATTGGTAGACATATGTTTCCTATATCCAAATTGCCTATCACTAAGAATACCATAAGCCTCGAAATAATCTATAAGCCTTATTTTTATAACGCTTTCTATTATTTTTGAAAAAGAAGACAGAATTGCAATTGGTCTATAATTACCTCTTTCAGTTTTCGAGCCTTTTTTATGTAGTGGAATTATTTTTGCCACTTTTAATTCTTTAGGAAATATTCCGCTCTCTATGGAGACATTGATAGCTTGAGTTAGAGGATTTTTTATATATTCGATAGCTCTTTTGATTATGAACATTGGAATCTCATCCAATCCCGCAGAATTTGTGTTTTTAAATTGATGAACTATTTTTTCAATTTCCCCACTAGTCGTGGGTTTCATGAACAGTGAATTTGTAATCTTTCTTGCATTATTTAAATATAATTTATATTCGTATTTGTTATTTTGAGGCACCTTTACTTTCGAGGAATTTATAAAATATTCATTAAATTCGTTTGCTACAAGGTTCAATATTACTTCTGGGTTCGTTTGTTCTGTTGGTATTCAATTTTACAACGTTCCAAATTGCTTTACTTTTATTCTTTTGCGTCTCTATATATTTTTTTGTCGCTAATCGCCGACCAAGCTTTATCACCTTTTTTAATCTGTTATTATATTGTGTACAATGATGTCTTAGACTTTGATCGTGATTATTCTTTTTTAAAGTAATATATAATTTTCTTTTATTTTTGCAAGAAACTTTTATTCCTTTTGTAATCCAGTTTATTTTGAAACTTGATTTTATTTTGGCATTTTTACAAGGAAATGATTTGTTAAAGATTTCTGTTGTAATTGCTAAAAATATAGAAAACCATCTAGATTTGTCGGCTTCTTGATTATAAACATATTTCCAATTAATTTTAGATAATCTGTAGTTGAATTCTTCTTGTGATTTATGTGAAAATACTCTTTTAAGAGATTTTAAACTGGTTGCTTCAATTAAGTTTGGATTTACGTTTTTGATAGTCAGAGATATTGCTTCATGGTCAGAGATACCTAGTGAGAGTACTCTACTTTCATATATGAATTTTGGTAAGTTTGTAAATATATTGTCGATGAGGGTGCTAGAAGTGATAGTAATTCTGGTTGGTGAATTTACTGTTACACTCATATAATTTTCTGCTAAAATCGATTTTGATCTTCTTACATTACGATTGTTTTCTAGTAGATTAATATTATGATCCGTGGTAATTATAATTTTTTTCGAGATTAACTTGAAGCATCATATTAGTGACTATTAGTCAAAAAGTAAATTAGTCAAGAGGTAAAACTAGTAAATATAATAAAAGGAATAAAAAACACGACTGCCGTTACAAAAAGTGAACTAATGTATGTATATTTTTTATTACGTTTTTTATGAAATATTTGTGGTTTATATATTAATCCATATAGATACAAATATATTTTCGGAATGTACTCAATCAGACTTTCATTTGACACTAAACACGATAAATTTATGTGACTTTATTGGCATTTGGAGATTTAGACAACTATTTGCCTTATATGTTGACAGGTAGTCTATGATACTCGGGATGACATAACGATTCTAAAAACACCACATACTTCAAAATCGGTTAAATCGTTTAGAAGTTGTAGTGAAATAAAGAAACGCACATACATAGATAAACCCTGAACACATTACTCTCCTTTTTTGTTCGTAATAAACCTTAAATAATTAATAACAGTCTAGTCAAAAAGGGTGAACGAGGCCTATGCCAATAACCTGTGTCTATGGTAATGTGAAGTAAAAAGGATTTTTAAATATTGATGAAAATAAATACAATGGGCGTCAAGGGGTCATGACAAATTCGAATACGAATTGCCGCTGCATCAGGTAGAGGCCGCGCAAGCGACTTCGAATCCGTAACCAGACTGAACGATGGAGAAATCCGCCTAAACCTGGTAGTCAACAGTTAGGGGAAGAGGAGCACTGGCTAGCCAGTGCCTTTACCGTTTGAGGTTGGATTCTCATGGGTTGTAGGCGTAGCTTCACGTTGGATTGTTTAGTCAACCAAAGTCACTGTGTACTTTCAACTGAATAAAGAAATACAAAAGTCTTTATAAGTCCTTGCGGGTTCGCGAGCAACAATTTACAAGTCAAGTCTATTATAATAAACATATGTTTTCAGATTCAAATTGGTTATTGTCTTATTTTTACAGTCTTGCTTTTCTTCACCGACTTCATAGGAGTCACTATCCTCACAGCTGTAAACGGCCTGGTCCGATGCTGCGTGCAGGTCCCTCTGGCCCTAAATATAGCAGAACACGTACCCATTAAGCGATTCCCAGCTGCTTATGGACTGTTTATGCTAGGTTATGGATTCATCAACTTAATTGCTGGACCGTTCATCGGTAAACACTAAATAATACATTCTCATACCACTCATATATTTATAATTTTTATATTAATTTACAGGAATTCTTCGAGATTTGACGAAAAGCTATATTATAACCTTACTGGCGCTAAACTTGTGTAATATATGCTTCATAGTTCCATGGGTAATTGAAATGGTATATATGGCACGAAAATCAAAGAAAATTGAAGAAATTAAGCAATCCTAATACACTGCACCAAAAATTAAAAAATAAGGTATTGTTATTGCGAAGAATACTAATTAAACAAGTTTTTAAATCTAATCTTTTCAGAAACTTTCATTAACCGTTGTTACTATAAGTTTGTTAGGACTTACATAATAAATCATGCGGCAATGCGAGGGCACAAAAATGCAAATAAGACAACTTTTCCTTAAAATTAATAATGTAGTAATAAATGACCTCGTGGTCGTAAATCAAATTTTAACGAAATCTTTGAAAAAAATGCTAAACATTTGGCTATCCCAATGGCAGCCTCATCTAATATTTTCCTCCAAAAACTTGAAAATCTAAAGAGAAATGTTTATTCTATATATCTATATTCGACAACAATCAATAAAGTATTTAAGGAAATAGACCGATTAATAAAAAAGAAATCGTCAGAAATAAATAAGGTATATAATATTATAAAGAGGTAAAGTTTGTGAGTTTGTGAGGTTGTAGAGAGTAATCTCTGGATCTACTGAACCGATTTTGAAAATTCTTTTACCAATAGAAAGCCACGTTATTTGTAAGTGTCATAGGCTATATATTAATTCGAAAAATGAAAAGACTTTTTCGTGGTAGTCGGATTTGCAAAGTAAGTCGGAGAAAAAACGGTCGAATGAAAACGTTCTTACGAACGCTGCTTTAACGATGAGAGATATATGATTGAGTTCTAGAGAAAAGTTGTAGAGCTTGGTAATGCCTACAAAAAAGTCAGCTACAGCATATGTAAATTTTATATTTAAGTCACAAAAAGTAGTTTTTTATATTTCTAAAATAATTTAAATCATTAGGTCATGTTTATTGGTCATATTATCAACAATTATGAATTCATATCAAAATAAGTAAATTTATCGTCTCAAGTAGGTACATAAAACAAAAAACTTTTCTTTTTTACTGCATATAATTTCCCTTTTACTGCATAAATGGTTAAAGAGATAAGACACTTACAAATAAGACACTCACAAGAAGACACTCACAAATAACGGTAATATAGTCAAATTGGCATGCAAATACATACATACATATGCACTAAAAATATAACCCTCCTTTTGGCAGTCAGGAAATAAATCATATCAGTACAAACCGAACCACACTCATAATTTTATCACAAGTAATAACGTTTGCCGCCCAACGAAGTGGGCACGGGTCAGCTAGTAAGATATACGTTTAGCCTAAAGCGGCCACCTTCGTGTGTACAGTCATTTTAAAAAAATGCATACTCTCGTACAGCGAGGAGTATGCATTTGTTACCTTGCATTTGTTACCTACGTATGCATTTGTTACCTACGCCTCTGTTACCTTGCTGCAGTTATCCTGTTCGCCTGCGATCACGCGTTTAGAATATGTGCAGAAACAATATTTTAATAGGATTTTTCAACAAAATTTCGAGGTACCTTACTTGTGTTTACTCTATTTTTGTGTTATTTATTTATGTTATTATTACAACCCATTCGTTATTGTGTTCATCTGGTTGTGATTTGGTTGTATTGTATGTACTTTTTCTTGTCTCAAAATTTTGAGGTAAGTTTTTGATGGCAACTACTTAGTGTCGAAAAAAACGCGTGCCTGCTTTAGGCCCCCCTGCGGGCATTTGTGGGAGTTTGATAATTTGTCATATATATTTATTTGATTTTAGTGTTTTGGCATTTTTTACCAAACATTATTTAAAAGTCTCAAATCAAGCTTCTCAAGATAAGAAATAAGTTTATGTGTGTCATTTCTATGAATAACAATATTACCTTTCTCTTAAGGGGCCCGCTCTGGGCCCCCTTCCCCTATATACTTGTAACGCCGCTTGCATTCCGATTTAATATGAGCATGGAAAACGGCATCTTTTCTGATTGTAATAAAAGTACTAAAATAATCCAGGTTTATAGAAAAGACGATGAATCAAATATCGATAATTACCGACCAAATTGATTAATAAATGTAACATCAATATTAAATGGAAACATGATTTAATAGAGTCTAATATCTTTTTTCAATAAATTTTGGATTCTATCGGAATACTAATTTGGGTTCCGCAACGCAAAAAATATATATATATTTTTTTAAACAAAAAGTAATTTCATAAAAATAAGTCTCTCGATATATGATATCAAAACGTAACTAGGTTTATGAATCAGCATTTAAATGTTATGGCTTCAATGAGCGTAACATCCTCTACATAGATATGATATCCACTCAAGTAGTTATGAAAGGATTTATGAAAGTTATAAATGTTTAAGAAATATTTTACTAGATAAATGTACGCTATACTTTGTCTTGCGTAACAACTTCACAGTAAGTCAACGTAGCGGCGAGTCAGCGCAGCGCTTCTTGCCTGTTCTGCTGCCCGCTCGCTTGCCAAGCGGATACGATTAGGAACAGGAGCAAAATTGTATGGCGAAAAAAAAAACGTTGTCCCAAAAGCTGCAAAAAAGATTTCTCGACCGATTTTGAAAAGTAGGATATTTTCGGAATGTACGGTTTTTTAAACTACAACATTTCGTGAAAGTAAGGCAATTTTGAAAAGTATTTAATAATCATACGTTTTTTTGTAATAGTACGATATGCAATGTACTTCGTTTGAACGATACTCTAAAAGCATGTTTCTCTTAATAAGAAGGATATTATATAAAAGTAAGATGTCTCAACCAGTAACAATGAAAATGAACGAAACATATGAAGAGAAATATCTAATATGGCAACAATGGCTCAGGAAACGTAAAGACTTTTGACAGCCGTTTATAGTCAAGCCTTTATTTAGCATTTACGTTTAGCATTTAGAGTCGTTTCTGAGACGTTTCTACGGCTAAATTTAAAACTTCTAACGATATTGGAATATAAATGAGTGTGCTGGGTATCCGGGACCAAAACTCCCTATTTTCCAAGTTTTTTTTTTTAAAAATAGGAGAATCTACATGAGAAACTCATATCAAAGCTATTTCTATTTATTTCCCATTTTGGAGTTTACTACCAAAACAAAGGCATTTTGATTCGACTTTAGGATGTTCAATATTTTTTAACTCAGTGACAAACGCCTAAATCAAAAACTCGGTTTTTCTTTAGAATTACTAGAAGTACCCGGCGACGCGTTGCTGTAGCTCAGTCTGATTTAAAAAAAAAAGAAAGAAAGAGAAAGCACGCGTTTCTAATATGTATATATATATATATATATATATATATATATATATATATATATATATATATATATATATATATATATATATATATATATATATATATATATATATATATATATATATATATATATATATATATATATACGAGTGGCATTACCCGGCGTTGCCCGTGTTATATCTGTTCTCAAATACCAATGTATACCAATTTTCATGGCGATCGGTTGAGCAGTATAGAAGTTGGTGTGCTGCAGCGCCGTCTAGTTGAAAGTTGCAACAAAGCGGATATATATAAAAACCTTAACCATGAAAAAATACATATATATGCCAACTTTCATGGTGATCGGTCAAACGGTTTCGGAGTCTATTAAACTCGGACAGACGGGCATACAGATATACCAACATCCATTTTTATATTATATTATTTTGGCCTGTTTTTAAAATTTAAACTTTGAATGCCTATATCTCGCTTATTTATAGCGACCGACACAATATATTTTAATTAAAGAGTTTTGAACAATGAAGCACAAATAATTAAAAAGCAGGAATAATTTCACTGTATTACCTTCACAATATTTTGAATTTAGAATAACGCTTGGCCGACTGTGACGTTTGTAGGTTTAACATAGCAGCGCCATCTATGGATTACTCAATAGATAACGCCATCTGTTAAAATCGTTTGGAACTAACAGATAATTGCGAATGTCAAATAATAGACATTGCAATAAAATAATATCGCGACTATAAATTAAGACGTAAGCTATCCTATCTTTCAAGTTGGATCAAACTGCACATTGTGTGCGAATTTGATTCAAATCGGTTAAGTAGTTTAGGAGTCCATCGCGGACAAACAACGTGACACGTAATTTATATATATTAAGATAATATAAAGGGATATAAAACACGCGCGTATTCGAATGCAACGTTGTGTCAATTTCAAAGCAAACCGTGAGGAATTTTTGGAGTTGTAATGGCCCTTAAGTCCGTTACATGCGATCAACAAATGCATCGATTTCCAGTGAAATACACTGACACAATTCAGCTATTATTTAAACCCGTACAGCGATGAATCAGCACGATGAAACAATACTTTTACTCGGAATATTTCGGATTGCATCATTTATCGGCTTATAAAAACCGGCGAAAAAGCAACCAAAGTATCATTCTCCGAGTGATCACCTTCCCCCAAGGTTGCCACGGCATATTCGGTACCCCTCTCACGAGGTGTGTCAACGAATCCGGCTCCTTGGTTTCCTTTCCTTGCCTTTCCCAGTCCTCGTGACTGGGAAAGAATTCCTTCATCCACTACTCCCGTAAGACCTCCGTCGCGCAACCCTCGCGTCTCGATAAAGTAATTCGAGCACTCGTTACTCACTGGCAAATACGTTCCTCCAAACTGTAAATTAACTTCTTCGCGGGTTTTCCTCACAGAGTTTTAATATTTTAAACAAACAAACGTTTACATTTTAACTTTATATAGATAATTCATCAGAAAATAACTTCTAACACCAATAAAAAACTCAAAGTTTAGTTTTACAATTGCTTCACTGTTATGCACAGAATCACGCCCTAAAAAAGAATTTTAGGTCGCAAACAACATGTATAAAAATAGTTGATTAAATAGTATGTCGGAGATTTGAGCATCGCATTATCTAGATAAGATTCCCGCGTGGCAATCTAAGCTGCGACTGAGTTAGGATTGCGCTTCAGTTCTTGAGAGATGACAAGCTGCTTGCTAATATGACGCACGAGAATGGCATCGGGAAGCCAGCGGAAGATGTAGAAGTGACCACCCAGATGGTGGCACCAGAGGGAGGATGGGGATACGCCATTTGTTTCGGATTAGCCGCCACGTTTGTAAGTAAAATTAATATCTAATAATTTGTTTAAGTTTATCGCTATTTGCGCCAAATAGAATAAGGTGTGTTTACCGGCTAAGTTAGTCGCAATTTGCAAATGTAGTACCTACAACTGTAGTAGTAGTTACGATTTAAAATTTGAATTATAACTCATTTGTTTTTAGTTTAGATGTTTTTTTTAGTTAGATACGAGATAGTTGGCTCTCGTCGCTAGATATAGTTTGTTAGTTCAAATTCTTTTAAAGATTATTTATTTATTTATTTTATTTATTCCTAGTATTACACGATTAAATTTCCTATAGTATATTTTACATGATTTAGTCGTACATACAAAATGTAGAGCCCTGGAAATTTACTAAACTCACTAGGCAGAGCCTGTATTGAGGTGTATATATATATATATATATATATATATATATATATATATATATATATATATATATATATATATATATATATATATATATATATATATATATATATATATATATATATATATATATATATATATATATATATATATATATATATATATATATATATATATATATATATATATATATATATATATATATATATATATATATATATATATATATATATATATATATATATATATATATATATATATATATATATATATATATATATATATATATATATATATATATATATATATATATATATATATATATATATATATATATATATATATATATATATAAATAAATATATATATAAATAAATATATATATATATATATATATATATATATATATATATATATATATATATATATATATATATATATATATATATATATATATATATATATATATATATATATATATATATATATATATATATATATATATATATATATATATATATATATATAAATATATATATATATATATATATATATATATATATATATATATATATATATATATATATATATATATATATATATATATATATAATAAGCAATATAAATCATCTGTGCACCTATTTAATTTTAATAATGTTGATCCAAATGGTATTTTTTGATGAATAATTATCATATATTACTTTAAGCATAAATACGACAGTATACATTAATTTAAGTCTAAATTAGACGGTATCTTCAAATCCATTATCTTTATTAAAAAATATTTTTTATAAAATTGTACATAACATCAAATATTATTGATAAATGCACTTACTAATCTATCGCATCACAGAATAGATTAAATTCCGGTACACTTACATAACAAAAATATTTTAATAGAAAATAAAAGAGCAAATAAACCTTCAAATTATATTGTAAATTCTAGTAGACAAACCACAAAAATGAACTTCTAAATACTAAAGGATAAATAAAATAGTAGCAATATAAATGTTAATATTTTAAGATGGATTCCCATCTTTTGGCGTTGGCATTCGCCAATGTTCTCAGAATAACTATTTGGACGTGGTAATAAGGAGGTGGCAGTTCATGTTATCTGTATTTACATTTAAATGAAATGGACTTTAACTGAAGAGATAACTATAGTATCGTATGTCGCTCATACATTCAATGCAAAGAACTAAAACTAATAAAATGCCAGTCAAAATAACATAAATTCACAGTTTGTGCAAAAAATTATAAATTGGTTGATATAGGTATTATTACAAAACGACAGAAACAATAATAACAATGGAAGTATATCTATGTAGAATAGAAACAAAATCACAACCTTACAAGATTACGACAGCAATGACATTAAACGCATAAATATAACAACCCATTAAAATACGTTATAAAAAATGTTTTAATCTTCAAAGTAAATATTGGTTAGGGACAACTTGCGGTGTCGACTACAACGGGCGAGCCCGTCACCACAGGACGTTTTAACGATTTTCTCGTTCTGTCGCCCTGCAGTGAACGTAGAAGACTTTGGACAGAACAATCCAACGTCCAGCTACGTCACAACCCGCAAGAAGCCAACGCCTTTACCGCGAGATAGCCAGTAATGTTACCTGGCAGGCCGACCCTCGCGCCCTTGCTTCCAATTGTGACCAGATTTCTCCGGTCTCTCGATTGGTTCCGAGTTCGAGGTCGCTTGCGCGGTCCTCTCCCTTACGAAGCGGTGAAACGGTGTACGCCGAATCTATCGGACCAAGGCGTCCTTTGCCCGACTCTGAACCGGGATCGGATGGCCAATGGTCATTTTAAGAGCAGTCGCCGTAAGGTAGGCAACCACCCCCGCTCTATAGGAAACAATACAGTTCCCAGACTCCCCCGACTGTTAGTCGGAGAGCACAATCGATTGGCTTGCGCCGCTCGGTGCGCAGACCGTCCAGGAGCGCCAGAGGTTTGATTCCCAGGGGAGACTGGTTGACCCAGTGTCCTACCCAGGTTCGCACCCCATGCGTGGAGGCCATCGGATGGGTGTTGACCCGTGAGTGTGACCGACCCTGAACACATGGGTCATCGTGGCCACCTCATCATGGGCCCATTAGGTCCCAATTGGACAATTGGTTAGGGACAGTGGTATTAAAATAAATCAAGTTCTGTTCACATAATATACGCGAGTAAACTACATTTGACTTATACAGTCGCGATATTTTACCTGCCGAAGGAAGGAATATTGTTTATTCGCGATATTTTACCTGCCGCTAGATAGCGCATCGCGATCAACGCTTTTATACCTTTTTTAACAAATGTATATCCAAAGTTGCTTATTTACTCGTACTCGTTGAGCCACGTCTACGATGCCGGTTAATTAAAACTCGCCTGTATACAATTTGTCTAAATAAATATAACCCTTTATGATATTTTCAATTTTAATAAAACAATAACTACTGATTATCTTATCTCAGATAATATGCACGGCGCATCAGGCATCAATAGGTATGATCTACAATGATTTCCTGATAGAAATTGGAGAAGGCACCAGCGGAATGACTTTGGTATTAGGAATTTTCGGAATGACCTTGGCTATTTCAGGTACCTATTTTATTATTGTTTTTGCCATGTTTGTTTCAGAGAAAGATCTTCTAATATATGTAGATCAAAATTATGTCATGTCTAATATGTATGAAGGATTTTAAAAAGCTAAATACAGCAAGATTTTCAAAATAGTACATTCTAACGGCAAGCGCCCTCAGCTGTTACTGTCCATGGTTAACTCAGCTAATTTTCGAGATTTCATTGGTTGCTTGTGATTTCGATTAATTTTGGATCAGGTCTGGATGCGGGTGAAGTTGTAAGGGCGCTAGTTATAACGTCCAAGCCAAACTTGCGAATTCAATAAAAAAAGCATGTTATCAAAATTCTGGTATTAATTCCATAATTAATTGCATTTACAGTTTATCTATATTAATATTATAAAGAAGTAATGTTTGGAAGTTTGTAATTTTGTAAGTTTATATGTAAGAGGTAATCTCCAAAACTAATCATCCGATTTTACGATATTTTAAAATCAAGTCGGAGAAAAATGAGCTGGGAAGTTGTTTTACCTGCGTGCGCTGACGAAACGGTTTGATATATGCTCAAACAATATATGACAAAAATATCGGCCTCAAAAAGACCTATAAAAAAGTCGACGACAGTATCTATCCAACTTTTATATTTAATCTACAATAACTGCGTTTATGTCTCATGAAAATAAGAAAAATAATTGGGTAGTGTTTGTTGAAAAATAAATAGGCAGATATTGGCAATAAAATAAGAATCCTTATCAAAATAAACGCGAAGAATCCGTATAAAAAAAAACACGGGTGTTAAATAAAGATAAAATTGGCTATGTACTGTAGATTTTTAGGTGGTATAGTTATGGAGATATCTTGAAATTAGTGACGAGTGCAAGCACCTCGAAATACCTAGGTCAGCGTACAGCGGAAGGCGCGCGGGTGGCGAGAAACAATATTTGTACGTCTACAAGATAGGTAGCGTGCATCTGAGGGGGACGTCTTGCACTATATATCTAAATGACGTGTCTAAAAAGGCAAATAAACGCCACCCTAATTAAATTGACAAATCGATTGGAAACTTTACGCCAAGCGAAGCCGCGGGCAATATGTATTGTTAAATAAAGTCGTATACAGGTTTTGATATACATAATTTCGACAATCGAAAAGCGCAATTATATATATTTTTTAAATTATGTCTAATAATGCACTTAAGGTACGTAAATCAGCGGAACTTAACGTCCCGTCGATACAGAACGTACGATGTACAACGACATTGAAACTTGGAAAACGTTTCACATTTACTAACGTTTTCATAATTTTATGGATGTTTAATGCGATACATTCAAATAAAGAATTTATGTATGGGAAATAAAATACAAAAAACCGTATTTGAACGTGGATTTCAAAGAATTCAATATATATAAATAGGGATAATCAGAGAGGGAGTAAACGACAAGTTCTTAATCAGCTGCTGAAACAAGAAGTAGGCACCGGGTAATCAGGTAACGAAAATGAAAACTATTCATATTTTATTGACGTCTTTATTACTTTTCTGTAGTTTTAATGCGCTACCGACAGATAAAGAGTAAGTATGGGAAATAAGCTACTAAATAAAGTATTTAAAAGTGGGTTTCGGAGAGGGGGGGGGGGGAATACGATTGTTTGTTTCTAATCGTCTAACTTCTTGAAAAAAGGAGTACCGAAAACCATTCTGTAAAAAGATTATTTTTAAAAATCGGTTGTGTCACAAGACGTTCCCGGCAAGTAGCCAAGGACTGGTTTCATCTGAATATTAATGTCATTAATAAAATCGATGACCACCCTCTCTCGGCTGGCGATCGAACCCGGTTAGGTTTCGTTTTAACCGCTTCGGGCGGCGCGGTTCGTTTCTCGGCTAAGGGCGGGGTTGGGGAAAGCGTTAACAGATGGCGTTAATATTGCATTAAAATGTATGGCGGAATTAGTGTAGCTTGTATAAGAGATATTCCAACCACCTTTTACAATGTGGTTTCGGCCCAACAGGGCCGATCTGTTCACCAAATTTCAAGTCTCTACGTCCAATATTTCGAGATTGAAATATGACCAATGCGTCCCCTGATGGACCGATTTCAACCACAAGCTTAAAGGGCTCCCTAGACGATGAAGCATGCTTGACAAGCATCGCGTCACGGGCTGGGAAGAGATCGTAAACCGCAAGAAAAATGCAAATATTTTTTTTAAATATTTACCAAAAATTCCTAATTTTGTAGTTTATACCAGGGAGTCAAGTCATTCATCAATCAATTACGTCTAATTAATGTTAATCCCTGGTATAAACTACAAAATTAGGCATTTTTGGTAAATATTTTTAAAAAATATTTGAATTTTTCCTGCGGTTTACGATCACTTCCCAGCCCGCGACGCGATGCTTGTCAAGCATGCTTGATCGTCTAGGGAGCCCTTTACAACTCTTGCCATAGACGAAATGATGCCTGCATGCCAAATTTCTGCTCGATTGGATAAAACGTTAAGGCAGTATCGTAGAGGAATACACACAGCCAGGCACACAGGCACAGCTTCTCTGTTTTCACGGATCGGAGTAGTGATAGTCGGCATTAATTATCAGGAGTAATATCCGTTAGGCGAGTATATCTCAGCTCAATCTAGGTGCATTTACAAAAAAGACCTTTGTCGGTCACTACATGATTTAGCAACCTTTAGTGATTCGAGCTAATAGCGACAATTTTGCTTGCAGGTTTTTTGGCGAATCTATCGCTGAAGCGCTTCTCATTGCGCCAGGTCGGATTATTCGGAGCGACAATATACTTCATTGGAACATTTGTAACAGTATTCGTTCAGTCAATATCGCACATGATTTTGGCAGTTGGAATACTGCAAGGTTTTGGATTTGGAATAATGGTACCTGTGGTATACACAAATTTCAATCTATACTTTACGAAGAAGAGGGTGTTATTTTTGAGTTTGTGCAAAACTGGGATCGGGTTGATGTCGATGGTTTATCCTTTCATAATAAATTTCACAATGGAGAAGTATGGCTTCAGAGGGACGATGTTGATACTGTGTGGGTTCTCAGCGCATATATTTGTGGCAATGATAGTGATGCAGCCTGTTGAGTGGCATATGATTAAAGTCACTTTGCCAGTGGATGCTAAGAAAGAAATAACAGGTAAGAATTTCTTTTAAAATTAGGTTTTTTGACATAACTACTACTACAAGTTATAAAGCCACTCTTCGTCAACTTACTCATTTTTTTCAAAATTTTGGAACGCCTATTTTTTGCGTAAACATGGTAGCAACGCCATTGGAATCGATACATTGCCTAATTAACACCTTTTAACATAACTGATGTTATTTGTGTACTAGGTACAGTGCTTGTAGACTACTGTGAATTTTATGCTCGTGATATGTTGCGACTCAATTTTTCGCTATTTTCATTGAAATTATTATTAAAATTTACTATAGTTGCAGGCACGTATCTAGCTTCTTAGTTAGGGGGGCAGTTACAAGGGGGGGGGTCAATATAAACGTAGCTTTCATAACCTATCTACCCGGACCATACAAGCATCAATATTCATTCGATCTACTCGCACTACTGCACTTGTAATCATCTTTTTGTAATCAATTAAGGGACGCGTTCCCTACCCCCCTCCCAACCCCCCCCCCCCCCCCTCATGGATATGTGCCACCGTGACCTGGAACAGGATGTTCACTGTTCAGTGTCACGAGGAAGAGCTCTGTTGCTGCTTTTGAAAATGTGTACGGTACAATTATACGTCATCACGAGCGGCCATAACCTGACTTTTATTTAAACGCGGCATTCTGAAAATCATGATGATATACCAAATGATTTGTAGCATTATAAGTACATAAGTACTATTACTTGCCTTTCTGTGTTCTCTATAATGTTTTTAACCGACTTCAAAGAAAGGAGGAGGTTATCAATTGGGTTGTATTTTATTTTTATGTTTGTTACCTCAGAACCCTGTCGTTTATAAACCGATTTGGAAAATTCTTTTTTTTATTTGAAAGGAAATACTTGAAGATTGGTCCCATTTTTTATCAAAATCCTGTCCGTGGGGAATTGAGGGAACTCCTCAGATATTATCATATTAAGTTAAAAATTTGGAAAATGTTGGTTCAGTTCCGATGACAATGCATTTCCGTTCAGTTCAGTTTCGGTTCAGTTCCGATGACTTGATTCTACATCCAGGGATGGCTCCCGATGAGGGGACTCCTTAACGGTGAACAGCACAGACACAAAATTTTGTATACGCATTCAGTTATGATAGCCCTTTCTAAGTTTCACCATGACATGGCTGCTGCACTCAGGGTTGTTCCCGACCGCGACGAGATGACTTTTTAACGGTCAAAAGCACAGACACGAAATTTTGTGTATGCATTCTATTATGATAGCACGTTCTGAGTTTGACCAAGACAGGACTGCGGCACCCAGAGTTGGCTTAAAAAGAGAGAACTCCTCAACGGTCAACAGCACATACACGAAATTATGTATAAGCATTTAATTATGATAGCCTGCTGATGATATGATTACTGCAATTATTTAAAAAATGGAGTCGGTTTTTTTTTTGTAAAAATTTTGTACTATTAAGTTATATGCTTGCAATAATATACTAATTCTTAACACTTCACATATAAAAAAAACGATTTTTATTTAAATATTTATTTATTAATTCTACGCGGCGCGTTCAAAATATAAACAGCGAATTTGAAGGAGAATCATTCACACCTTTGGTACAGATCAGATGAGGTAAGATGAGGTAACTCTGGTTCAGTCCAATTTTCTTCCCGTTCCGAAAATTGATATAACAATCTTTTGTATATTATTCGATTGAATTTTCAGTTATTATTACATCTGAGTCAAGCACGAAACTCGAAGATATGTCTGCATCAGACAATTGCGCTAATCGTACAGTAAACGAAGAAGCAACAGAAGCCAATAATGAAGAGGAATCGAATAACGTTGACCCGTTGCTTGTCAAACAAAAAAATCAACCAAAGGCTAGATCGACTCCCAGCGTCAATACCATGATAGTCGATCCAACCAAACCAGGCTCTCCAATAGGACAGAAGAAAGAGACTAGAAGCAGCTCAATAACATTAGATGTACTGAGATCGGAGATCAGGAGAAATTCTTTACAGACAGCACAGGGTACTGATACAGAGGAGCTAGCATATATTGAAACGGTTTATAGAGCAACATCTATAGCGAGTTTGACTAATATGTCTAATGTGCCTGTGGGGCCTCTGCCACCGATGAAGTACGGAAAACATAAATGGTACGTCTTAACTTTAGATACTTCTTCTGTCTTTTGTTCCAATCGTCGAAGTTGTTTTTCCTGTTACAGATCTGAGCTGTAATTCCAGCACTTTTAGCTTTTACTAATTTTATTTTATATATATATATATATATATATATATATATATATATATATATATATATATATATATATATATATATATATATATATATATATATATATATATATATATATATATATATATATATATATATATATATATATATATATATATATATATATATATATATATATATATATATATATATATATATATATATATATATATATATATATATATATATATATATATATATATATATATATATATATATATATATATATATATATATATATATATATATATATATAATTAAAATATATATATATATATATATATATATATAATTTAATTAACTACTGAAATTAAAATGCGCAAGTACGAAATTACATATTTAAGCTATAATAAACTACAAGTGAAGGACTGCTACAATAAAAGACAATATAAAATCTGCAAATCAGTATCAGAGGAAAAAAGAGAAGATTTGGAGAAAAAACTTCCACAAAAGGTCAGCGCCTCATTCCCGATTATTTCAGCAAATGGCCGCCAAAAAACATCCCTAGCACTGGAAAAAAACTAAGGATCACGGATTACTTCAAGACCAAAAAATCAGATGCTGAACGGATTACTTTTTTATAGATAGGTCTTGTAACAAAGAGCTAAGGGTCAACCAAAACTTTAAATTACTGTATCTAAATATTCAATGCTTAAGCACAGGGCGTGATGAATTAGAGGTATATCTAAATGAGAAACCGGAAATTAGGATAGTTTGTATCTGCGAACACTGGGTAACAGAAGGATGCGAACTCGAAAACATTCACGACGAATTTATTCTAGCGACAAAATACTGTCGAAATGTTTATTCACACGGCGGAGTAGCGATATACATAAAAAAGGATATACCATTTGATGATATAACAAATCACTATAATATATTTCAAAACATTTCAGTAGAACGTCATTTCGAATGCTGTGGAATTAACTTGAAATCAAATGATTTAATTATTCTCTGTATCTATAGGGTACCTAATGGAGACATAGACTTGTTTTTTAATAAATTAAGTATGATTCTGGAAATATTAATCTTCAAAAGGGTAATAATAGCCACAGATCATAATATTAACCTAATGGAAAATAAAAGTAGTGTCAGAAGATTAAAATCAATTCTAGCTCAATATCGCATGGAAATCACAATAAATTCACCAACCCGAGTTACACTTACTACTAGTACGTTGATAGACAACATATTTACAAACTTACCATTACATTTATACGAAAGTAAAATAGAGTCACTCGGAATATCCGATCATGAGGCCATATCCATGAAAATTTTCAATGAAGGTAAAAAAATATTTAAAAAATGTTTTCTAAAAACGCGGAAAAGGATTTTTCCTAATAAATCTCAGTTGGATTTTAATGAACATTTATCAAAATTAGATTGGAATGGAATTTTCGATCAGAACACTGACAAATCTAACTGGTTTTCTAGTTTTTTGAAAACTATAAAAGATGTTTTTGATAATACTTTCAAACATAAAAATGTGAATTTAAAATCAAATTTAAACTGAAATGGATAACGAAGGGTATTAAAGTGTCATGTAAAAATAAACGAAATTTATATTTTTTATTAAGAAAAAATAAACGAGATCAGAATGCAAGAGACCACTGCAAACAATATAAAAATAGACTAAAAAAAGTCATAAAGCAGGCACGGAGAATGGCAACAAAAAAATATATCGATGAACAAAAAAATAAAAGTAAAGCAATTTGGAATATTTTAAACCTTAACACAAACAGAAACAACAAACCAAAAGTCAATTTCGAAATATACACGGAGGACAAAATTACAATAAATAATCCTGAACATGTAGCAAATGAATTTAATAAATATTTTGTAAATTATCCAACGAAAATAAACAAGGCTCAATGTAACAATAATGAATTTCGTTTCTACTTATCAAATGCAAGACAAAATCCAAATTCAATATTTATGAAACCCGTCACTAGTAGGGAAATAGAAAATATAGTAAAAAAATTGAACAAGAGTCATTCTGCAGGGACGGATGAAATTACAATGTTTGTTGTAAATAGGGCAATAGATTATATTAAAAACCCCTTAACGCAGGCTATAAATGCCTCTATAGAAAGTGGTGTTTTTCCCGAAGAGTTAAAATTAGCAAAAGTGATTCCACTCTATAAAGCAGGCGCAAGAACTGAAACTGGAAATTTTAGACCAATTGCAATTTTGTCTTCTTTCTCAAAAATCATAGAGACTATAATTAAAAATAGATTAATTGCATTTTTTGATGCAAACAATATTCTTAGTGAAAGACAATTTGGATATAGACGAAACAAGTCCACTACTAAAGCTATCGAGGATTTCATATCTTATATAAATGACAAACTAATGGACAAGTACTACACCTTAGGTATTTTTTGCGATTTGAGTAAGGCATTTGATTGCGTTAGGCATGATATTTTACTAAACAAACTAAATCATTATGGAGTCAGGGGAGACTGCTTAAAATGGTTTGATTCATATTTAACAAATAGGACGCAAATCGTGGAAATTACACAATGTCAAAATCAAAACATTACAAAACACTGTTCGATCCCTTTAACTAATAAACTTGGAGTCCCGCAGGGTTCCATTTTGGGCCCTATTCTATTTTTAGTATATGTAAATGATTTACCAATGTATTTCAACGATATAAATGTAACTATGTTTGCTGACGACACTAGTTTAATTGTTGCCGGTAAAGATATGGACGAATTATTGATTAACGTTAAAATTAATCTATTCAAACTAAATAGTTGGTTTGAGAGCAACAACCTCACACTAAATGCGTCTAAAAGTAACTTCATACATTTTACAAATCATCGAAATCGGAATAAAGGTACGCCAATAATACTTTCAATAAATAACACTGCCATTCCTCAAACTCATTGTACTAGATTTTTAGGTGTTCATGTCGACGAACTTTTAAAATGGAACTTTCACTGTGAAAACCTCGAAAGTAGGTTAAGTCGGGCATGTTATGCTTTAAGTATTGTAAGAAGGTCGTTGGATGAATTGCAAACAAGAAATGTTTATTTCAGCTATATTGAAGCTATCCTAAGTTATGCCATTACGATCTGGGGAAATTGTTATGCTTGTCATAGGGAACCCATATTTATACTCCAAAAGAGAGCAGTGCGAATAATTGCAAAGGTGAAAAGGGAAGAGTCGTGTCGACTCATTTTTAAAAGGCTAAGAATCCTCACCTTAACCTCACTCTATCTCTTTAAGTTACTAACTGAGTTTTTTAAAAATAAAGAAACACATTATAAAAAGTTTTCAGATACACATACTAAAAATACGAGAAATAAATTAAACATTTTTATACCATGTATTAAACTAAACACAGCAAGGCAAGACACAAAATACTCAGGGCCATATTACTTTAACAGGCTACCAGAAAGTTTAAAAACTATTCAAGTGGAAAGCTTATTCAAAAAGTTACTTAAAGAATTCTTATTAGACAAAGCTTTTTACTCGATCGATGAGTTTGTTAATTTTAAATAATTTTTCAAATTTTTTGGTCATTTTTTTGACAATTTTAAGTAGCATTTTTTAATTATTCTGACTTTTTCTGATTTTAATTTCTTGATTATTTTTATCAATTATTTTAATTTGTGGTTTTAGTAAATAAATCTTAAAAATGATTTGGATGCCCTAAAAGCAATAAAGAAGTAACTGTATGTACGTGGTGATAAATTTAAATATTGTAAAAACCGAACTAATATACTGTAATTTAAATGTACCTAAATATTAAGTTTCTACAATCTGTTAAGATTTTTTTGGAAATAAATTGAAATTGAAAATTGAAAAATTGAAATATATATATATATATATATATATATATATATATATATATATATATATATATATATATATATATATATATATATATATATATATATATATATATATATATATATATATATATATATATATATATATATATATATATATATATATATATATATATATATATATATATATATATATATATATATATATATATATACATATATATATATATATATATATATATATATATATATATATATATATATATATATATATATATATATATATATATATATATATAATAACCGGCCGGTAAAACATTGTATCAATATTAATTCTAATAATAATATTCGATTCGCTGTATGTTTCCCGATAAAAAAAATAAAAAAAATAAATACATATTTTACCTAATTTCAGGAGAGTGGCGATCGATATGCTGGACTTAGGCCTACTAAAGGATTCCGCGTTTTTTAACATTATGATTGGAACCGGATTAGGATTCTTTTCTGACATGACTTTCTTTTTTTTACAACCATTATACCTGTATACAATTGGATTCACAGCAGTAAGTAAAGATAATATAAATATATCAAATCACCGCCAACTGCCTCCCGCCACTAAGGATCATAACCAAGCTACTTGAATTGCGTCTCTCGCTTTTCAATAATCAAATAATGTCCTAAAATTATTATTGTTTATATTTTTTAATCTAAACCATCAAAAAAAAAACGATGACAAATGCATGAAAATATTTTTTTTCAGCAAGTTAAAAAAATACGTAGCCAACTGAAAAAAAGACTATTTAATGGAAACTTTTTTAATATTATCATATAAAAACAGTGTAATGAATGTGATACTTAACATTGATTTAAAGAGTGGATATGTATTTAATTTTGTTTATAAGGCCCAGAACCTATACATGCTCCCAAAATATAGCATATAAAAGTTATTTTTCATGATTTAACAAAGCGTTCGATAGCATTATTATAAATCATTTTAACGATATTTATTTTATTCACTGATCAAAATATTGCAAAATGCGACGGGAAGTGGCTCCTATTTCCTGAACCGGCTGTATATATTCATATAAATATTTGTTGAAAAAGAAGGTAGGTACAAAAGGATAGGGACCTAATCTTTACCCATTTGGGAATGATGTTTGTATTTAATAGAGATCAGTGAGTATACTCTGGCTTATGACAAGGTATATCGGGGTTAAAGAGTTGCACACCTCTAAAACTAAACGATCCTTCAACTCTGCAAAATATAATAATTCTATTTTTTTATTTTATTTTTCTTAAAATATTTTTTATTAGAGCTGAAAACAAGATAAATTCTGTTGAATAAGCTGTATAAGAGACATTTTTCATAATAGGTAATAATTGTTATTAGTCCTCAATAATTGATCTTACGATCAAAATCTTTACGACAAAACTAAAGAAGATAAAATTCTTCAAATTTTCGAAAAAGAAATCGATTCACTTTTTGAAGGTCTTTAATACAGGCTGTCTCAAAAGAAAGTTTATATTTAGTGGATCGATTACAAAAAAAATGTTTATTAATTGTTAAAGTACATAATTTGGGAATTTATTTCTTAAAAATAATACCGTCCAAATGTAAACCCTCGCGTTCGCGGCAATCATTTAGTCGAACAGTAAAATTTCCTATGACGGCTCGGCAGGTAGACTCCAGGAAAGTCGGTTTATTGTTGTAAACTTTAGATTTGAGATAACCCCACAGGAAAAAGTCCATAGGGGTTAAATCAGGACTGCGTGGAGGTCAATTTATGTCTCCTCTTCTGGAGATCAATATGTCAGGGAAAATTTCACGAACTCGTGGAAGAGACGTATTGGAGGTGAGAGACGTTGCTCCGTCCTGCTGAACCCATGTTCTTTGGTTATAGCCAGGAAAGTTTTGCAATTCAGACACAAAGAAGTCGTCTAACATCTCCACATAACGCTCTGAGTTCACTGTAATTGCACGTCCACTTTTATCTTCAAAAAAGTACGTGCCGATAATTCCCCGCGCCGACATCGCAGCCCATACGATCATTTTAGGCGAATGAAGGGGTTTCTGATGCTTGTGCTTCGGATTCGTTGCACTCCAGTAGCGGCAGTTCTGCTTATTCACGTGTCCATTAAGGTAAAAATGAGCTTCATCTGAAAACAAGATGTTGTTAAATGTTGAAAAGTTCTCAATTGGTTTACGAAGTCAAGCCTCTGACTTGCATCCTGGGGCTTTAATTCTTGACCCATTTGAATTTTATAGAGGTGCAGCTTTAATTCTTTGTGCAAAAGTGGGAGTAATGATGATCTATGCACATTTAAAGCACTTGCGCGCTTACGTATTGAATGGTTAGGATCGACACGAATAGACTGATTAATACTCTCCACGTTTTCTCCAGTTTTTGATGATTTTGGTCGTCCGGTTTTGGTTTATCCAATGTTGTACCGGTCTCTTCAAACTTTTTGACCCATTTTCGAATAAGGGGTATGCCGGGCGCATCATTTATTTCTCGAAAACCTCGAATATTGCAGAATCTTCTACGCGCTACAGTCGCCGAATCACTGTTTTTGTAAACTCTCGCACGCACAATGCGCGGTCGGTTCCCGAGAAGCTCTCTATAGCGACTGAATTCCCAAGAGCCAGGCTACCGATTGACGTAACCCCCGCACCCCTCGGATTCGTTGCGTTCACGCAGTAAACTTAACATTTATTGTTAGACACCCAATATTTAACGAGTTACAACGGCGAATAATTAAGTACACTGATTTTTAAAAAATAAGAAACCCAGAAAGGAGAACGCATGATCTTACCCGCAGAGCCGATTGATTATATTTTTTACGGGTTGGCGATGAAAGTCTTTTCCAAGTATGAAAGTTGTTTTTTTTCGCGCTCTAAATAAAGAAGCCATGTTTTGTTCATGGTTATTATAAATTAAGCCAAAAATGGTCAGAATATTGTTGTTCTGTGAATAATTTTCTTTCCCAAGCAAATCGGAGTTAAAGAGCTCTTTTGACACTCGTAAACGTTCGTCCTCCATTCCATTTTACATATTTTCGCTTTCAGGCTCAAATAGCTACTGTTATTTCCATTGGAGCAAGTACTGATCTATTCGCCAGAATTGCCATGGCTGTACTCGGGAATTACATAAGCCCAAAGGGCAGAACCATATTTTTATTCGGAGCTGTTTCAGGAACTATTCTTCGCACAGGTAAGTATATATTTTTTTTGAAGGATTTACATGTTTTGCAAGCGGTAAAATTGGCAATAGGGGAGTTTCTCAATATGCACTGTTATTAAAAGAGAGTATTACACTACAAACATAGATTAAAGAATTTGTTTTCACTAATAACATAAAATTTTAAAAAAATATTAAAGCAGGTATCATATTAAGCAGGGTGCTGGCGTCGACTACTACAAAAATAATACTTTGCGTATGGCCGATACTATTAAACATAGCCTATGGCTGCTGGTTGACCGCGGCCGTCGGAAATCTATATAATCTTTGTATATGGATTAACGTTTAAGCTACGATAGGCTACTTACGTTTAAAACTATAGGAGTCTTACATTGGAAAATGTAAAAAGTCGAATAAGAGACTTATCAACACTTATTGGTTAAGAAGAGTAGGTAAAATGAGCCTTAAATAATTAATTAAGGTCAAAAAAGCATTTGCCTTAAAACAAGGGGTGGGGTAAGGGGGGGGGAGGGGATTTTTATATACTGATAAAAAAATCGACGTTTTCGACACTGGAGTGCACGGGTAACCGCTGTCTTGAGTGAAAGGTGCTAACATTATTTTTTATTCATGGTACTGAATGAGATAAACTTCTTTACATTTCGAAATGAATACTTTTTAAATGTTTAAGTTTCTAATAAAAGTTTTCTCTGTAAAAGTTCAATTATACGTTTTTTTGGGTAAACACTTTTACATTCGAACGAAAGAAGTAACATACATATATCCCCTCTCAATAATTTTTTATATTTTTTATCTATAAAATTCAAAACTCAGAAGCGTCGGTCTACGAATCGGCAGTTGTATATTGTTAATTCCACCCCAGGATGTTATAACGACTGTTGCCATCTTGTCACACTGGAATGAGTCGCAAATACTTCAGACAAAGATAATCTAACGTCCAGTTCCGCCACGAGCCAGGCAGAGGCCAACTTCAAACCGCAAGGCACTGGGAAGGAGAGTCTGTGGGGTCCCTTACGTCCTGCCTACCAGTGACATGACGGACTTGTATGATTACAGTTCAAAGTCCTACCGACGCTGGCAAAAAAACCTAATGTTAGTCATTGTCTATTTTTCACAGTTTTACTTTTCTTCACCGACTTCATAGGAGTTACTATCCTGACAGCTATAAACGGTCTAGTCCGATGCTGCGTGCAGATTCCTGTGGCCCTAAATGTAGCAGAATGCGTACCCATTAAGCGATTCCCAGCTGCTTATGGACTGTTCATGCTATCTTATGGGTTCATCAACTTAATTGCTGGACCTCTTATCGGTGAACATTTAGTAATAATATTGATTATATAGGTTATTAGATTGCTCAATATCATAGTACGTTTTGGCAACCCTTCTGCGCCGGCAACATGCAGATGGCGCTTCATGTCACCGTTTTTTATTAACTATCTATAATAACATTCATAATAAATGATTTTCTATTGAAGACTGATCGATTTTAAAACCTATTGTTTTACTAATGATAACAATAATAACACTAAATTATTAGTGCCATCTATCGCATTTTTATATAGGCTGATTGCATCATAGTTATAATACGAACAGATTAGTATGCCATATGTTAGTCTGAACATTATAGCGCCTAATTGAAACATGTATACCAAATTTAAATTCACTTCCTTATGTAAATAATATTAAAATAATAAAAAAGAAGAGAATTTAATTGAAGGTTTGGAACTATGAGTGCCATCTACAAGTTGCGTATCGTATTAAAATCTTATTTGATAATACGTAGTATGGCATTGAGCAATCTAGTAACCTGTCTAATCATAATACATTCATTTAAATTTATAGCACTCATACATACATAATTTTATATTATTTTACAGGAATTCTTCGAGATTTGACTAAAAGCTATATCATAGCATTACTGGCACTAAACGTATGTAATGTGTGCTTCATAATTCCATGGGTAATTGAAATGGTATATATGGCACGGAAATCAAAGAAATCCGAAGAAATTATGGAATCATAGCGTTATTAATATAGACTGTATAAAAAAATAAAAAATATGTTTAATTGTTATTGCGAAGAACGTCGAAGCCGCAAGATTTCGCGAGCGCACGTCTTTGAAGGACTATCAATCGAATCTATAGTCGAGTATTGATCATTACTCGAGTACCGAGCAGTACTCGAGTAATATTTGAATACCAGTTTTCATTTTATAGTCGAGTATTGTGAAGGCGAGCAATACTCGAGTATTACTTAGAACCGAGTATCCGTCTGGCGATACTTGAGAGCTACTTGGCTTGGAGCTGTCAACACTTTTCGTTCATATGCGTTAGTGCATGTGTATATAATTGTATATACGTATTATTTCGTGAAATGGAGGAGTTTCTTCAACGGCTATAGGAAATTGAGAGAATATTCGTGGTCGGTGGTGCGGCAGCACGCTTTCGATGGCACAATTTGTTTTCTTTATATTGAATTCCAAATAAAACAAAGTCCCAAGTAAAACGCAGAATGACTCTTACGCGTGCTTTGAAAGAATTCATGAAGTTAGAATCGAACTGTCAAATCGCGGTGACAACAAATCGGCGTTTTTTTAAATCACGGGCTATGAATTAAAATCAACAATTTAATTCATATTTTATAGTAAAACAACAATAAAATGGGTAAAAATAGTCTCTGTAAATCTTCATCATAATTTTAGATGTAAAATTAAAGATTAGTAATTTGTTTTCGAATGAATTACGAAGCATTTTATTTTCCTTAAGTTTTCCCCTCTACTCGAGTATTACTCAGCTGAGTCGATGAACGATATTCGACTATAGAACGCATCCAATACTTAAGTACTACTTGGCACCTGAGTAATACTTTGTTGAGTTGTTGGTTGAGTAAAGACTCAAGTAATATTACTCGACTATAGATTCGAGTGTATGTATAATTATGGAAATTTTAGATTTATTATGGCGGCCGACCAAAATATTAATTTCTCACAAACCATTGTTGCAATAATTAAAATAAAAACGTCGTTTTGTTCCCGATGAAATTTGATATTAGAATATTAGAACTTAATTTTTGAAGACACTAAATATATATTTTTATTCACAATCAAATTTACACCGATCGGATTTACACGGATAGTCTGAGTCCGATCGTTCCCTCTGAGGCTCGACGGGTTAAACAAATTTTAAAATTTAAGATTTTCAGAAAACTCTAGAAAACAAATGTTTTTATAGACTAGCACCATCTAGCGGCTGACAAACAAACTTTTCCACTGTAGCTGTAGGGAAAACTAAGGTGTTCGAATGGTTTGAGTCCTGGCTGCGTTTGCCTAGTTTTGTGCGCTGCCACTTGGCGGCATTTATTATTAAGTTTTTACCCTGACAAATAAATATATTTCATTCAAATACGACATACGACGTCGTTTGTGAAACGTTCACTAATGAGTTTCCCCTCTTTTCAATGCTGAAATAAGGCCAGAATCCAAGCGTACATTTTTTTGAAAGGAAAATATTAAATATGAATAAAGCTCCGGGTCTAAAAGCAGCAATCATTGCTATAAGGGTAAATGAAATATTTTCTAGATTCATCCGTTTCAAATTTGTATGATAAAGGTGGAAAGGTTTTAGATGATATACGATTATATGAAATACTTACTTTATTCAATAAAAATTTGAGCCTTGACGTCGAAAATCTTTATCCATTCTGAACTGTCCAGCTACGCCCAAAACTCTATCTGTACCGCTTGATACAACTATTGATTATTTCTATAATCAATGATACAACGAACGTTTTCAATATATCGACATATTTCACATGAGGCAACCTAAGTTCAGCGAGGCTGTATTAGCTTACTTGGCGACTACGAAATAGGTATACACTCGTAATATTACATATTTGTTCGAAAATGAACAGATCGAAAATGAGAGATAGCAATAGACTATTATTTAAATACCTATATCCTATCGTATATCCCATCCCTCTCCTTTGCTATCCTAGTAATAGTTCGATAGTAATTTAATTGAATTTCAGTTCAATTTAAATAAATAATTGTATATGAAAATAATTTAAGACATTAAGCAAATAATTCCAGCAAAAAAGCCCAAAATTTTGAGACCAAAGTAATAAATTTTGAGCCCCCCTCAGACACTAGTCGAGGAATGATCATTACTTGAGTCTTTACTCAACCAAGTATTACTCAGGAGCCAAGTACTACTTAAGTATTGGATGCGTTCTATAGTCGAATATCGTTCATCGACTCAGCTGAGTAATACTCGAATAATAATAAATAAATACAAACGGAGCTGCCATGGAATTCACCGACCGGAGTCGGGCCCATCATAATACTATTTTTTACACTTCTGGGGGGGTGAGCAGTGGATTCCGGACTTACGAACCGGCTGTGGTAGGTTTAGGACAGCTGTCTTGCCACATGTGAGCGTTCACCTTGCCACCCATTCACTCCCCCTTCGAAGCCATAGAATTTGAGATGCGCAAATCGCAGTTTTAGATAATTTTTCTAAGAAAGAGTTGATTATTTTTCTGGAAAGGCCAAGATCTTTAAAGAGGTGAAATAGAGATTTAGCTGGCAGGCCACGAGCGCCAACTTCCACCGCGTGAAGGTGAACAGTGAAGCCGTTCCGGGTTACGGCATTTGCAAGATCATGGTATTTATTTAATTTGTACTCGTGGTCTTTTGGGATATTTGATTCCCATGGAACAGTTAATTCTACAATAAGAGCCACCTTCCGAGATAGAGAGTAAAGAGTTATATCTGGACGGAGGGATGTGCATCCGAGACTTTCAGGGAATTTATACTGCTTAGAGACCGAATCAACCTCCAGAATCCAATCTGTAGCTTTCTCGATTATTGAGAAAGGTTTGTAGTTAAATGTTTTATGCCTTTAGAGCCATCCCGGACAAACTGGACCTGAAGAGAGTCGAGGGGTCAGCTGGTTTGGCTAAGGACAGCCAGGATTTTAAACTAGCTGTCACCAGTGCATCTAGACGGGACAGTTGGGTTTTGGTAAAATCGTAAATAAGAAAGGGCCATGACAAATGTGACGTTAGATAATTGTCATAGATCCAGGCCTTACGAGAGCCAGAATTCGCCAGGCAACTTTTGAAATGCTCTATAACATGATCGCCCGAGACGTCTTTTCCCTGATGGGTGATTTTTCTGCCGAGGAATTTGAAATGACTGTTTGGGTCTATAAGGGAGATATTAGAGCCCTTATAGACCAATTTGGGGTCATAGGATGTAAATTTTGTGCCCATGCGGGCGAGTCCAAGGCAAAAACATTTGGAGGGCTTCACTTTTATACAGCCTGACCAGTCGCAGAGAAGCTCCACTTTCTGTAATAGCAGGGAAAGCTGCTTGGGGCTTCTGGTGATGAAAGTTAGGTCGTCGGCAAAAGCGAGGCACGACGAGGTGTATTGGCCGTATGTTTTAAAACGGTAGCCCCACTTCCTGTCAAACTGGGTCAGGCTTTCCAGCAGTATATTAAAAACTATATTAAAAATCGTCGGGGAGAGGCAACAGCCCTGAAATAGTCCAATTGAATATGGTATAGAGCGGGTAGTCCATTCTTGCGTTTTAACATGGAAAGTCAGACAACCTTAACCTTTTGCTTATTTGATTCTGCCACCCAACTGGGACTAGCCCGTTGCAGGATGGACAGGACTCTAATATTACAATAAATTATATAAAAGTTTTATTAAAATGCTCATAAATATAAATTTTCCTAAAATATGGTCCTCAAAAAAAAGAAACTATCAAATAGAGTAAGACAAACAGAATTGATATAAAACAAAGTAAAGAGTAAGATAAATCTATAATGAAAAAATTTAAAAGGTAACAAGTAATATTTAATATATATTAAGAAATATAAAAATTATTATAAAATACCTAGTCAAAAAAAAAGTACAATTCATTGTCAAAATAATATATAACAACAAAATGAATTGGTAATTAGTTGAATGTTAAAATATAATCAACATTTGAAAATATATTAATAATTTGTGCACCTAAAATATGATTAAGATTTACAGAGAGTATTTATATCCATTTTATTGTTGTTTTCTATAAAATATGAATTAAATTGTTCATTTTAATTCATAGGTGAATTAAAAAAGCGCCAATTTGTTGTCGCCATGATTTGACAGCTCGATTCTAACTTCATGAATTCTTTCAAAGCGCGTAAGAACATCTATCCTGAACTCCCTCATATCTGCTGCTGCGTTTTATTTGGGACTTGATTTATTTGGACTTCGATATGGAGAAAACCAATTGTGCCCTCGAGAGCGTTCTGCCGCACAGACGACCACAAATATTCTCTCAATTTTCTCCAGCCATTGTAGAAACTTCGCCATTTCACGAAATAATACGTAAATACAGTAATATACACCTGCACCAACGCGTATTAACGAAAAGTTTTGACAGCTCCAAGCTAAGTAGCTCTCAAGTATTGCGAGATGGATACTCAGCTCTGAGTAATACTCGAGTATTAGTCGCCTTTTCAATACTCGACTATAAAATGAAAACTGGTACTCAAGTATTACTCGAGTACTGCTCGGTACTCGAGTAACGATCAATACTCGACTATAGATTCGGGTGTACGAGTATTTCCAGACGGATGTCTTTTTGTTTGTCTGCCTGTGTGTCTATGTGTATGTCTGTGTGTCTGTTTGTCTGTGTGCCTAAGTGTCGTGTATATTCCTTCGCGATAGCACCTAAACGCTTAATAGGGTTGGGCTGAAATTTGGCACGTAGACGTCATTTAATAATGGCAGGAATTGAAAAGGTTGTGACCTCCTTCCCGAAGGGACATCACGCTCAAAATCGTTCCAAAAGTCCTTGGTTATTTGCCGGAAAAGTTTTGGGTTGACACAACTGATTTTTTTATTATTTGAGTCAGATTTTCCTAATTTATGGTAAATACCGCGAACCTATTTTATAGTCAGTATGAAAGATAAGACAGACAAATCGGAATAGGATTTTAAAATAATAACAATCAAAGAAAGTCCAAAGCTTTAGAAAACTTAAAACGCGTTTATTTCATAACTACATTGGAGTCATAGAGTTGTAATCCCAAGGTGACGATAAATTTTATACAATTACCACATACGACGTCTTTCATGAAACGTTCACTAATGATTTCCCCCTCTTTTCAACGCTGAAAAGGCACAGAATTCAAGCCTACATTTTTTGTAGAAGAGAAAATTAAATATGGTAAAAGCTCTCCGTCAAAGAAGCGGTGGCCTAGACCGTTGCTATTATAGTAAATAAAATATTTATGTACAAAGTTTCTAGATCCAGCGGTGTTGACTGTGCATTGATATGATAGTGAATGTGATATGATATGATAGTGATATGAAGGTTGGCTCAACTCACGGTTCAGCTCCCATACGGTACCCTCCTCGAAGAGGAACTAAACTTGGACAGGACTATGTTTCCCTTATCACGGCAGGTGGATCAGTTCCCCAGTGGATGACCTTCGGGCGCTGCTGCTGAACTCTGCCTGAGGCTGTGAGCCCAGTCGTGGACAGTTAGGATCGGAGATTTAAATCTGGGGGAATACATCGGGCGTTACTGGGCGGTTTGCGACGTTTGCCAATCGTTGGCGTAATCCCCGACGAGTAACCAGGAAAGTCTTAAAATATACATTTTCTACAGAGTGAAGGTGGTTGTTGACCTGATGTCAGCCACCTTTGAAATGATCCGTTGGCCACCCGATCACGTGTGATATTGACGGGCAAAGGGCGCCTCGGTCAGCTATAAATTGAGTTACCGCTAACATAAAGTAAATTCCGATCTAGAATCCGTAACCAGATTGGAGAAATCCATCCAAATCTGGTAGTCAGTGAGCGAGGTTTTTTCGCTGGGTCCTCTTTCAAGTTCCTTGCGGCGGACAGTAGATTGTTTTTGTCCGCTAAGACAGAACGAGAAACAGAACGACCTGATGCCATTATAACTCCCTGGGGTGACGGTTCGCCCGTTGCGATTGACATCTCTCATATGAATCATTCATAATATGAATTGATAAAGGGTTACATTTATTCAATAACAAAATGATCCTTGACGTCGAAAATCTTCATCCATTCGGACCGATTATTCCCAGCTTTCAGTTGTTCATTCACCTCAAATGTATTCTCTGCCTATCCTGGTTTTCCAAAACGTTTTTTTTTCGTTGTATCATTATCATAATTAGCGCTACAACTCATTGTTAGTCTCGGCTTCGTCGAGAATTCTCTTCCATTCCATCCTATTCTAAGCTTTGGCTTTCCAGTTTTGCACACTCCCAGTACATGCATACTTTAACGACAGTCAGAATCAAGTAATCGTAGTATTGGCCGTCCAAAATACTAAAGCCTCTCAGGTTTTCCGCAAAAAAAATCGTTTCAAAGTAATATTATGTTCCACCCTTTCCACATACTCCAACAACCTGAGCCTCTCGATCTTCAGAAGTCTCAAATCTGTTACTTTTCTAAATGTCTTCCTTAGTTCTTCTGTTCCTGCGTAACATCAAATATTCTTCGTAGACCTTTTTATTTGCGTTAATGATGGTTCACATTCCTGAGGCGAATGTTAGGACTGCTCTGATGAGTGTCGTATAAAGGGTTGCCACATTTTCATAAGAATGGAGTCCAAAGTAACACCTATTTGTCGCCATTAAACATACTTTCACCTCTTCGCTAGTGTCGTTATCGCTTGTATTGAGAAAATTAGTTTTGTACGGATGTTAATTTTCCTTAAACTTCCAATTCCCCACATGTCCCAAACACCTTTCATCCCCAGACAGTAACAGACATATGTATTAAAACGATCTCTATTGACTTTTCTTCTTCAAACGCTAGCCAAGTGTATGGCGTTTTATAGGTATGTACAATGGGCATAACGTGTACATACGTGGTGTGTGTGTGTGTGTGCGTTTGCGTGTGTGTGTGTGTGTGTGTATGTAAGGGTGTATGTATATGCGTATGTGTGTATGTATGTAAGGGTGTGTGCATGTGTGTATGTATGTATGTGTGCATGTGTGTATGTGTGTATGTATATTTTCTTTTAAGAAATTGTGTATGTGTGTATTTATATGTGTGTATGTGTGTATGTGTATGGGTATGTGTGTATGTGTATGACATATTTTCTTTTAAGAAATTGTTCATTGGATAAAGCGAACGTAAAAAAATATAATAATAAAAGTCACTCATACAGTATCGAGGGAGTCCAATGATTGAGTTTTGGAATGCTTTACTATACAATAGATGAATAGATGTCCCTCACTTTCGTAGGAAGACAATATAAGTTTGAGGGCCCTTTATCGCCAACGAACGATCACCCTCCATCCATCCATCAGAAAAACAAAGCGCATACTCCTTGAAAATAAAATCAATGAATTCGTGATATAATCAAGTAAAAACACAAAGAAAAAACAATGAAAAAGTATGTTGTTATATCGGCGAATACTGTCTCCGTAAATTGAATGACGTTTAACCAAAAATTTACGTAAGGTTTCCCATTTTTACCAAAATTATTAAAACATGCTGGATAGTCAACAGCCAGCCTTGAAATCATACTAAAAAAAACTTGATATGATCTTGCATCCTGAAAACTTGATATGATCTTGTGTCGAACAAATGTGGCCTCAGAAATACTTGAAAGGTTATGTTGAGCGACTTCTCACTTCAACCTAATAGACTTAAAAACACGTAGGACTATAACTGATATAACGTGTCTCCATAAGCTTTTGCACAATCGACTAGACAGCCCAGCTAGTCTAGAAAAAGTTCAATTTCGTGTGCCACCGCGACTAACGAGGAGCTCTCAAACGTTTTCGGTTGTCGCTTGCAATAACAACATCGGGTCGATAGACCTCTTACCAGAATGTGTCGTGTTTTTGAGAAATCGTGTAAAGGATTAGATATATTTTAAGATTCCATTAATTTAATTAAAGACTCGATCATACCTAGCCTATCTCCTACTTCTTAAGATTTCACTAACTGCCATCCTAATGTACTGTAATATATGATTACTATATTATAACATACAATAGTATTATATCATATTATATATATTAAATATTATTATTCAATTACTCATACTTCTATTTTGCTATATCCAAATAACCTTATTAACAACTTATTTAATTATTACTTTTCTTACCCTTATATTGTTATTTCTATTAATTTGTAATTGCAAGCATTGCAAACTGTTCATAGGATAGTAAATTTGTTTAGTTTGTATATGTTTCTAAAATACTAGTATTATATATTTACTATCTGTAAGTTTGCTATAAAATAAAATAAAAAAATAAATACCTCCGTCCTCCCGACTGGTTACGGGTCCGAAGTCGCTTACGCGATCTCTACCTCTTGTATTACAGCGGTAATTCAGTTAGAATTTCTAGCGGACTTGGTCGTTCTTTGCCCGTAGCGTCACACGGGATCGAGTGGCCCAAGGTCATTTCAAGAGTGGCATGACAACAGGTCAACATCCATCCCCCGCTGCTTAGGAAACAGTGTATTTCCATAGTCTCCAGACCCCTATCAGCAATAAGTCAGAATGCACAACCGATTGGCTTCGCCGACCGGTGCGCAAACCGTCCAGTAGTGCCGGGATGCAATCCCGCCGGGAGAAACCGGTCCACCAGCTCTGAGGCCTAAGGCACGGGAGTCTTACCCGGAGTAGCCTTCCACTCGAGGAGGTTTCTGAATAGGAGCTGAATCGTGAGTTGAGCCGATCTGAGAACAAGATGAATCTTGTGGCCCAAGCTGCACGAAACCGTTCACCACCTAATATAATAACCGGCAGCAAAACTGAAACGGAATCACAAATTTTCGATGAAGCTAAAGCCAGCGGTGCGGAAGTCGTTCATTGTTTCAAACTTCATGTTACAGACCTCCTCGAACCATTATCTTGCCACGGCCTGCCACTTCGTTCGAGCTCTGGCAACCTTTATAAATTCCCTTCTTACAGGACGGATTTATTATTCTTTGGCCGTTATGCTGCTCGTCCGTGGATTGGTTTCCCGGTTAATGTAAAGGATACACCTTTTGCAGAATCCTTTAAAGCTCGGCCAACTCGAGTTTTAAACTGAATGCGATGATGTATTCTCCTTTATTTCTCTGAAAGTCCTCGTTTTCTTGTTTATTTTTCAGGTATACTTTACATTTAATTATTTTTTTATCTTGACTTGAAAATTACTTCTATGCGACGCTGTTTTATTTCCATCATTTAGTGTTTTGAAGTAGTTCCATTAAAATACAACACATAGCGGTATTTATGTATATTGTTTTAAAATGTCAATTAAAAATATAGGTCATAATTCATAACTGTCATAAGTCATAGTTGTGACATAAGTCATAAGTGCCCGCCAATTCTGATTATATTAGCTTTTCTTCGACATACCTTTTATTTTAATAACCATATACAAGATGTATAAGGTTATTATTTCAGGCCCAGGTTTATAACGGATACTGCCAGTCCTCTTTTTAGCAAAGCTGAAACCGTGCGTTGCTGTTATTCATTATTTTTTAGGTACGTCAGGTAGGTAGGTACATCAATCACTATCCCTGTTTACCTAATATAATATCCCAATAATGAATCCGTGAATTAAAAGTGGAAATTTTATTGAAATGTAATCATTTCGCATCTATTTATTGATTTCCTACTAGAAAGTAATGTAAATAGAGGTCAATAGAAATACTGACCTCATTATTTGGTTCCTCGTCCGTCATAATACAAATTCATAGAGAAATGAGTAATGAAGTTATTTGAATTGTTGGATCATCTATTATTTGATGCAAACATCGAAGTCGATTCAGGTAGGCGATCATATTATCTAAGCAGAGGCAGAAGACGGTCGTCCACTCTTGTTCGCAACCTTTTAAAAACATCGCACAATGCCTGCTTTCTTTCGCTTTTATACGATATTCCCTCTTAAACTCAAATTCAAATTCAAATTTCTTTTTAAATCTATAACAGGTGCATTTATTTTAATTGCTAAGCCATCCTAACTAGGCCTCGCCTGTACTAAGGTAGGCTCAATTTGTATGTATATAGCGTAGCTGTGTTTGTATGTTTATAGTGTAGTTATGTTTATTTACGAATATTTCCAACTCTAATAAAAAAAAGTCCATATTTTAATCTTATCAGAATAAAGACAGATTCACATTCTTCTTCGTGGCAATACTTTTGCAATAATGTTATTATTACAAGCTTTATTTTAACATGCAATATTTGCATGTACCTAAGTTGTCTGTTTAATAATTTGCAAACTATTTTTTAACCACTGGCTGGTATTCGATTGAGCTCAAGTTTGGCATACTTATGTAAGTTCGGCGACAATGTAATATTATAGTACCATCGAGCTGATATGATTATGGAGCCGGGATGTAGGTACTGGAACTCCCTGATGGTTAATGGTAGGACAGTCGTAGCTTGTAGGTTTTGTTACCATTAGTACATTTAATTACACATGATGACGAGGGTCTGAAGATGGAGCTGGAAGAAAGCCCATTAAAACTCCCTGATGGAAAGTATTAAGATATTCGGGTTTGGTCTCGTTTGTTTTATTTTCATGAGCACTTACAATTAAACGTGATGACTAGGTTATGGAGATGGAGCCGGAAGATTGCCACTGGAACTCCCTGATGGAAAGTGTTACGATAGTCGAGTTTGGGCTCGTTTGTTTTATTGTCATGAGTACTTAAAATTACACGTGATGACGAGGGTCTGGTGATGGAGACGGAATATCGCCATTGAAACTCCCTGATGAAAAGTGTAAAAATATTCGAGTTTGAGCTCGTTGTTTTGTTGTAACGAGTACGTTCCATAACACATGATGACGAGAGTCTGAAGATGGAGCCGATAGACTGCCACTGGAACTCCCTTATCGAAAGTGAAGCTTGATTTTAAAAAAAATATTTTATTAACACGCTTTTATTAGGTCGACCTGTATGCAACTAACAATGTAATGGAATCTAAGGTAACTAATTTAATCATCTTCCAAGGATCGTAGCATCATGAAAATTGGCAGCTGTATGTATGTGTTCTGATGCTGTATGTATTCTGATGACAATACAATAATATGGTACTGTCGAACAGATCTGATGATGGAGTCGGAAGATATGAACTGGAACTTCATGATGGAACATCGTATTATAGCTGTGTTTGGACTTGTAAGAAAAGTCTTGGAATGAACTTTGACTACGATTAGGTTTTAAGGTCTGACGATGAAGCCGAAAGATAGGCACTGGCATTCCATGATGGAATATCGTATCATAGCCGTGTTTGGACTTGTTAGAAAGGTCTTGTAATGAACTTTGACCACCTTTAAGTTTCAAGGTCTGATGATGAATCCGGAAGACAGGAACTGGCATTCTATGATGGAATATCGTATCATAGTCGTGTTTGCACTTGTGAGAAAGGTCACGTAATGGACTTTGAACACGATCAAGTTTCAATGTTATAACAAACCTATTATACATATATTGACTTGTAAATATTGAGTGTAAATAGTGTAAATATTGACATAGGTGCCTGTATAAAATGTATATAGACCTGTACATGGAGAGTGTAAATAGAATAATATTGATCTATATACGATGTATATTGACGTGTAAATAGGGTAGTAGGTTGTTAAATGTCAGTCCAGCAGCTCAAGAAGTTACTGGCTGACGCCTTCTTTGGCTAATCCTTTGTTCTATTTTGTTTAGTTTTTTCTTAGTCTACTTGTTTTTCTTTTTTTTCTCCCCCTTTTATATATCTATTCATACATTTTTACTTGTGGAACCTTGTAATTGGCCTTATATACATATTAATTTGTAATAACCGTATACCTAGCTGTAAGATTCCTAAAATTAATAAAATAAAATAAAACTAAAATAAAGATCCCACCCAAGCCAAGGTGAGAAACGTGATTTTTACGTGCATTTATAAAAGCGTGTTTTTAGTGTTTTTTTTAAACTATTAATTTATTTTTAATTAATTTTTTCTACAACATCGCAAACGTGTCGTATCTATTTCAGTCTGTCGTCGCCTCGAGTTCGCCTTCGCCTCTGTGGCTAGGGTACTCATAACCGCTAGAGCTCACCACGCAGCCCACAAAACAATTATAAAGCGGGATTCTCCCGTAATTAATTAAACCGCCGGAAAATGGATAATATGTCGACAGCATGATAAAGAGCTAAGGGTGTTAAAACTGGCGCAGATAACGAAAAACAGCTCAAATGCCGCCGACTTTCACTTCCTCTAGTCCCTTAAAATGCGATTTATCGCCCACATAAATTATTATTAAGCACCCTCTGCGCGAAAATAAAAAGAAACACCATTCTTTTTATTGTGCTAATTAAAAAGTCGTTATTACAAAAGCTATCAGAGGATGGGAAGAATAAAACAAAACTAGGCAAATAGAGTGGCTTCCCATTAGACAATGTCGGGATTTTCACATACTTGCCCTACTCTTCCGTGTACTACAGTCAAACAGGCCTACTTATTTGTATAATCTCTTCTCACCGCTATTATCCCATGGTCTTCTATTGCCCTCTCATAAAAATCTATTACTGGCTATACCTCAGCATTCGTCAACTCTCATGTCCAGGTCTTTCGCAGTGCCGACGCAATTCCGTGCCTTTGTCCATTAGACAACTTGAAAACCCGAGCGGGTTTAAAAAATCTCTAAAGAGACATTTACTCAACTCATGAATACCCCCTCCCCCCCCCCCCCCCATCTCCTTTGCTTGCCCTTATATTCCATTCCTTCCTTCGATATCGAGTTGGCTTACGTTCATAATCTTTGTTTTATATTTTATACTATTATAACTATTATGTAAGTGTATTCATTTATGACTTGTAAATTAATTTGCCCACATAAACCTTTAGTCACTAAAGCCCTGGCGGTATGGCCGGAAGTATTGCCAATTGGCAATAGACCCACCACATTGTACTCTATTATTTGTGCAATAAAGCTTTTCAAACAAATAAACTAAGAACCATAATTATAACTACAGTACGACCTCGATATAACACACTTAGAAGGGATATATCGTTATATCAAGGCATTCGTAACATCGAAAATCGCTAAATCGAAAGCTCGAGACCTAAAAAATAAAAACACACCAAGGCAAAACACAGAAGTTTGTATTGTAATACTGTTTAAATATTATAATTTAACCCTTTGACGACCAATGGGACACCGGTGACCCTTTTACCTTCGATTTTTCCTGGAAAAACTATGAAATCGATTTTCCTCAGCTAGGTATCATTCAATAGGGTATGAATGTGTCCTTCAGAAAGTACTTCGTTTTCAAGGGTAGATTCATCCCTTTGCCTCCCACACCACCTCGAAGTCGAAAAATTTGGAATTTTTCTCCCCCTTTTTCTTGCTACAATATTTTGGGGGTGGGTGGACTTATAGGTCCAGAAATTGAGGAGAAGTTGCGGGCAGCCTTCCTCTTCATAACAAAAACATAAAAGAAAAGATAGTCCACTTCGACCACCCACACGACCACCCAATCTGACGGGACCTATATGTCCCAATGGTCGTCAAAGGTAAAAATCAATGACATTTGTAATTTTCTTTATTAGAATATTTATTTGGAAAAAAAAACAAACTTGTTTACATTTTTGATCGTTACATTAAATTTTCATTTCTTGTGATAAATTTCGAAGCAATTTCGATCATTGGTGAAGCAAAATGGTTTTTTGCAAAAGGTACACATAGCATTTGTTCGGCGGTCTTTGCCTTGTTTGGAGCAGACAACACATCTCTTACGTCCCGTTTCACTTTTGCGGAGATAATGACCAGAGAGAGTAACGGTCTCCGCAACTTTGAATCTCTTAGGTCCCTCTCTTACAGCTTCTAATGATAGTCTCTTGCGGTTGGTGAACGAATCGATCAATTGAGTAGCCAGCTGCGCGCGGAATTCCAATGCAGATATAGAAAATGGATCATTATTCGAAGTAGAAATTTTGTTGTAAACAATGTAAGCATTATGCACACTCAAATCAAAGAGATCGTAGAAAAGGCGCAGGTAGAATTTAGTCTTTGATTTCCGATCGTGTTCGTAGTAAGACTGAAAAAAAAGTAGGTAACGAAATCAAAAACAATTTCATTTTCGGGGAAGAATTACCATTGACCAACCTTTTTCTGATCCATGAGATCCACTCCTCCCATTCCTTTGTTGTAGTGTTTGATCGCACCTGGACATTTGACATCGATTTTTGCGGCAGAGCCAGCTTGGCGTCGTTTTACGTTGACCGATTCAAGTGGAGGTAGAAAGTTAGACCCCAAAAATACAGCACGATTATCCATCCACTTCATCACAGCCACACCATTAGCCACCAGGCAGTGGAAGTCGTCAAGTTTGAATTTCTTGTCCGCATCAAATTTAGGCATTTGTTTACGGTTGGAGCGAAGAGTGCCACAGGCTCTTATGTCTTTCTCTTTTAGCTTGTACAGCAATGTTGGATTGTTGAAAAAATTATCAAAATACAATTCGATACCCATGCCATCGAGACCTTCCGCCATATATAGAACAATCGATTCGCCAATGCTGATTTCCTTCTGCTCTTTCTTACCTGTGTAAATGTCAAATTTGTGTAGGTAACCAGTCTGCGAGTCGCATCGGCACCACAATTTGAAACCCCATGAAATCGGTTTATCCTTCATATACTGCTTCATGATGTTATGCCCTTTGAATTTGACCATATGCTCATCGATGGCCTGGCACTTGCTCTCGCTCAACGCATCCGCGAATGCTTTGTTCATATGTATGATTATTGGCCGAATTTTAAATGCTCGATCGTAAGATGGATCATCTCGGGATGGCTGTTCAATATTGTTGGCAAAATGTAAACAAGATCGGATTTCTTCGAATCTTTTTCGGCTCATTACATTCGAAATGATTGGCACCGAGTAAATGGGCAACGTTGACCAGTAAAGTCTAGTGTCTGGCAGACGGTGAATTGTCATGCACAAAATAATGCCGAAATACGCCCTCAATTCTGCCAATGAAATCGAGAAAACAATGCCTTTTTTCTCAGCGTATATTTGCGACTGTTGCTTGACCAATTTGAGCATCGTATCAAAGTTGGAAACTGCACTGAACACTTGGTAAATACTCGGCACATCGCTGTCGGGTGTCGTAACTGGCAATAAAACTTTCCCGTAATCAAAAACTGGATCGGTGAACGTTGGTAGAGTGTAATCGTCTTTAGGCTTTTTCCACTTGAAAGTTACTAGCTCAGGTGTTGGTGGCTGATCGCATGGAACTTGCGCTGGTGTTGGCGGCTTTACGCAAACACCAGCACTAGTCGACGGTTTTTCAAGCTCAGCAATTACATCCTCGATTTCGATTTCGGTTCTGGGCTCTAAGACGGCAGCGTCCTCCTCGAGAAATAGAATATCTTCGTTGTCCAATTCGAGTGCACGTTCATCATCATCGCTATCCTCGGCATTCATCAATTGAATGATTTCTTCCTTTGTGAGGTAGAAACGGCGCGATCTCTGCATTGTGCGCCTTCAAAAGTGAAACGTTCACAATATTACGAAAACACGACAAAATAAGGTAATAAACTCACGAAACTTCGAAAACAATCCAAATAATAATACTTTCCACTTCCTTCGATATGCTCGCGTGTCAACAACTGTTTTTTTCCACCAAAAGTGACATTCTGTCACATCGTAAGGGGAATTCCTAATTACTCCAAGCGCCCTCCATCGTTCAGGAGGATGCACTGCGTGGTTTCCTTATTGGCGGAACGGTTTGCGTCTTCGCTACGAGTGGCGCGGATGATGAATAATGCGAATAAATGATAATGATAGATTGCAGCATATTTCGAAGTGTCTTTGTATCGATTAAGTGAATTAAAACCATCTTTATACGGATTTAGTTGTTTTGGCGCGAATAAATACCCTAAAAATAATGAGTAATGGAATGCGTTCGCGTACTGCCAAAGTTAGAAAAGTCGCATACATGTTTACCGTTGACGACCATTGGGACATATAGGTCCCGCGATTTTTCACACCCTTGCAGGTGAAAAACATTTTTTTTCGCGGCACTTTTGTTTAGTAATTTGGGGTCGCTGAACATAAATCCGGTCTTGGATTCGCGAATTTCCCAGCGGTTCAGGAGCGGTCGTCAAAGGGTTAAACAGTTAGTTTACATATATGTTACATATATTATTATTATTTCGATTTTTATGTATTTAGTCGATGATAATTTGAATTATATTTCTAGTATTTTTAAACCTTTTTGTATATTATATTATTTTATTTTATAATTTTGAGTAAGACTCACATTTATATTGTTTCACGATTGATTATAATGTTTTTAATTTTGACTATATTTTAATATTTTGGCTAACACGGGTTATGTTGGCTTTGAGGACCGCTGTGGTTTGTGGCTTATTCGCATACACCTGCGACTTAAGAAAACCCCACAATAAAAAGTCTAACGGGGTCAAATCGCACGATCTCGGTGGCCAGTTCACATCACCTCCACGTGAGATGACCATGTCCTCAAATCGCTCGTGCAGAATATCCAATGTGGCATGAGCTGTGTGGCACGTAGCGCCGTCTTGTTGAAACCACATATCGTTGGTGTCCAGATCATCCAATTCAGGCCAAAGGAAGTTGGTAATCATCGACCTTTAGCGCTCGCCGTTGACAGTGATGGTCTGGCCAACACCGTTCTCAAAGAAATATAGACCGATGACGCCACCACCCCAAAATCCACACTAAACAGTGACTTTTTCGGGATGCATTGGACGCGCTTGGATCTCTTGTGGATTGGTATCGTCCCAAATTCGACAATTGTGTTTGTTCACGTACCCATTCATCCAGAAATGGGCCTCATCGCTGAAGATGATTTTTCGATGAAAATTAGGGTCAGTTGCCAACTGCTCCAGAGCCCATTCAGCGAACACAAATCGTTGTTTATGGTCGTTTACCTATAGTTCCTGGGTCAGTTGAATTTTGTACGGGTGCAGGCCCAAGTCGCAACGCGAAATTCGCCAAGTTGTGGTCTGCGAAAGGCATAGTTCTTGTGAGCGACGCGAAATCGACTGCCTCTGATTCTCCTGCACACTCGGTGATGTTTTCGGCAGATCTTGCGTTTCGTTGACGTACGGGTGTTGGTCGATCGTTTACTGAACCAGTGGACTCAAATATATCCACCTATTGCGAATAGTCCTTGTAGCAGCATTTACCAGTGCCATAGCACTGGAATGTGAAAGTTGGTCGCCTCGAGGCCCGCAGACAAAGGGTTGCACATGTCGGTGCGTCGAAACCCTTCCGAAAATATCCGTGGCGAAATCCGAGCAGGGGTCGGTTACCCAGCGGCAAATAAGGGTGGAGACTAAAGTGATTGGCAAATCTACCTGGTTCTCGGGATGTTTAGAATTAAGTTATTCTGTATTATTTATCTTTAAGCGTTACCTAGAATTTAAATTACATTAGGATTGTTTTGAGATTGTTCGTAGTATTGAGTTAAGCGTCGAAGCCGACGACCGATGGTTAGCTACCCCTACGATAGGGGCTGGATCGCTGGGAGCGCGGCCGGACGTCGGCTATTGTAGTTTTAGTTGGCCCGCCACCGTCATTGTAACGAGACGCTCTCGAAGTGTCTCGCGGGCGGGCCCCCTCAGTCAATAAAACGGAATCGCAAACGAAGCAGACTTTCATTCATCACCACTGCGACAGCGCCACGCGACCATCAGCAGTCAAATTGCGTGTAGGTTTCGGTGACAGTCCACGGAGGCATATTGGGAGAAAATCCGTCATCCTACACGACCTGGTCCTTCGATACGGATAGTCGCGTGTGCAGTAGCAGTCAAGAAGAAGAAGAGAACGAGAACGATGGATACAGCGAGAGCATCAGTCCCGACGTCGCGGCCAGCGTCGAAAGCTTCAGGGAGAAGTGACGTCAGTCGAAGCAGCGCGGCGCAATTGGAAGCATCTGAAGAGGTACTACGCGTCACACGGCAGCAAGCAAGGATTGCTGCCGAGAAAAGGAAACTCCTGGCGAGGCAGGCAGCTCAACAGGCGCAGCAGGCGGCGCAGCAAGCAGCCATGCAAGCAGAAATGGCGATGCAGCAGGCCGACTTGGAGGAGCAGGAGGGCATAATAGCGGCGGAAGTCGAGCACGCTCAGCGGGCATACGAAATATCGGGCGGCTCGCAGGCCCTTTGGGCTGCGGCCTCTAACCCTCCAGAGGAAGTCGACGACGAGGATCCCCCGAACGAAGAAGCGCCATCCGGTCCGGGGGAACGGCGCCGGCCGATGCAATGTCTGGTTGCGAGCGGGGAGAACGAGGGGGAGACGTTGATGCCGGCGAGGGGCGGCGCGGTCGGAGCCGCCCCCCGCGCGGCAAACGTGGACGCCACTGCGGCCGACGAAATGGCGGGATGGAGGATGGCGGGGACCGACGCGGGAACGAACACAGCGCTCGCGGACGGTCGCCTCCACCACGAGTTTGCAGCCGCGCGCGCCTCGCCGGGCGCAGCGAGCGACCGCCTTCGCGCAGAGCTCAAGGTCGCCGGCGAGCAGCCGAGCGCCGGTGCGCCGAGTTGCGCGCCCGGCGCGGCTGCGCGGGAACGGAGCTCGCCGACCAGCCGACACAACGCGGATGGGCCGCCGCTGAGCTCGGAAGGCAGTTCGAACGAGTTACTGCAACAGGTATGTCAATCACTGACCGTTTTCCACGCCAATGCCAATTTTAAAGATTTGCCACGGTTTTCGGGTGACATTATGGAGTGGGTTTCATTTTACGGTATTTACCAACATTCCACTGAGGTCGGGAAGATAAGCGACAGTATGAACCTATTGAGGTTACAGAGGAGCTTATCGGGCCCGGCGCGGGAGGCGGTATCTTCTTTATTGTATTCGGCAGCTAATGTGTCCCAAATAATTCGAACACTGGAAAGCCTTTTTGGAGACTGCGATGAGGTGGCTTACCGTACTATGAGGGAAGCGAAGGAGTTCGCTAAGCTGGGGGAGGAACTCAATTGTAGAGATTTACTCCGGTATTCCTGCAAGGTAAATAACCTGATAACCACGTTGAGGTCTTTGGGGCGCGGAGGACACTTGGCAAATCCTGAGTTGCTCGCTAGTCTGGTGGGTAAGTTGCCACGAACACTGGTGGCTGCATGGGCGGTGCATGACAAGGGAGCGGCAGATAGCGACACTATGCTGGACTGCTTCAGCGGGTGGTTAGGTTCGTCCTTGCAACGGATGAAATCTGCCGGAGTTGCGAAGTTAGACGTGAGGGCGGACGAGTGTCGGGGTCCGCGCCCAGGCGGCCGATCTATCAGGGCTGCGGGTGCGAGCGATCATAGAAGACCAGTCTTCAATATCACCGATCGTGGATGTCTTTGTTGTAAAGGGGCACACGGCTTATACCAGTGCGAGAAATTTGCTGGTATGGACATAGAAGCACGTTGGAGCGTCGTTAAAAATAATAACGCATGCTACTTGTGTTTACTAGTGGGGCATAACAAGTTTAATTGTCGAAGTCAGCAACGCTTTCCGACCCGGCGTTACCATCCCCTTCTAACGAAAACGAAACCGCAAAAAACCGAACCGCTGGCGTCGGAGAGAAAAAATGATGAGCACTCGCCGACGGCACGCGCCGGACCGGAAAGTGAGAGTGGTCATAAAATTAATCCCGGTCGGGCTTTCGTGGCGCATGCGAGCTCGGCGAGTCTGGCTTTGTTGAAAGTTCTGCCGGCCACTATTCGCGGTCCGAAAGGAGAGGTTGAGGTATTTTGTTTGTTAGACGATGGCAGCTCTTTGACTCTTTTAGAGCAAGAGGTGGCAGACAAGGTGGGGTTGCATGGAAGGCAACGTAGTCTGGATCTGCAGGGCATCGGCCAGATGTCGATGTCAGAAAGACGTTCACAAGCTGTGGCGTGCAGAATCAAGGGGGTGGGGGCGAAACGGTCTTTCGACCTGACCGCAAATACCGTGAAAACGTTAAATTTGCCCGAGCTGCGGACAGTGCCACCAGAGTACGTCCGTAAATACGATCACCTGCGTGCTCTAGCTTGCCAAGGAGTCACCGCCAGGCCACAGTTGATCATAGGTCAGGATAACTGGCCGCTGATAATATCGCGGGGAATAGTCAAGAGGCCGGGGTGCGACATAGCGCTTTCACGGACTAGGCTAGGATATGTACCACTGGGCAGGATAGCCACAGCGCAAGAAAACGCTCTGGCAACCTCGTATCATGTGCGAAGTGCGGTGGACGACGGTTTGCACGAATTAGTACGGCGAGGTATAGAGGTGGACGGGTTAGAAATAAAGGGGGGTGATTCCCCCCAGACTTCCGATGAGGAACATGCGAGCGAATTGCTAACACAAACCACTGTGTACGAGGGGGATCGGTGGCGTACTGGTTTGCTCTGGCGGCAGGAGAATATTTCACTACCTACCGCCGCGAGTGAAAACACAGCTCTCAAGCGGCTCAAGGCACTTGAGCAGAAAATGGACTCTTCCGCGGCCTTTGCTGAAGCGTATTGCGCCAAGATGCAATACTACATCGATCAAGGTTACGTAGCCGCGGTCGACAGGGCAGAATTTATTGACCGACCCAGAGCTTGGTTCCTTCCTCATTTCCCCGTCATAAACCCGCGCAAACCTGACAAGGTGAGGATAGTTTTCGACTGTCGGGCCGTGTCGAAGGGCGTGTCACTCAACCAACATCTGTTAATAGGGCCAGATCTGTACAATAGCCTTGTGGGAATAATATTTAGATTTAGAGAAGGAAGGGTGGCCTTCGTGGCCGATATACAAGATATGTACATGAGGGTAGCCGTGAGAGAAGAAGACTCGTACAGTCAAATGTTCCTTTTTCGAGGAATGGATCGATTCAGTTCACCTACAATTTATCGAGTCGGCACGCTAGTGTTCGGTGCACGGTGTGCGGGGGCTTGCGCTCAGTACGTGAAAAACGCACATGCCCAGCAGTACAAAATCCAATGCCCCGCCGCCGTTCAAGCGCTGCAACAAAGTTGTTACATGGACGACGTACTCGGAGTGGCCGACGACGACGATCAGGCGAGGGGTGTAATATCGGATTTGGTCAGAATATGTAAGGAGGGCGGGTTCAAGCTGACCAAGTGGGCTGCCAGTAGTGAAGGCGCATTGAAGGATGTGCCACAGTCAGAGAGATCGAGTGAAAGTGTGAGGTTAGAGACAGAAGACATCTCCTTAAATAAGGTGCTGGGCCTGCAATATGACCCAAAAGGAGATGCTTTTTATTTCAAGGTAGGAATAATACAGCTTCCAGAGGAATTAACATCTGCCCAAGAATGGCCTACCAAACGGCAGGTGTTAAGAGTGGCAATGAGCATTTTCGATCCCGCTGGCTTTATCAGTCCCCTGATTGCGAAAGCTAAGATGCTTCTTCAGGAGATCTGGCGGACACAAATTGGTTGGGATGAGCTAATTTGCGAGCCACAGTACAGACGGTGGGTGCGCTGGTTGCATCTTCTGAAAGAGGCGAATAGCGTGAGAATTCCCAGGTACTACGGGAAACCGGCAGGTCAAGTCACATCAAGGCAATTGCATATATTCGTAGATGCAAGTGCCGAGGGACTCTGTGCTGTGGCATATGTTAGACAGAAAGACGAGAGAGGGGAAGTGTGGGTCAGTTTTGTCGCGAGTCGCACTCGTGTGGCTCCGCTGAAGTCACTAACGATACCGCGGTTGGAACTCAACGCAGCTCTTTTAGGTGTCAAATTAGCCAGGAAAATAGAGCAAGAGCACGTGTTGAAGTTCGACCGAATGGTTTGGTGGTCCGATAGCTCGAACGTAATACATTGGTTAACCACGGGGAAGGATTCGTATCATACCTATGTATCGCATCGGATCGCGGCCATATTGGAATTATCAAGGCCTCAGGATTGGCACTGGGTTTCGGGCAAGGTGAACGTGGCTGACGAAGGTACGCGAAGCGCGCCAGGCATTGACTTGACGCCGAACGGTAGGTGGTTTTGCGGGCCTGCATTCTTGCGCAGATCGGAGGAGGAATGGCCCTCCGAGTCAAGTATAGATATTGACGTTGGCGACGAAGTCGCGTTGGAGAAGAAACCCGGAGTGATACTGACTACGATGGAGGCGCCACGCCCGTTAATTTGCATTGACCGATTTTCTAATTATAATAGGTTGGTGCGAGCTGTTGCGTATGCTGTAAAATTTACGAAGAGATGTCGCAAACAGCAATGCGCAAACGACCTTACGGCAGCCGAGTTGGAAAGGGCGGAAGAGATTTTATTGCAAGACGCGCAAAAACGGCATTATCGATCAGAGATCGACAACCTTGCGCGAACTCAGCCGCTGCATAAGTCGAGTAAAATTTTTGCGTTGACCCCAGTTTTAAATAGGAATGGTATGGTTTGCGTAGGGGGGCGCACGGCTGCGGCGCCGGGGGTACCACTGAGTGTGACCTACCCTATTATATTGAGCGATAAAGATCCGTTGACCGCGCTCATTATCGCTCAGTTTCATGCTAGGGCTAATCACGCAGGGGTAGAACACGTTCTGAACGAAACCAGAACGAAGTATTGGATAATCAATGGGAGACAGGCGGTTAAACGAGTACTGAGAAACTGTCGGCGCTGCAGCAATGGGAGAGTCAGACCGCAGAATCCTCGTATGGGAAATCTGCCAGCGGAAAGATTGGACCACCATCAACGTCCTTTTACCAACACCGGCGTCGATTTTTTCGGAGCGTTTAGCGTGTCTGTGGGCAGGAGAAAGGAGCTCAGGTATGGGGTATTGTTCACCTGCCTTAGTTGCCGTGCCGTACATTTGGAATTGGCGGACAGCTTGACGACAGATTCGGCGATACTCGCACTGCGACGGTTCGTGGCGAGGCGAGGGACCCCTCGCGTAATGTACTCTGATAACGGCTCTAACCTGCGAGGAATGGCTGCGGAGCTGAAGAGGGCGATGACGGAGGCAGATCAGAGCGCGTGGGCAGATGCTTTGGCAGTCAGAGGCATTCAGTGGAAGTTTGTACCTCCTTTATCACCAGAGAAAGCCGGAGCGTGGGAGCGGTTAGTGCGTTCAGTCAAAACGGCACTGTCCGCCGTGTTGAAGGAAAGAGCGCCGCGGCCTGAGGTCCTGCATACGCTGCTCCTCGAGGCGGAGCTTGTGATCAACAACAGGCCCTTAACCCACGTATCTATGGACGCGAGGGATGAGGCGCCGCTGACTCCGCAGCACCTTTTGACTGGCTACCGCTGCGACAACCCGCCAGCAGGGGCATTTAACGAAGGAGACCTTTCATCACGGAAACAGTGGCGAATCGCTCAGTATCTGAGCGATGCCTTTTGGAACTCTTGGGTTCGGGCATATTTGCCGACGTTAACAAAGAGGCAGAAGTGGCACGCGGATGTGAAACCCCTGGAAGTGGGGGACGTAGTGATTGTATGTGACGGCACCTTGGCCAGGAGCTGCTGGCCGAAGGCGCGGATCACGAAGATATACCCTGATAGGGACGGTAGAGTAAGGGTAGTTGATATACAGATAGGTAGCAAAATATACAGAAGGTCATCAACGAAGCTAGCTAAATTAGAGATAAATGCTGACAGCACCTAGTTAATAAAGTAAGTCCGTAGATATAGGCAGGTTCAGATCGTGGGCGAATTTGTTGTAGTTTAATTTAATTTTAGGTTTGTTCACTGAGAATTACACTGTCTGTAGTCAACAGTTGTGCAGATTGTAACCAAGCCGAGCTCGTTCTGAGGGGGAAATTCAATCATTTTTAAATCATTTTAAATAATATTTTTAATTTAATTTGAATCGGTAAAAACATGTAATTTAATTTATCATTCTTTAAATTTGAATTACTTCACATGCTGTTAATTATTATTGTCTTGCTTTTTCTTTATTACAAGGGGATTAAATTGTAATTTTGATATTAGTTTGGGTTTTCTTGAATTTTTTTCGGGACCCACAAGGGGATTTAATATGTGTAAATATTTTTTGAATGAACTATGAACTATGAACGCGTTCTAAGGAGAATGGTCGTGGCTGTAGTTTCCGCGACTACCGATGCGGAAACTGGGGGAAATTATGTAGCAGCATTTACCAGTGCCATAGCACTGGAATGTGAAAGTTGGTCGCCTCGAGGCCCGCAGACAAAGGGTTGCACATGTCGGTGCGTCGAAACCCTTCCGAAAATATCCGTGGCGAAATCCGAGCAGGGGTCGGTTACCCAGCGGCAAATAAGGGTGGAGACTAAAGTGATTGGCAAATCTACCTGGTTCTCGGGATGTTTAGAATTAAGTTATTCTGTATTATTTATCTTTAAGCGTTACCTAGAATTTAAATTACATTAGGATTGTTTTGAGATTGTTCGTAGTATTGAGTTAAGCGTCGAAGCCGACGACCGATGGTTAGCTACCCCTACGATAGGGGCTGGATCGCTGGGAGCGCGGCCGGACGTCGGCTATTGTAGTTTTAGTTGGCCCGCCACCGTCATTGTAACGAGACGCTCTCGAAGTGTCTCGCGGGCGGGCCCCCTCAGTCAATAAAACGGAATCGCAAACGAAGCAGACTTTCATTCATCACCACTGCGACAGCGCCACGCGACCATCAGCAGTCAAATTGCGTGTAGGTTTCGGTGACAGTCCACGGAGGCATATTGGGAGAAAATCCGTCATCCTACAGTCCTCTCGGTAGGACGATTATGGCGACCGTAAAACGGGCGAAGCGCGGGGTACGTTGCCCGAACAGAAACCCATATTGATAAATCAATTTTATTATTTGCACGTGTTGTTGAATACTATATCCGTCCATGGTGATTTGGCAAAACAGACTGAATAAATGACAACTAATTTGACAAATGTAGCTTCAACAAGATGGCCGCTATCAACTGTCAAAGTTCGGAAGTTCCTCTTGGAAGATCCTTTAGGGATTAACAAAATGGCCAGATTCTGGGATTTCTACAAACTTGTTTTAGCAACCTTTTTTATTATTTTTCATTAAATTTTCATTACAATCGGTGTATTGAACTTGAAAATAATATACGATATTTATATTATTAAAAATTTATTCATAACGTATAGCACCTATTATTGCTTTTCATCTCTATAGATGTGCTTTTAAAAGACCTTAGTATTTCGCGTTTTATTACTTCTCATTTTCCCCGGTATCATATATCAAGCTATTTAGTACAATAGAGTAGGATATTGTCCGGGATCAGCTAAGCCTCGATCCCGACGTTGGGCACCGTAGCGTGGAAGCCCGAGTAAGCCACTTCTGTATAATTTTGCACAGTCCACTATTGTCTGCGTTGGTGGATTACACATAGGGAGGTAGAAAATTTTCAGCCTAACGTAGAGATAGCGCTCAGGTTAGAAACAGTATTCAAAATCTTCCGTATAAGGGTAGTCTCGGCATGGACTAGGTAAATTATGCTGCAGGATATATCAGTATCCGCCACTGATTGCAGTGATGAGAGGCGATACAGCTTTTGACATCCCTTCATTACCATCTACCATCTAACGCAATCTTTGTCAGATGATTTGGGCATGAAACGTGTGGCAGCAACATTTGTCCCGAAATTCTTGAATTTCGATTAAAAGCAGCACCAAACGGATGGTACTGAATGAAATTAACGACCATCCAGAACAGTTTCAACTGATATAACTGGTGATAAAATATAGGTAGATGTATAATACAAAATTTTAACACAAAAAAACAGACTTCATTTTTTTATATAAGTGCAGCAGCCATTTCATGGTTATACTTAGAATGGGCTATCATAATTTAATGCGTATACAAAATATCGTGTCTGTGCTATTGATCGTTGAGGAGTTCCCTCGTTGGAAGCCAACCCTGGGTGCCGCGATCTTGTCTTGGTGAAACTTAGAACGGGCTGTCGTAATTGAATGCATATACAAAATTTCGTGTCTGTGCTGTTAACCAGTAAGGAGTCCTCTTGTAGGGAGCCAACCCTGGGTGCAGCAGCCGTGTCATGGCAAAATTTACAACAGGCTATTATAACTGATTGCGTATACAAAATTTCGTGTCTGTGCTGTTGACCGTTGTGGAGTACCCTTGTCGGGAACCAACCCTGGGGAAAAAAGCAGGTCTTGCTCACCATAAAAAATGCATTGTCATCGGAACTGAACCAACATGTACGTTTTCAATTTCATATGATAATATTTAAGGAGTACCCTCAATTCCTCATGGATCCCATCATCAGAACAGGATTTTTCAAAAATGGGACCAATCTGGAAGTATATCCATTAAAAAAAACTAAATTAGGTTCTGAAGTAAAAAACATTTTTTAAAAAGCTACAACCGAACCTCCACCTTTTTTTGAAGTCGGTAAATAAAAGAAGTTCAAACTTAAGACTAATCATCCCAATGGAAGCTTCCTGAAGAGCCATGACGAAAAAAGCTCATTAATTTCCATCGCCTTCAAAGATGTTCTCACTATCTACTTCGATTTCAACGTCATGGTCTAGCATTAGTTCTTACAACCAGGTCGTACGATCATTAAAGATTAATACTTGAATGTTCTACGCCGTTTGTGTGAAACTATCTGAAAGAATAACGAACGATTTTTTGGTAATTGTACCCCGATAATACCCTTGCTCCAAGTTCACTGCTTCTTCGTCATTTTTGCCCAAAAAAAATACCGTTATGACGCCTCAGCCCAGTATTCCGGACTGCGATTTCTTCCTGTTAACCAAAATAAAAATTAAATTTAAAAAAGGACAAGAGTTAACAAAGATTGAAGAGATAGAGAAAGATTCGTTGAAAAATCTTAACCCAAACCTAAAATCTAACAGAGAATACTTGGAAGAGGATTAAAATATTATTGGTGAATATATTATAAAGAAGTATCGAGAATATCGAAAATACCACGTATTTTTTTATAAAATTGATACGACACAGTTGCAGCTAAAACTGGACTGATTTCTGATTAAAATTTAGCATCAGCTTTGCCAATATTAACAAAACCTTAATATGACGACCTGCACCATTTCAAATTCAGACAGCATGGTCAATTTTGTGATAGATTTTGCAGAATAAAGTGACGCTCTAATTCCGTTGATGGATTCCCAGAAAAGGGGCCAAGGTGAATAGGCCGCACAGGCCGCGCTTTTCAAACCCTACCTTACCTAGGATTTTGAGAAAATTCCAATCAATTTGAAATTAAAAGAAACATAATATTCTGTATCCGAGAACTTCAACGAATTTATTGTATATTATAGTGTTTTCGTACGATCGTGTCTTCTGTTTTTTTTAAATTATTATTACTTTTTGAATTTTCAGAAAATTTACATTTATTACATACTAGCTGCGACCAGCGGTTTCACCCGCGTTGTGATGAAAAATGGTGATAATGATGATAGAAAACCACATATCTTTATAAATTATAGCCTATGTGTTATTCTGATGTGTAAGCTATATTATTGTAAAGTTTCATCAAAATCCATTCATTAATTTTTGCGTGAAAGAGTAACAAACATCGATACATACATACAAACTTTCGCGTTTATAATATTATTAGTAGGATTAGTAGTAAGTATAGTAGGAGTAAATTTTCAAAATCAGACGCTTGAATTTAAATTTCGAATATCAATTTCGTAGATTTTTTTCCTACTTATTTGACAGTTATCGTTATATTTTAGATAATTCACACTATATCTTTATAAATTATAGCCTATGTGTTATTCTGATGTGTAAGCTATATTATTGTAAAGTTTCATCAAAATCTATTCAGTAGTTTTTGCGTGAAGGAGTAACAAACATCCATACATACATACAAACTTTCGCGTTTATAATATCAGTAGGATAAGTAGTTCATGTCAACTATACACCGACATTTTTGCCATGTATTTTCATATTTTGTTTAATTAAAATTATTTCGTGTGATCCTGAAATGTTATATTCAATTAAGGTTGATTTCTGTTAACTACTCATATAATTGAAAAAAATCACTTGTGTCACACTAAGACTTTCCCGGCAAGACTTTTCAGAATCAACAGAATCAACAGTAACTGTCATAGGGACGTTGGAAAATGCGTTATCTTAGTAAACAACATTGAACTTTATAACCATGACAATTAATTTAATTCCAATCAAAACCGAAATGTTGCAAAAAACAGAAATAAACAGTATCGCCCCTAGGTGAAATCCAGTTTAACAGCTTTGAAAGCGCGCGTCTGTTTCTAAGCGACGACACGAACCACAGCCGCGGCTAAATAGTGACAAACACTGCGGAGAAAAAAGGAATCAACGTCCCCTCCGCCCTAACCCAACCCCCCCCCCCCCACACTACACGCCAATTCGTAGTATATTTGTAGTATTTCCTGTGGCCATTTTCCCAAATATATGTAATATTTTCTTAGGTATTTTCTTCATTCTTGCCATGATCGATTGATGTCTGCATGCCAAACTTCATCTCAGTCGGATGAAGTGTTTAAGCGGTATCGTGGAGGAATACAAACACATATACAGTCACATATTAGATATTGTTATTATGCAATACTTCCGGCGCTTGTGTATTTTATTTTTCGCGCAGTAAAGATATACATACGAGTTCATACATATGTATGTACATATGAGGATTCTGATTGGAAGCGGTCAATCGCTATCCAAAATCAAAATAAAATCCCTTCCCCCTATCTATTAATATTATAATTTTAATATTATTATGGTATTTTATATGTAAAATTTTATTACACTATATCAATATATACGGAAAGAACCGATGACCGAATGTTTTTGACGAATAATTAGACGAGATTTCGGCTCAAGGTGAATTTTTCGTCGTCTCGAGGAAATTGGCTCAACTTGGGACAGTTGCAGATACGGCCGACCCTGGAGCAGCCGTTCGGTCCAGACTATCGCTGATCTAGCTGCAGATGTCCACCTGGATCCTTAAACTATTATCAGACGACCGGCCATGCAAATGGACATCAGCAAACGGTCTGAAAAGCGATTTTTTGTGAAATATTCGAAGATATTACCATAAAAAGTGTAAACAGAGCATAAGTTATTGCCTGCAGATCACCATTCGCATGCACATTACGGCCAAGCCCTCCTAAACCTCGAAAGCGAAGAGAATGATTTTCTTAAAAAAATATCACGAGCGACGAATCGGTTTAGTCGAAGTCTCAAACTATCTACTTTTTTTCAGAACATTTCTTTAAAAGTAGGATCATGAGACAATGTAACAAACGAGTAGACTATTGGTACAAAAGAGTCAAAATATCTATAAATGTGAGCTAGTGATAGGGAGTACAAGTAGGGACCGTCGGGTTACCAATACCAGATAAAGTATTATCTCAACACTAAGAGGAAGTTTTTATATAAAATGTATCTATCAACGTGACCAAAAGCGAGTACAGTGACGCATATCCGTCAGAAGCAAACAAAAGCCTCACAGCTCGAAACAGAGTAAGCTTTGTAAAGGTGCTGTATGTCCAAACAACGACGGAAGGGGGGTGAGAAGCTTGCAGTTTAGCTGTTTGCCTCCGTCTGTGGTGGAAAACAAAGTGAAACTCGCACATACTGTGGAACATAATAATGGAAAATGGTTACACCTACCTCCAACAGACAACCAGATATGAGTGGTTAGAGAGACAGTTGATGCGGGCTTCGAATAGGTCTTTATTACTCGAATGAATGTATGAATAAATTGCGACATCCCAACCAGATTTCTCATGGGACGGTAAACCGAATACATCAGGGAGCTCATTTTACTTTCCTGGCACTACGAAAAGTATTGTGAGCGCTCTAAAAAAATCGATATGAAGTCGGTAATATTTATTTGACCACCCCCCCCCCCCCCCGCTTCCCCTCTGAGACGATTAGGACCATTTACAGAATGAAGTCTGTGAGTCTCTATGTGTGTCTTTATCTCTGTGTGTGTGTGTTTTCCTCCATCATAGCGCCTAAACGCTTCATCCGATTGAGCCGAATTGGCATGAAGGCATAATTCGGTCATGGCAAGAGTTGTAGTTCAAATCGATTCACCAGAGGGCGCGCTAGTCATACTTTAATCTCGAAATATTGCAGTTAAAGACTTCGGTACACAGATGCCTTGTTAGAACGAAATCAAGTTGCGAAATTTTGGTTGGAATATCTCGTATACAATAAACATTTTTTTAAAATACCGCTGTATTTAAAAAAATACTACATCCATTTTGGAAAATACTATTTCAATACCAGGGAAATACTACAAAATACTAAAATGTGCTACTTTTTCTATCAAAGTCCCTTGACACAATCACTATCGGGAGGGGGTGTATTCATATTTTAGTGATAGTCTTTCCTTCAAGGATCTAGCATAGTTTAGATCTGAATGGCAGCTTTCTAGCTTGGAGTATTTTCCTCAGTAAATTCTTCATTTCCTCAGCGCTTCCTCTCCACTTGGGAAATGTTTATGAATAAAGGCAATATGGAGTGTTTTCTTTGTGGGAGTGCCACCCTTTGGTATGCGGGAGAGAGACGACTCAATCGAAGAGAAAGGTGAGCGGGATAGAGCTATATAGCTTTGCTCCGCATCGCGATTATTCCGGGATCGTGACCTTTCTCAAGGTGTTCTCCGGTGGCACCCTCTTAGGCCAAGAGCCAGTAACCGTACCTCAAAAGCCTTTTATAAAAGTTGTTTCTAAAAGTCATTATTCTGGCACATTGCAAAGACATATAAATTCCGACATAAATAAATTGGAATATAAATAAAATAACTACAATTTTTGGGCAGATCGCGAAACAACCCAAAAGTAGAAAAATATTATTATGTTTTAATTTATGCTGGAATGCGTTTTTCCGGATTTTTCTCAAGATCTTCCAGATTTTTTTCAATTGAATACATTCGATTGCAATATTTCCATCCTGAGAGCATAGCGATAAAAACAAAAAAAAAACAACCCAATAATAATTTGTTTTTCCTACTCAAAAAAAAGAATTACGGAAATCCATCGTTCGAATCGTGCGTTAAAAAAAAACACGTGAGTTGGGCTATGGTAACTCCCTGGAGTGACGGCTTCGCCCATTGTGGTTATATAGCGACTTTAAAATAAAAGTAGACACGCCAAAATCGATCAACTACCCTGTTAAAATGAAATAATCAAACGGACCCGAATATAGGTCCCGCAACGAGAGCTGGCACGTTCACAGTACTCACACTAATGCAATGTCGTGACGCGCGACGTGACTTTCACTTGATGCGCATCATAAAAAGTCTTTCCGTCTCTCTCGCTCGCGCACTGTATAGTGACATTGCATTAGTGTGAGTACTGTGAACGTGCCAGCTCTTATCGCGTGACCTGTACCTTTTATTATATTGGGTCCTAACCTATAAAGTTGCTGTTCTATAAAGAAAATGTAAGGCCTAAAACGTTTACGACAAATATATATTTAATTAATAGAATTATTAACCCCTATTATATATTTATTTATTTATTTAATTAATTAATTTAACAATTCATTTACAATGCATAAGTCTCATATCAATAAAAAAAATATATTATTAAAATTAAAATTAAAATTGAACGCAGCCGATATGAGCATTAGCAGGTATGTACTGCTGCTGCCCAACTAAGTGCCAGGACTTGTTCCAGGGCAGCGAGCTCTCTAGTTTTTAGTTCACATATATTCGGCGATTTGAAAAAAAAAATAAAAAAATGAAAAGGAAAAGAAATATAAATATTACCGTCACCATTACAAATTATAACTAATAATTACTAAATAATGATCACAATAGGAAATATTTAAAATAAAAACACAGAAAACAAATAATCGTGTTAATAAAATAAAAATAAAATAAAATAAATTGTCAAATAATATCAAACAATAGTCACAAAAATTAATGAATAAATAATAGTAATAAAAAAAGTCAGCGAAAATAATAATAATAATAATATATGCAGATTTGTTATCTCAATAGCAGTTGCTTAATTCCTCTGCTGTAAAACTCTCGTGGACAGGAAGTAATGAATGCTTTGAAGGCGTTTATCACTGACTCTTCAAAGTTGATTTTTCCCTTTTAAAAAGTTATCTAAATTCCGTAAAAATATGAAACTCTATTGGAGCAAGGTCTGGCAAGTACGGTGGATGCCCAAGAGTCTACAGCTGCAACTGTGCGACTCCTGCAACTGTGCGACTGTTTGCAGTGAAATCTGTGGTTATACGTTGTCATGCAGGAGCACTGGCGATGAGCGATTGACCAGGCTGGGTCATTTAATCACGAGCTTCTCCATCATTTCTTGCAGTTCTTAACCCTCCAACTGCAGGAGACGCGCACGCTCGCATCCAGCTCTTTCCATGTTATTATGCGGGGTACGGATGTCCTTTCCACAAAATCTAAGTTATTATTACTGCGCTGGTTGGCGCAATGTCTGGGTCGAATCTTTCTTTGTTACCTTGCAACATCTATGGCCTAATTTCCACATTATTCAGTCCCACGCCAGAAGGGAACGGATAAGTTTTGACCTGTATTATAAAATATACATAAGGCGCCGCACAATTTACATTTAGTTACAGCAGTAAAACCACATCAGCAGTCGTTTAGATCGTGTCAATTCAGTCGTTGACTGTTCATCGTGACTGTAGATTCTCAATATGTTGAAACCTGAAATTTCTTCTTGTTACTACTCAATACAGTGAAAAATCGTCAATAAGATTTGCTCGCTGTTCTTCTCTTGAATGCGATATTTGCGTTTCCAGCATAATGTCAATATATTTCATCTGAAAATTTCAGTTTTTAGTTTTCTTGTTTCATTTTTTCAATCCCTATAACTATTTTAAATAAATACCGAAAAAAAATTGCCCGCATTTTTATATAAAAATAGGAAAATCACCCGGCGGTTGGAGGGTTAACAGTACACATTTACGGTAAGGGGCCGTCTACATATTACGTAATCACGTTTTTGGGATTTTCGACCCCCCCCCCCCTCCCCCCCGCCCCATGTCAACAGACGTAATCAGCGGCCTGACCCCCCCCCCCCCCTTCTTCAAGATTACGTAATCAACGAAAAATAAACAGAACATCTAAGAAAACGAAATTACTGAATAATGTGTAATTATTAACAATGACATTAAAGAACGTATGTAACTAAATATCTTGGCACCGACATCGTTTAGGTTGATTTTTCAAAGTTAAGGGATCCCTAAGAGGTTCATTCACCGAAGACACTACCCTCTCTACGCACATCGCGCGTGCGGGTATCTTCGGCGCGGCACTGCGGTATTTCCGCGCAGGTTTAGACCAAAAAATGCGATGCGGTGACCAAAGTTGATTAAGTAATCAGTACGGGTACCCCCTCCCCCCACACGTAATCAAGCGTAAGCCTCAGCTGTAACCTCCCCTTCCCCTCGGTGATTACGTAATATGTAGACGTCTTCTAACTGTATAGCCATGCTGCAAGGAGCTGTAATAGAAAACACCGGCACAGGATGTCATATTTGAAAATAATGGAAATTTTCAACTTTACCATGGTTGCACAAACGAAAATATTTGAGTATGTGAAATGACGGAAAGACAAATACAGCTGATTCTTAAAAAAAGCCTTGAAAATGAACTTGAATTTAAATTTATTTGTATTTTAAATTGCAACTCAAACCCAAGTTATTCAAGTGTAAAGTGGCCGGTGTGAAAAACCAGCAATTACATAGGTAAGAACCTATGTAATGTAATTGCTACCTATCTTACATAGGTAAGAACCTATGTTATTTAGCCTTCAGTACCAATGTTTTTTTTTTTTACCAGATATAGCGCACATGGTAAACGTGTTAAGAGCCTTATTACAAAATAGCGTAGGTATTCTTTTAAAATGAGTTGAAAAAATGAACGCATTTTTTTTGGATGTAATTATAAAAGATAGGATAAATAAATAAATAAATAAATAAATAACTATTCAACCCTGGGAGAAAACCGCGGCACTGAGCGCTCTTCTCTTGCGCAAGCAAATATATACACAATTTCTAATTGTTTTTTGCAGTGTTTTCTCCTTTCTAATGACAATAATTTATATTATGTCGTATTGCTAAAAGAGTGAACTTTAATATAGTATAAGTATTATATAAGAATCTTATTTTATTTCTGAGAAAATTAGAATGATACAGGAAGATTTTTTTTTAATTTTGTGTAATTGTAAGTAATGTATACCTTGGATATGTGGTCAAAAAACGAAAAAATAAAGCCGTAGTGTACATCAAGAATACATGACGGACATAAAAAAAAATAGTATACGGTTTTCGTTGTAGTGATATTACTGTATTAAGGAGCTCAAAGTTTGCCTTCCGAGCGTTTTACGAATAACGACTTTCGGAAAATGGGCTGAATAAGTAAATAATATTCGTTATATCTAAAATTAAAGGCCGCTATGGTCAACATCAAGAAATGGTCCAGGTAATTCAGTAATTAAAGTTTGTAGAAATCTCTTCATTTCTTGGAATTAGAACGCCAAAAATCCACTTTTCTTGCCTTTCTGGAAAAAATATGTGATAGGGCTCTTAAAATGATTTCAGTCACATCATTAAACCAGGGCCGGCTCCTCCATATAGGCAACCAAGGCGGCCGCCTAGGGCGTAAAATTTTTGGGGGCGCAAAATTGAGTTTTTTTGTTAATTTTGGGATTTACAAACATAAATTAAATAAAAGTTTAGTATTTCTGCATCCTACTAGCTTAGGCAGACGAATTCCTAGGTAATGAAAGGTGAACGGTATTTTATTTTATTTAAGTTGTCTTAGAAAATAGGAAAGTATGCCCTAACGAGTTTGGCAAACTTGCTGTTCGTAGCGAAGTGCGAAGTGTAGATTTATAGTGCGCCCCGCCTACCCTGGATGCGACGCGCCGGCGGAGCAACACAGTGAAGTGACTTCACCTTCAACAAGTCAGTTCGTTTTTTATGTAAAATTGGCATTCATTTTATTTACATATCCCAGCTATTAATCAAAGGTTATAAAATCAAATTCTTTGTTAAAACAATTTTTATTACCAAAATTGTCCGTAGTATACTAGAATTTGCATCCTGTATTAGGTCCCCCCAATACAACTTGTGCTTTAGGGAAAATAAATCTGATGAATCGTACAAGTATAGATTATCTCTCCTTAAACTCGATAGGCGTACAACCTACGATATGATGTTTCTCTACAATGTAATAAACAATATTTTGACAGTGCGTATCTGGTCGAAAATTTATCTATTCTGGCTCCTCCTCGCATTACTCGGTATCCGCACCTGTTTTATGTAAAGAGATATAACTCTAATTATACGAAGCATTCCCTAATAAACAGAGCTATGACAACGTATAACGATAGGTTCGGGTACATTGATATTTTTTCATCGGGTAAAAGTCACTTTAAGGAAACCATTAAAAAGCCTTATCAGTTCTTTGTCCCCCCTATTTCATCTAATGACTATTAATCCCTTAAACGGTTTACATGAATAGTTTTTTGTAATATTTAAAAAAATATATTTTTGGTACAAAATAATTAATAAAGGTTATAACCTTAAGGTAAAATTTCATTTTCATTTGTTTTTTGTTCTTTCTCTTTTGTTTATCAATAAATCACTGCTAAAGAAATGTATATATATATATATATATATATATATATATATATATATATATATATATATATATATATTTTTTTTTTTAAGAATTCGTTTAAAGGATGACACTTTGATGAAAAAATAAAAATAATAAAAGCCACTTACATAGCTGGAAGGTTTTCCCGGACTGGATTGGGAAATGCTTATTTTAAATGAGATGTATGCTTGGATGAGCACCACTTTCGACAGTGCAATGTAGGTTTAATGGGATCCCTTTATCGCTAGCGAACGATCGCCGTTCATCCACATCTCAAAAACAAAGCGTATCCTTTTGCAAACCAAAATAAAATGTCTTTATTAAAGACAAATTAAAGCAAAAACAATGAAAAAAATCACAATGAATCGTCTCTTAAATGCGGAATGACATACCGAAAATTCGATTTGAAATTCGAATATATCCACTCTTTAAAAGGACGATATACCATTGCTGGGCTCGCTATCAGCCAGCCATTAAATGAAAATAAAAATAAAATACTTCATTTGCTCGTTGCCATGAAATAAGATATAAATCGTAATTTCTGGTCGAGAAGTTTATACTTAAGGCTATATGATATTTACAAGAGTTCAAAACATAAGATAAAATTGTATAATATTGTTAATATTTGATTGGTTTTTTGTAAAATTTCTTTTTTTAAGAATTCGTTTAAAGGATGACACTTTGATGAAAAAATAAAAATAATAAAAGCCACTTACATAGCTGGAAGGTTTTCCCGGACTGGATTGGGAAATGCTTATTTTAAATGAGATGTATGCTTGGATGAGCACCACTTTCGACAGTGCAATGTAGGTTTAATGGGATCCCTTTATCGCTAGCGAACGATCGCCGTTCATCCACATCTCAAAAACAAAGCGTATCCTTTTGCAAACCAAAATAAAATGTCTTTATTAAAGACAAATTAAAGCAAAAACAATGAAAAAAATCACAATGAATCGTCTCTTAAATGCGGAATGACATACCGAAAATTCGATTTGAAATTCGAATATATCCACTCTTTAAAAGGACGATATACCATTGCTGGGCTCGCTATCAGCCAGCCATTAAATGAAAATAAAAATAAAATACTTCATTTGCTCGTTGCCATGAAATAAGATATAAATCGTAATTTCTGGTCGAGAAGTTTATACTTAAGGCTATATGATATTTACAAGAGTTCAAAACATAAGATAAAATTGTATAATATTGTTAATATTTGATTGGTTTTTTGTAAAATTTCTTTTTTTAAGAATTCGTTTAAAGGATGACACTTTGATGAAAAAATAAAAATAATAAAAGCCACTTACATAGCTGGAAGGTTTTCCCGGACTGGATTGGGAAATGCTTATTTTAAATGAGATGTATGCTTGGATGAGCACCACTTTCGACAGTGCAATGTAGGTTTAATGGGATCCCTTTATCGCTAGCGAACGATCGCCGTTCATCCACATCTCAAAAACAAAGCGTATCCTTTTGCAAACCAAAATAAAATGTCTTTATTAAAGACAAATTAAAGCAAAAACAATGAAAAAAATCACAATGAATCGTCTCTTAAATGCGGAATGACATACCGAAAATTCGATTTGAAATTCGAATATATCCACTCTTTAAAAGGACGATATACCATTGCTGGGCTCGCTATCAGCCAGCCATTAAATGAAAATAAAAATAAAATACTTCATTTGCTCGTTGCCATGAAATAAGATATAAATCGTAATTTCTGGTCGAGAAGTTTATACTTAAGGCTATATGATATTTACAAGAGTTCAAAACATAAGATAAAATTGTATAATATTGTTAATATTTGATTGGTTTTTTGTAAAATTTCTTTTTTTAAGAATTCGTTTAAAGGATGACACTTTGATGAAAAAATAAAAATAATAAAAGCCACTTACATAGCTGGAAGGTTTTCCCGGACTGGATTGGGAAATGCTTATTTTAAATGAGATGTATGCTTGGATGAGCACCACTTTCGACAGTGCAATGTAGGTTTAATGGGATCCCTTTATCGCTAGCGAACGATCGCCGTTCATCCACATCTCAAAAACAAAGCGTATCCTTTTGCAAACCAAAATAAAATGTCTTTATTAAAGACAAATTAAAGCAAAAACAATGAAAAAAATCACAATGAATCGTCTCTTAAATGCGGAATGACATACCGAAAATTCGATTTGAAATTCGAATATATCCACTCTTTAAAAGGACGATATACCATTGCTGGGCTCGCTATCAGCCAGCCATTAAATGAAAATAAAAATAAAATACTTCATTTGCTCGTTGCCATGAAATAAGATATAAATCGTAATTTCTGGTCGAGAAGTTTATACTTAAGGCTATATGATATTTACAAGAGTTCAAAACATAAGATAAAATTGTATAATATTGTTAATATTTGATTGGTTTTTTGTAAAATTTCTTTTTATAAGAATTCGTTTAAAGGATGACACTTTGATGAAAAAATAAAAATAATAAAAGCCACTTACATAGCTGGAAGGTTTTCCCGGACTGGATTGGGAAATGCTTATTTTAAATGAGATGTATGCTTGGATGAGCACCACTTTCGACAGTGCAATGTAGGTTTAATGGGATCCCTTTATCGCTAGCGAACGATCGCCGTTCATCCACATCTCAAAAACAAAGCGTATCCTTTTGCAAACCAAAATAAAATGTCTTTATTAAAGACAAATTAAAGCAAAAACAATGAAAAAAATCACAATGAATCGTCTCTTAAATGCGGAATGACATACCGAAAATTCGATTTGAAATTCGAATATATCCACTCTTTAAAAGGACGATATACCATTGCTGGGCTCGCTATCAGCCAGCCATTAAATGAAAATAAAAATAAAATACTTCATTTGCTCGTTGCCATGAAATAAGATATAAATCGTAATTTCTGGTCGAGAAGTTTATACTTAAGGCTATATGATATTTACAAGAGTTCAAAACATAAGATAAAATTGTATAATATTGTTAATATTTGATTGGTTTTTTGTAAAATTTCTTTTTTTAAGAATTCGTTTAAAGGATGACACTTTGATGAAAAAATAAAAATAATAAAAGCCACTTACATAGCTGGAAGGTTTTCCCGGACTGGATTGGGAAATGCTTATTTTAAATGAGATGTATGCTTGGATGAGCACCACTTTCGACAGTGCAATGTAGGTTTAATGGGATCCCTTTATCGCTAGCGAACGATCGCCGTTCATCCACATCTCAAAAACAAAGCGTATCCTTTTGCAAACCAAAATAAAATGTCTTTATTAAAGACAAATTAAAGCAAAAACAATGAAAAAAATCACAATGAATCGTCTCTTAAATGCGGAATGACATACCGAAAATTCGATTTGAAATTCGAATATATCCACTCTTTAAAAGGACGATATACCATTGCTGGGCTCGCTATCAGCCAGCCATTAAATGAAAATAAAAATAAAATACTTCATTTGCTCGTTGCCATGAAATAAGATATAAATCGTAATTTCTGGTCGAGAAGTTTATACTTAAGGCTATATGATATTTACAAGAGTTCAAAACATAAGATAAAATTGTATAATATTGTTAATATTTGATTGGTTTTTTGTAAAATTTCTTTTTTTAAGAATTCGTTTAAAGGATGACACTTTGATGAAAAAATAAAAATAATAAAAGCCACTTACATAGCTGGAAGGTTTTCCCGGACTGGATTGGGAAATGCTTATTTTAAATGAGATGTATGCTTGGATGAGCACCACTTTCGACAGTGCAATGTAGGTTTAATGGGATCCCTTTATCGCTAGCGAACGATCGCCGTTCATCCACATCTCAAAAACAAAGCGTATCCTTTTGCAAACCAAAATAAAATGTCTTTATTAAAGACAAATTAAAGCAAAAACAATGAAAAAAATCACAATGAATCGTCTCTTAAATGCGGAATGACATACCGAAAATTCGATTTGAAATTCGAATATATCCACTCTTTAAAAGGACGATATACCATTGCTGGGCTCGCTATCAGCCAGCCATTAAATGAAAATAAAAATAAAATACTTCATTTGCTCGTTGCCATGAAATAAGATATAAATCGTAATTTCTGGTCGAGAAGTTTATACTTAAGGCTATATGATATTTACAAGAGTTCAAAACATAAGATAAAATTGTATAATATTGTTAATATTTGATTGGTTTTTTGTAAAATTTCTTTTTTTAAGAATTCGTTTAAAGGATGACACTTTGATGAAAAAATAAAAATAATAAAAGCCACTTACATAGCTGGAAGGTTTTCCCGGACTGGATTGGGAAATGCTTATTTTAAATGAGATGTATGCTTGGATGAGCACCACTTTCGACAGTGCAATGTAGGTTTAATGGGATCCCTTTATCGCTAGCGAACGATCGCCGTTCATCCACATCTCAAAAACAAAGCGTATCCTTTTGCAAACCAAAATAAAATGTCTTTATTAAAGACAAATTAAAGCAAAAACAATGAAAAAAATCACAATGAATCGTCTCTTAAATGCGGAATGACATACCGAAAATTCGATTTGAAATTCGAATATATCCACTCTTTAAAAGGACGATATACCATTGCTGGGCTCGCTATCAGCCAGCCATTAAATGAAAATAAAAATAAAATACTTCATTTGCTCGTTGCCATGAAATAAGATATAAATCGTAATTTCTGGTCGAGAAGTTTATACTTAAGGCTATATGATATTTACAAGAGTTCAAAACATAAGATAAAATTGTATAATATTGTTAATATTTGATTGGTTTTTTGTAAAATTTCTTTTTTTAAGAATTCGTTTAAAGGATGACACTTTGATGAAAAAATAAAAATAATAAAAGCCACTTACATAGCTGGAAGGTTTTCCCGGACTGGATTGGGAAATGCTTATTTTAAATGAGATGTATGCTTGGATGAGCACCACTTTCGACAGTGCAATGTAGGTTTAATGGGATCCCTTTATCGCTAGCGAACGATCGCCGTTCATCCACATCTCAAAAACAAAGCGTATCCTTTTGCAAACCAAAATAAAATGTCTTTATTAAAGACAAATTAAAGCAAAAACAATGAAAAAAATCACAATGAATCGTCTCTTAAATGCGGAATGACATACCGAAAATTCGATTTGAAATTCGAATATATCCACTCTTTAAAAGGACGATATACCATTGCTGGGCTCGCTATCAGCCAGCCATTAAATGAAAATAAAAATAAAATACTTCATTTGCTCGTTGCCATGAAATAAGATATAAATCGTAATTTCTGGTCGAGAAGTTTATACTTAAGGCTATATGATATTTACAAGAGTTCAAAACATAAGATAAAATTGTATAATATTGTTAATATTTGATTGGTTTTTTGTAAAATTTCTTTTTTTAAGAATTCGTTTAAAGGATGACACTTTGATGAAAAAATAAAAATAATAAAAGCCACTTACATAGCTGGAAGGTTTTCCCGGACTGGATTGGGAAATGCTTATTTTAAATGAGATGTATGCTTGGATGAGCACCACTTTCGACAGTGCAATGTAGGTTTAATGGGATCCCTTTATCGCTAGCGAACGATCGCCGTTCATCCACATCTCAAAAACAAAGCGTATCCTTTTGCAAACCAAAATAAAATGTCTTTATTAAAGACAAATTAAAGCAAAAACAATGAAAAAAATCACAATGAATCGTCTCTTAAATGCGGAATGACATACCGAAAATTCGATTTGAAATTCGAATATATCCACTCTTTAAAAGGACGATATACCATTGCTGGGCTCGCTATCAGCCAGCCATTAAATGAAAATAAAAATAAAATACTTCATTTGCTCGTTGCCATGAAATAAGATATAAATCGTAATTTCTGGTCGAGAAGTTTATACTTAAGGCTATATGATATTTACAAGAGTTCAAAACATAAGATAAAATTGTATAATATTGTTAATATTTGATTGGTTTTTTGTAAAATTTCTTTTTTTAAGAATTCGTTTAAAGGATGACACTTTGATGAAAAAATAAAAATAATAAAAGCCACTTACATAGCTGGAAGGTTTTCCCGGACTGGATTGGGAAATGCTTATTTTAAATGAGATGTATGCTTGGATGAGCACCACTTTCGACAGTGCAATGTAGGTTTAATGGGATCCCTTTATCGCTAGCGAACGATCGCCGTTCATCCACATCTCAAAAACAAAGCGTATCCTTTTGCAAACCAAAATAAAATGTCTTTATTAAAGACAAATTAATACAAAAACAATGAAAAAAATCACAATGAATCGTCTCTTAAATGCGGAATGACATACCGAAAATTCGATTTGAAATTCGAATATATCCACTCTTTAAAAGGACGATATACCATTGCTGGGCTCGCTATCAGCCAGCCATTAAATGAAAATAAAAATAAAATACTTCATTTGCTCGTTGCCATGAAATAAGATATAAATCGTAATTTCTGGTCGAGAAGTTTATACTTAAGGCTATATGATATTTACAAGAGTTCAAAACATAAGATAAAATTGTATAATATTGTTAATATTTGATTGGTTTTTTGTAAAATTTCTTTTTTTAAGAATTCGTTTAAAGGATGACACTTTGATGAAAAAATAAAAATAATAAAAGCCACTTACATAGCTGGAAGGTTTTCCCGGACTGGATTGGGAAATGCTTATTTTAAATGAGATGTATGCTTGGATGAGCACCACTTTCGACAGTGCAATGTAGGTTTAATGGGATCCCTTTATCGCTAGCGAACGATCGCCGTTCATCCACATCTCAAAAACAAAGCGTATCCTTTTGCAAACCAAAATAAAATGTCTTTATTAAAGACAAATTAAAGCAAAAACAATGAAAAAAATCACAATGAATCGTCTCTTAAATGCGGAATGACATACCGAAAATTCGATTTGAAATTCGAATATATCCACTCTTTAAAAGGACGATATACCATTGCTGGGCTCGCTATCAGCCAGCCATTAAATGAAAATAAAAATAAAATACTTCATTTGCTCGTTGCCATGAAATAAGATATAAATCGTAATTTCTGGTCGAGAAGTTTATACTTAAGGCTATATGATATTTACAAGAGTTCAAAACATAAGATAAAATTGTATAATATTGTTAATATTTGATTGGTTTTTTGTAAAATTTCTTTTTTTAAGAATTCGTTTAAAGGATGACACTTTGATGAAAAAATAAAAATAATAAAAGCCACTTACATAGCTGGAAGGTTTTCCCGGACTGGATTGGGAAATGCTTATTTTAAATGAGATGTATGCTTGGATGAGCACCACTTTCGACAGTGCAATGTAGGTTTAATGGGATCCCTTTATCGCTAGCGAACGATCGCCGTTCATCCACATCTCAAAAACAAAGCGTATCCTTTTGCAAACCAAAATAAAATGTCTTTATTAAAGACAAATTAAAGCAAAAACAATGAAAAAAATCACAATGAATCGTCTCTTAAATGCGGAATGACATACCGAAAATTCGATTTGAAATTCGAATATATCCACTCTTTAAAAGGACGATATACCATTGCTGGGCTCGCTATCAGCCAGCCATTAAATGAAAATAAAAATAAAATACTTCATTTGCTCGTTGCCATGAAATAAGATATAAATCGTAATTTCTGGTCGAGAAGTTTATACTTAAGGCTATATGATATTTACAAGAGTTCAAAACATAAGATAAAATTGTATAATATTGTTAATATTTGATTGGTTTTTTGTAAAATTTCTTTTTTTAAGAATTCGTTTAAAGGATGACACTTTGATGAAAAAATAAAAATAATAAAAGCCACTTACATAGCTGGAAGGTTTTCCCGGACTGGATTGGGAAATGCTTATTTTAAATGAGATGTATGCTTGGATGAGCACCACTTTCGACAGTGCAATGTAGGTTTAATGGGATCCCTTTATCGCTAGCGAACGATCGCCGTTCATCCACATCTCAAAAACAAAGCGTATCCTTTTGCAAACCAAAATAAAATGTCTTTATTAAAGACAAATTAAAGCAAAAACAATGAAAAAAATCACAATGAATCGTCTCTTAAATGCGGAATGACATACCGAAAATTCGATTTGAAATTCGAATATATCCACTCTTTAAAAGGACGATATACCATTGCTGGGCTCGCTATCAGCCAGCCATTAAATGAAAATAAAAATAAAATACTTCATTTGCTCGTTGCCATGAAATAAGATATAAATCGTAATTTCTGGTCGAGAAGTTTATACTTAAGGCTATATGATATTTACAAGAGTTCAAAACATAAGATAAAATTGTATAATATTGTTAATATTTGATTGGTTTTTTGTAAAATTTCTTTTTTTAAGAATTCGTTTAAAGGATGACACTTTGATGAAAAAATAAAAATAATAAAAGCCACTTACATAGCTGGAAGGTTTTCCCGGACTGGATTGGGAAATGCTTATTTTAAATGAGATGTATGCTTGGATGAGCACCACTTTCGACAGTGCAATGTAGGTTTAATGGGATCCCTTTATCGCTAGCGAACGATCGCCGTTCATCCACATCTCAAAAACAAAGCGTATCCTTTTGCAAACCAAAATAAAATGTCTTTATTAAAGACAAATTAAAGCAAAAACAATGAAAAAAATCACAATGAATCGTCTCTTAAATGCGGAATGACATACCGAAAATTCGATTTGAAATTCGAATATATCCACTCTTTAAAAGGACGATATACCATTGCTGGGCTCGCTATCAGCCAGCCATTAAATGAAAATAAAAATAAAATACTTCATTTGCTCGTTGCCATGAAATAAGATATAAATCGTAATTTCTGGTCGAGAAGTTTATACTTAAGGCTATATGATATTTACAAGAGTTCAAAACATAAGATAAAATTGTATAATATTGTTAATATTTGATTGGTTTTTTGTAAAATTTCTTTTTTTAAGAATTCGTTTAAAGGATGACACTTTGATGAAAAAATAAAAATAATAAAAGCCACTTACATAGCTGGAAGGTTTTCCCGGACTGGATTGGGAAATGCTTATTTTAAATGAGATGTATGCTTGGATGAGCACCACTTTCGACAGTGCAATGTAGGTTTAATGGGATCCCTTTATCGCTAGCGAACGATCGCCGTTCATCCACATCTCAAAAACAAAGCGTATCCTTTTGCAAACCAAAATAAAATGTCTTTATTAAAGACAAATTAAAGCAAAAACAATGAAAAAAATCACAATGAATCGTCTCTTAAATGCGGAATGACATACCGAAAATTCGATTTGAAATTCGAATATATCCACTCTTTAAAAGGACGATATACCATTGCTGGGCTCGCTATCAGCCAGCCATTAAATGAAAATAAAAATAAAATACTTCATTTGCTCGTTGCCATGAAATAAGATATAAATCGTAATTTCTGGTCGAGAAGTTTATACTTAAGGCTATATGATATTTACAAGAGTTCAAAACATAAGATAAAATTGTATAATATTGTTAATATTTGATTGGTTTTTTGTAAAATTTCTTTTTTTAAGAATTCGTTTAAAGGATGACACTTTGATGAAAAAATAAAAATAATAAAAGCCACTTACATAGCTGGAAGGTTTTCCCGGACTGGATTGGGAAATGCTTATTTTAAATGAGATGTATGCTTGGATGAGCACCACTTTCGACAGTGCAATGTAGGTTTAATGGGATCCCTTTATCGCTAGCGAACGATCGCCGTTCATCCACATCTCAAAAACAAAGCGTATCCTTTTGCAAACCAAAATAAAATGTCTTTATTAAAGACAAATTAAAGCAAAAACAATGAAAAAAATCACAATGAATCGTCTCTTAAATGCGGAATGACATACCGAAAATTCGATTTGAAATTCGAATATATCCACTCTTTAAAAGGACGATATACCATTGCTGGGCTCGCTATCAGCCAGCCATTAAATGAAAATAAAAATAAAATACTTCATTTGCTCGTTGCCATGAAATAAGATATAAATCGTAATTTCTGGTCGAGAAGTTTATACTTAAGGCTATATGATATTTACAAGAGTTCAAAACATAAGATAAAATTGTATAATATTGTTAATATTTGATTGGTTTTTTGTAAAATTTCTTTTTTTAAGAATTCGTTTAAAGGATGACACTTTGATGAAAAAATAAAAATAATAAAAGCCACTTACATAGCTGGAAGGTTTTCCCGGACTGGATTGGGAAATGCTTATTTTAAATGAGATGTATGCTTGGATGAGCACCACTTTCGACAGTGCAATGTAGGTTTAATGGGATCCCTTTATCGCTAGCGAACGATCGCCGTTCATCCACATCTCAAAAACAAAGCGTATCCTTTTGCAAACCAAAATAAAATGTCTTTATTAAAGACAAATTAAAGCAAAAACAATGAAAAAAATCACAATGAATCGTCTCTTAAATGCGGAATGACATACCGAAAATTCGATTTGAAATTCGAATATATCCACTCTTTAAAAGGACGATATACCATTGCTGGGCTCGCTATCAGCCAGCCATTAAATGAAAATAAAAATAAAATACTTCATTTGCTCGTTGCCATGAAATAAGATATAAATCGTAATTTCTGGTCGAGAAGTTTATACTTAAGGCTATATGATATTTACAAGAGTTCAAAACATAAGATAAAATTGTATAATATTGTTAATATTTGATTGGTTTTTTGTAAAATTTCTTTTTTTAAGAATTCGTTTAAAGGATGACACTTTGATGAAAAAATAAAAATAATAAAAGCCACTTACATAGCTGGAAGGTTTTCCCGGACTGGATTGGGAAATGCTTATTTTAAATGAGATGTATGCTTGGATGAGCACCACTTTCGACAGTGCAATGTAGGTTTAATGGGATCCCTTTATCGCTAGCGAACGATCGCCGTTCATCCACATCTCAAAAACAAAGCGTATCCTTTTGCAAACCAAAATAAAATGTCTTTATTAAAGACAAATTAAAGCAAAAACAATGAAAAAAATCACAATGAATCGTCTCTTAAATGCGGAATGACATACCGAAAATTCGATTTGAAATTCGAATATATCCACTCTTTAAAAGGACGATATACCATTGCTGGGCTCGCTATCAGCCAGCCATTAAATGAAAATAAAAATAAAATACTTCATTTGCTCGTTGCCATGAAATAAGATATAAATCGTAATTTCTGGTCGAGAAGTTTATACTTAAGGCTATATGATATTTACAAGAGTTCAAAACATAAGATAAAATTGTATAATATTGTTAATATTTGATTGGTTTTTTGTAAAATTTCTTTTTTTAAGAATTCGTTTAAAGGATGACACTTTGATGAAAAAATAAAAATAATAAAAGCCACTTACATAGCTGGAAGGTTTTCCCGGACTGGATTGGGAAATGCTTATTTTAAATGAGATGTATGCTTGGATGAGCACCACTTTCGACAGTGCAATGTAGGTTTAATGGGATCCCTTTATCGCTAGCGAACGATCGCCGTTCATCCACATCTCAAAAACAAAGCGTATCCTTTTGCAAACCAAAATAAAATGTCTTTATTAAAGACAAATTAAAGCAAAAACAATGAAAAAAATCACAATGAATCGTCTCTTAAATGCGGAATGACATACCGAAAATTCGATTTGAAATTCGAATATATCCACTCTTTAAAAGGACGATATACCATTGCTGGGCTCGCTATCAGCCAGCCATTAAATGAAAATAAAAATAAAATACTTCATTTGCTCGTTGCCATGAAATAAGATATAAATCGTAATTTCTGGTCGAGAAGTTTATACTTAAGGCTATATGATATTTACAAGAGTTCAAAACATAAGATAAAATTGTATAATATTGTTAATATTTGATTGGTTTTTTGTAAAATTTCTTTTTTTAAGAATTCGTTTAAAGGATGACACTTTGATGAAAAAATAAAAATAATAAAAGCCACTTACATAGCTGGAAGGTTTTCCCGGACTGGATTGGGAAATGCTTATTTTAAATGAGATGTATGCTTGGATGAGCACCACTTTCGACAGTGCAATGTAGGTTTAATGGGATCCCTTTATCGCTAGCGAACGATCGCCGTTCATCCACATCTCAAAAACAAAGCGTATCCTTTTGCAAACCAAAATAAAATGTCTTTATTAAAGACAAATTAAAGCAAAAACAATGAAAAAAATCACAATGAATCGTCTCTTAAATGCGGAATGACATACCGAAAATTCGATTTGAAATTCGAATATATCCACTCTTTAAAAGGACGATATACCATTGCTGGGCTCGCTATCAGCCAGCCATTAAATGAAAATTAAAATAAAATACTTCATTTGCTCGTTGCCATGAAATAAGATATAAATCGTAATTTCTGGTCGAGAAGTTTATACTTAAGGCTATATGATATTTACAAGAGTTCAAAACATAAGATAAAATTGTATAATATTGTTAATATTTGATTGGTTTTTTGTAAAATTTCTTTTTTTAAGAATTCGTTTAAAGGATGACACTTTGATGAAAAAATAAAAATAATAAAAGCCACTTACATAGCTGGAAGGTTTTCCCGGACTGGATTGGGAAATGCTTATTTTAAATGAGATGTATGCTTGGATGAGCACCACTTTCGACAGTGCAATGTAGGTTTAATGGGATCCCTTTATCGCTAGCGAACGATCGCCGTTCATCCACATCTCAAAAACAAAGCGTATCCTTTTGCAAACCAAAATAAAATGTCTTTATTAAAGACAAATTAAAGCAAAAACAATGAAAAAAATCACAATGAATCGTCTCTTAAATGCGGAATGACATACCGAAAATTCGATTTGAAATTCGAATATATCCACTCTTTAAAAGGACGATATACCATTGCTGGGCTCGCTATCAGCCAGCCATTAAATGAAAATAAAAATAAAATACTTCATTTGCTCGTTGCCATGAAATAAGATATAAATCGTAATTTCTGGTCGAGAAGTTTATACTTAAGGCTATATGATATTTACAAGAGTTCAAAACATAAGATAAAATTGTATAATATTGTTAATATTTGATTGGTTTTTTGTAAAATTTCTTTTTTTAAGAATTCGTTTAAAGGATGACACTTTGATGAAAAAATAAAAATAATAAAAGCCACTTACATAGCTGGAAGGTTTTCCCGGACTGGATTGGGAAATGCTTATTTTAAATGAGATGTATGCTTGGATGAGCACCACTTTCGACAGTGCAATGTAGGTTTAATGGGATCCCTTTATCGCTAGCGAACGATCGCCGTTCATCCACATCTCAAAAACAAAGCGTATCCTTTTGCAAACCAAAATAAAATGTCTTTATTAAAGACAAATTAAAGCAAAAACAATGAAAAAAATCACAATGAATCGTCTCTTAAATGCGGAATGACATACCGAAAATTCGATTTGAAATTCGAATATATCCACTCTTTAAAAGGACGATATACCATTGCTGGGCTCGCTATCAGCCAGCCATTAAATGAAAATAAAAATAAAATACTTCATTTGCTCGTTGCCATGAAATAAGATATAAATCGTAATTTCTGGTCGAGAAGTTTATACTTAAGGCTATATGATATTTACAAGAGTTCAAAACATAAGATAAAATTGTATAATATTGTTAATATTTGATTGGTTTTTTGTAAAATTTCTTTTTTTAAGAATTCGTTTAAAGGATGACACTTTGATGAAAAAATAAAAATAATAAAAGCCACTTACATAGCTGGAAGGTTTTCCCGGACTGGATTGGGAAATGCTTATTTTAAATGAGATGTATGCTTGGATGAGCACCACTTTCGACAGTGCAATGTAGGTTTAATGGGATCCCTTTATCGCTAGCGAACGATCGCCGTTCATCCACATCTCAAAAACAAAGCGTATCCTTTTGCAAACCAAAATAAAATGTCTTTATTAAAGACAAATTAAAGCAAAAACAATGAAAAAAATCACAATGAATCGTCTCTTAAATGCGGAATGACATACCGAAAATTCGATTTGAAATTCGAATATATCCACTCTTTAAAAGGACGATATACCATTGCTGGGCTCGCTATCAGCCAGCCATTAAATGAAAATAAAAATAAAATACTTCATTTGCTCGTTGCCATGAAATAAGATATAAATCGTAATTTCTGGTCGAGAAGTTTATACTTAAGGCTATATGATATTTACAAGAGTTCAAAACATAAGATAAAATTGTATAATATTGTTAATATTTGATTGGTTTTTTGTAAAATTTCTTTTTTTAAGAATTCGTTTAAAGGATGACACTTTGATGAAAAAATAAAAATAATAAAAGCCACTTACATAGCTGGAAGGTTTTCCCGGACTGGATTGGGAAATGCTTATTTTAAATGAGATGTATGCTTGGATGAGCACCACTTTCGACAGTGCAATGTAGGTTTAATGGGATCCCTTTATCGCTAGCGAACGATCGCCGTTCATCCACATCTCAAAAACAAAGCGTATCCTTTTGCAAACCAAAATAAAATGTCTTTATTAAAGACAAATTAAAGCAAAAACAATGAAAAAAATCACAATGAATCGTCTCTTAAATGCGGAATGACATACCGAAAATTCGATTTGAAATTCGAATATATCCACTCTTTAAAAGGACGATATACCATTGCTGGGCTCGCTATCAGCCAGCCATTAAATGAAAATAAAAATAAAATACTTCATTTGCTCGTTGCCATGAAATAAGATATAAATCGTAATTTCTGGTCGAGAAGTTTATACTTAAGGCTATATGATATTTACAAGAGTTCAAAACATAAGATAAAATTGTATAATATTGTTAATATTTGATTGGTTTTTTGTAAAATTTCTTTTTTTAAGAATTCGTTTAAAGGATGACACTTTGATGAAAAAATAAAAATAATAAAAGCCACTTACATAGCTGGAAGGTTTTCCCGGACTGGATTGGGAAATGCTTATTTTAAATGAGATGTATGCTTGGATGAGCACCACTTTCGACAGTGCAATGTAGGTTTAATGGGATCCCTTTATCGCTAGCGAACGATCGCCGTTCATCCACATCTCAAAAACAAAGCGTATCCTTTTGCAAACCAAAATAAAATGTCTTTATTAAAGACAAATTAAAGCAAAAACAATGAAAAAAATCACAATGAATCGTCTCTTAAATGCGGAATGACATACCGAAAATTCGATTTGAAATTCGAATATATCCACTCTTTAAAAGGACGATATACCATTGCTGGGCTCGCTATCAGCCAGCCATTAAATGAAAATAAAAATAAAATACTTCATTTGCTCGTTGCCATGAAATAAGATATAAATCGTAATTTCTGGTCGAGAAGTTTATACTTAAGGCTATATGATATTTACAAGAGTTCAAAACATAAGATAAAATTGTATAATATTGTTAATATTTGATTGGTTTTTTGTAAAATTTCTTTTTTTAAGAATTCGTTTAAAGGATGACACTTTGATGAAAAAATAAAAATAATAAAAGCCACTTACATAGCTGGAAGGTTTTCCCGGACTGGATTGGGAAATGCTTATTTTAAATGAGATGTATGCTTGGATGAGCACCACTTTCGACAGTGCAATGTAGGTTTAATGGGATCCCTTTATCGCTAGCGAACGATCGCCGTTCATCCACATCTCAAAAACAAAGCGTATCCTTTTGCAAACCAAAATAAAATGTCTTTATTAAAGACAAATTAAAGCAAAAACAATGAAAAAAATCACAATGAATCGTCTCTTAAATGCGGAATGACATACCGAAAATTCGATTTGAAATTCGAATATATCCACTCTTTAAAAGGACGATATACCATTGCTGGGCTCGCTATCAGCCAGCCATTAAATGAAAATAAAAATAAAATACTTCATTTGCTCGTTGCCATGAAATAAGATATAAATCGTAATTTCTGGTCGAGAAGTTTATACTTAAGGCTATATGATATTTACAAGAGTTCAAAACATAAGATAAAATTGTATAATATTGTTAATATTTGATTGGTTTTTTGTAAAATTTCTTTTTTTAAGAATTCGTTTAAAGGATGACACTTTGATGAAAAAATAAAAATAATAAAAGCCACTTACATAGCTGGAAGGTTTTCCCGGACTGGATTGGGAAATGCTTATTTTAAATGAGATGTATGCTTGGATGAGCACCACTTTCGACAGTGCAATGTAGGTTTAATGGGATCCCTTTATCGCTAGCGAACGATCGCCGTTCATCCACATCTCAAAAACAAAGCGTATCCTTTTGCAAACCAAAATAAAATGTCTTTATTAAAGACAAATTAAAGCAAAAACAATGAAAAAAATCACAATGAATCGTCTCTTAAATGCGGAATGACATACCGAAAATTCGATTTGAAATTCGAATATATCCACTCTTTAAAAGGACGATATACCATTGCTGGGCTCGCTATCAGCCAGCCATTAAATGAAAATAAAAATAAAATACTTCATTTGCTCGTTGCCATGAAATAAGATATAAATCGTAATTTCTGGTCGAGAAGTTTATACTTAAGGCTATATGATATTTACAAGAGTTCAAAACATAAGATAAAATTGTATAATATTGTTAATATTTGATTGGTTTTTTGTAAAATTTCTTTTTTTAAGAATTCGTTTAAAGGATGACACTTTGATGAAAAAATAAAAATAATAAAAGCCACTTACATAGCTGGAAGGTTTTCCCAGACTTAGATTATATATATATATATATATATATATATATATATATATATATATATATATATATATATATATATATATATATATATATATATATATATATATATATATATATATATATATATATATATATATATATATATATATATATATATATATATATATATATATATATATATATATATATATATATATATATATATATATATATATATATATATATATATATATATATATATATATATATATATATATATATATATATATATATATATATATATATATATATATATATATATATATATATATATATATATATATATATATATATATATATATATATATATATATATATATATATATATATATATATATATATATATATATATATATATATATATATATATATATATATATATATATATATATATATATATATATATATATATATATATATATATATATTTATTTATATATATATATATATAAGGTTTAATAACGGAGATATGCACTGTATACATAGTATTAACGGTAATTAGTATTAACATATAATTAATCATAGTTTTATTGTTATATTTTGTATTTGTTATATATAAACTCATATTTCCACACCCGACAGACCCCGCCGAAGGCACTGTAATAAGGCCGCAGAATTTGTTGTCGCATAGGGCGCCAAAAACCCTAGAGCAGGCCCTGCGTTAAACCTTATTATCATTTACTCTTACAATTTCATTACCGAGTAGTATACTTCAGCATGACAGCAAACAGCCCTTCGCTCTTTCCTAATGATATATTATTACATTATTAGCGATGTACTTGACGTAAAAGCTCGCAACAAAGCCGTAAATTAGATACTTAAAATGTCCGCGAAATTACTTTTAGCTACTTGTATGAGTTTAGCGACGTGCTAGACTCAAGGTGACTCTGAAATTTATCGGCCGGGATATTTCAGGGGGCATACCGAAGGATATTACAGATCCTAAGTAACTGAGAGACAAGTTTTAATGCGAAAAACTTGTAATAACAAAACGATACGACTTTCTCAGTACAGTGGGTAGCCATATTATTAGGGACACTGTGAATGTTGGTATTAATATGCACATTTCAAAAATCTTATTCTCCTACACCACATTTATTTCTAAGATTTAAAGTTATTGATTTATGCTATGTTTAACCTACATTTAAATATGAATTATTTTAGCTAGCATAATCTCAGGAAATGGGACTTACCGCGTACAATAGTGAACTTCTTCATTTTTCTTCGAAGTATTCATAACCATGGTAACAGCCATGACAGCTTGTATATTTTCATTAACTTTAGCTCTCTATGCTCTTTCTTTCTATCTTTCTTTCTTTTCTAACTCATAACTTAATTTTTCTCTTTAATTTAATTTTAAGACTATTCTGTTTGTCATTCTCTATTTAATCGAATGTTATATTACATTTATTGCCGATGATATAATGGAATTGTATTTTATTTGTTATTATCTTTTAATAAAAAAAATTTGAGGACCACATTTTAGGGCAATTTAGTGTTATTAGCATTTTACTAAAACGTTAACATAATTTATTGTAATATTAGAGTCCTGTCTACATTAGAACAGGCTAGTCCTAGTTGAGTGACAGAATCAAATAAGCAAACGTTAAGGTTTTGCCATTCGGTTCTTGGTATTTTTGTAAGCATAAACAATGTTTAATAAATTAAATCATAAATTAAATTAGCATAATTAAACCATAAATAAATTAAATAAATAAATAAATGCCTCCACTTCGTCGTAATAAAAGAATAACCTTTTAAATATTTTCAGATATATTATGTAGAAATGCAACAGTTTTTATGATTTTGATATTTTCTTGATTTTAGTGATATCGCCCAAAATAATACTTAAAATTCCCTGTTTTATGTATAAAACGAAATATTTTATATAATATTTTATATATAAAAATAATCCACAAATATTTCAACAAAAATGTGATTCCGCTGAATATTCCTGAAAATATTTAAAATGAGTTTTTTACAAGCTTTTATTTACCTTGCAATATTTGTCAGTATGTTTGTTTAGGTCAAATATTGCAAGCAGAGTTAGAACCACTTCCTCTTATCCTATGAAGCTGAAATTTAACATGTTGATTCAGTTCTGATGACAATGCAGTTTTATGATAAACATGACCTGGTTCTGCATCCAGGATTGGCCCCTGACGAGGGGACTCCTCAACAGCCAACAGCACAGACACGAAATTTTGTATTCGCATTTAGTTATGATAGACCGTTATAATTTCCAACATGACATGGCTGCTGTGCCCAGGGTTGGCTCGGGATAGATCATTTTAATAAAAGATTGTTTTTAAAAATGTGTTTTTACTATTAACTTATTTAACAAAAAAGTGGGTGCATATAAAGCCAAAATAAATGTATAATATATTTACAAGCTGTCATAGCTAATTGTCATAATGATTATGAAAAACGTGCCTTATCATAATCAGTCTCTCCGTGACGACAAAAAAGTGTAACTTCGATGAAAAATTAAGAATTTCTTATATTTTACGAGGTAAGTTTCATTTTATATGATTAGGATGGCTAAAATATTTTTTAGTTAAATTTAGGTTAACATTGCAATAATTTGATATTTTAAAAACTTGAAAATAAATGTTGTCTAGGAGAATAACATTGAAATGTGCAAATTAGTACCAAAATATGCAAATTAGTACCAAATGGTGTCCCTAATAATATGGCCACCCACTGTATATATCAATACCTAGAAATTCTTGGAGATTTCTAACAGAAAAGATTAATATTGAAGCGCGCTCAATAACGTGCTTTCGCCTTTATCAGATATTTTTATTTTCACAAAAAAATACAAGAGGCGTTCAAAAAAAAAACTTGTAATGAGTTACAAACCCTTTGAAACCATATAACAATAAATACTGGCAGGCATAACTAATACATCTGTTATTATGTTCTAAATCGCAAACTCTGGTTTTTTTGTTTTTTTTTTTAGGTATTTATTTGCATCTTGTCGAAGCGTATTAGAGAAATGCATTTTCTTGAAATAAAATTATACGGAGTAAGTATTTCAAGACTTAAGAGATACATTGGGGTTGATGCTTCCACATAGTCTATGGTAGCAAGTTGTTGTGCTGAGTTTAGGCGTGTAAGAACTTCACCTAGCGATGATCCTCGCTAAGGTCGCCCTACGACGACAGTCACTGAAGAAACGGCTAAAAAAATTGAAAAAAAGTTTTGACGGATCGTCGTATCACGGTTAAGATCTCGATAAGTAGTGAGCGTAGTATTTTACATGATCGCTTAGGGATGAAAAACATATCCGCACGCTAGGTACCTCGAATGCTTATGGACGCGAAGAAAAAAAATGACTGAAGATTACGTAGCGCTCTTTGCATTTGTTTCAACAGGATCCTGCCCGTTTATTAGTTCGATTCATAACTCCACCGTTATGATTCTGAAACAAAACACAGTTCATGATCTGACAATGTCTACGAATCCTAAAAAATGCAAGCACATTTTATCCGCCGGTAAGACCATAGGCTCTCTTTCTGAGACAGTCAAGGGGCCGTGATGATTGAATACCTTGATCATAGAGAACCAATAAAGAAATATAAAGCAAAATACTTAAAAATAGAAGAGGAAAACTCGCTAACAATGCTTTGTTTCGCCAAGGTAACGCCCCAGCACACAAGTCCAGAGTTGCGACGTCTCCAACTAAAGGAGCTGGCTTTGAAGTACTGGAACACTCTTTATACTCACCGGGCCTTGCCCCTGGTGATGTCTAAGAATTTTCGATATCAAAAACATCTGAAAGGTCGAGATTTAAAGATAATGACGCAACAGTTGCCGCTGTACACTAATTTCTAGGTGATCGGGATAATGAGTTTTTTAAGAAGTGTATTTTATGTTTAGAAACAAGATATATCAATTAATAAACCTTAAAAAGTGACGATGTCGAAAAATAAAAGAGCATACGATAAAAAATAACTTCATCAAACTCATAATCACTTTTAGTGAACGTTGTAGTACACGTTCCACAGCGTTTAGGGAAATTCTTGTTTACGAGAAAAAATAGAATTCGTGTTTGCACCCGTTCTCCAAGTTTTACAGTACTGGCAATACAGTAATTTCTAAAAAAAATCCTATCCGTGTGTTGTGTGAGTGTGTTGCCATGCGATGTGTACTTGCTGCCAGTGTTGGCGAAAATAAGTAAATTGGATAGCTCATTGTCTAATTCAAAATCTGCCCATGATCTATTTTTTATAGAATTGAGACTGCGCATTTTGCGATGTATCTCTGAAGGATTAGACCTGAATAATATTTGATATTTTGACGAGTTATAACTTGATTTATTGAGATTATTGACATTTTGATGCGTTATTTGACTTTTTGACGCGTTATAACTTGATTAACAAAAAAATATTTTTAGATAAATTTAAAACAATTACATTTTAAATTTGAGAAACAAATATATTTTCATCGCGAGAACCCCTTTTACACCCGCACTTCTTATTCCGTTCATTCTCATTTTTTTTTATATTTTTATTCAGAGAACAAATACATTTTTTTAAATATTAAAATCTCGCCAAACTGGTATACAGTTTGTTGGCGAGACAAACTCTCATTTTTCTAGTCTTACACTTCTAATTTTGTGATACAAAGACATTAATAATATTAGCATCGCCTTTCTCTATATAATGAAATGAGTGGTACCTACTATTCTTGAGGATATATTCAACGTTAGGAATACGATCAATATTATTTATCTTGATTGGATAAGGGCAAGGGTCCCTGTAATTCACGTTACGGCACCGCCATTGTCCTAAAATGTCACTCGTTGTTACATGGGAAGAGTAAACTCCAATATGTTGAACAAACCGTTATCATAAGATCGCCCAATTTGAATAGGGTGTGTAAATAGGCAACCCTAAGCTTCAGCGACATTTTCCTTCATTATTAAAACTAACACTCACTTTGTACTGGAGCTTATCCGAGTACAATTTAAAGAGCAAATTTACTCACAGGCTGTATATAAAGATAAAATATTTACATAAACGAAAATATAAACCGTGGCTTATGAGTACTGAAGTTATAATAAAAAAATAAAAGTAGTTTTTAAAAAAAAACAAGTGTTATTAAAAAACGTGAACTAGAACTAGGACCTTTTATATAAATTTAGGTGACATTTATCAGTTATGTATATAGTAGGTATATTCTAGGTTCAGAATCCTACTATAACAGATATATAGAGATTCATACCCCTCTCTTGGTAATTCATCATCCAACTGCGATGCTTGAGGCAGATTCTCGGTGTCTCACTCCGCGATCAAATTCGAAACGAGACCATTAGAGAAAGATGCGATCAACTAACAACGATCGAAGAAGAAATACAAAAATGTCGACTACGATGGTTCGGCCATGTTTGCCGAATGAACAAAAATCGCTTGCCACGTAAACTTCTTTAGCGAAACCGTCCGACAGAATGGAGAATTCAGCGTTCGGCACCGAGGGAAACCTGTTTTATGTAATTACTAATTACTAATATTATAAAGAGGTAAAGTTTGTGACGTTGTAGGAAGTAATCTCTGGATCTACTGAACCGATAGATTTTTTTTAGCAATAGAAAGCCACGTTATTTGTGAGTGTCATAGTCTATATATTAATCCGAGAAATGAAAAGACTTTTTGTCGGTAGTCGGATTTGCAAAGTAAGTCGGAGAATAAGCGGTCGAACGAAAATGTTTCTAACTAACGCTGCCTTAACGATGAGAGATATATGATTAAGTTCTAGAGAAAAGTTTTAAAGCTTGATAATGCCTACAAAAAAGTCAGTGACAGCAGATGTCTAACTTTTATATTTAAGTCACAAAAAGTAGTATTTTATATTAAAAAAATAATTTAAATCGTTAGGTCACGTCACGTTTATTGGTCATATTATCAACAATTATGAATTCTTATCAAAATAAGTAAATTTATCTTCGTGTTTAAAACAAAAGACTTTTCCCTTTTACTTCATATAATTTCCCTTCTACTGCATTAATAGTTAAAGAGATAATATGCTCACAAATAAGACACTCACAAGAAGACACTCACAAATAACGGTATTACAGTCAAATTGACATGCAAATACATACATACATATGCAGTAAAAATATTCCCCTTCTTTTGGCCAAGAAATAAATCATAGAACTCAGTACTAACCGAACCACACTCATTATTTCATCAAAATTAAAAAGTTTTACCGCCTAACGAAGTGGGCACGGGTCAGCTAGTGTAATTATATAAGCAAGCCTACTGTTTATTACTTTTATTTTGCACTTATTTTATTAATTAATAACATGACGGGGGGGACGGGTGCATTTTCTTTTGTCAGAAGGCCGGGGCGTGATACGAATAAGTTTGGGAACCCCTTATGTAGATGAACATAACTTAAATAACAAACATATTTCTATTTATATACTTAAAATCAGCAAAAAAGGCGGAACTGCGTGTATTTTTAATGGTTGGGAATCCGCGTTATTTATATTATAAAAGTGAGAATAACATATTGAATTGCTCATAAAAGTACCTACATACATTTTGGTCTTTGACAAAAAAAAAATACTGGCTGGCGTAGCTTAAAATCTATTAGATAAAAAATACATTATTATTTGTTTCTTAATACAAGTCATTGGGTTGCGGCTCGTTACGAGTCGGCGAAGATGGAAAAAATGAATTTCGCGCTGTAATTATTTGCCCTTATTTTTTTTATACTATGGAACAAGTACTTTAAGGCTAATGAGAGACATTTTGAGTGAATACGGACATTAACCGCCTTACCTATACGAACGTACGTGATACGTTGGGTATTTTATCCTACAGAAAAAAATATATAAAAATTATATATATAAACAAATTTATATAAAACCGCTATATAAAAACAGCTTATATAAAACGGAATATATTTTGTCTGGTATATTTTAAACACGTATTGTTTTTGAGTAATTTAATGAAAAAGGGTTTACATACGTTTTAAATAGTAACCCAAAGGTTGGGCAGGGTGGTTAAAATCGTACTGAAAGAGTTAATTTTTTATATTTTATTATAGAACATATATCATTTTATGAAGATTCAAATATCAGTAAGTAAAAAATACTAGCTGGCATAGCTAAGAATCTATTAGATAAAAAAAATACATTATTATTTGTTTTTTAATACAAGTCATTGGGTTGCTGCTCGTTGTTACGAGTCGGTGAAGATGGAGAAAATTGAATTTCGCGCGGTAATTATTTGCCCTTGTTTTTTTTATACTACGGAAGAAGTAATTCAAGGCTAATGAGAGACATTTTGAGTGAATAATTTGCCATATTCTGTGGTTGCACGTTAGTATAGGGATTTTGAGCGTGGAAAAACATCCACTAAATATGACCCTCGCTCGAGAAGCCCCACGAAGACAGTGACCAAAGAAATTGTTAACATGTTGGAAAAATTGTCTTATAATGTCGTCCTGTTGTGTTGCATTTTATTGCTACAAATTTAAAATTTTGATAGACAGTGCGATAGGTATAAGTATGTTACACAATAGCATGGGGATGAAAATGATATCAGCGCGTTGGAGGCCCAGAAAACGCAATTTCGGGGATTCGCAAATTCGAGAAGCTCTTTGAATACTTACAACAAGATCCTGGCCATCTTTTGGTACGAATTACAGTCTGTCTAGTGGGAAAGTTCTAAATTTAAATTTAAATTATGTTGAAACGGTTGATGTTGATATGTTGATGTTAAATTATATTGAACGGGCATGGAAGGGACTCGATCGAAGCACCCAACGTGCGAGTTTAGTAGTCACTATGAAGGGATGGACTGAAGCCTACAGGGCTTTTGTGATCTCAGCTTGTTAAAAGCCCGGTGTATCCTACGCTGCCGGTGCCGCCAGATGCAAGTTTTGCTAAGAGATGGTCCGATTATTAACCCGATAAAAAAGGCGAATAACGGATGAAGATTTCCTTGCAACGGGTTTCGACTCGTTTCGGGCCTGTATTTACTACTTCAACAATTAAAAAAGTGCATCGAGTGATCGATTCACTCCCTGAAAATCAATGGCGATCTGGACGGAAACAATCACAGTCAAGTCTAAACACTACTTTTCTTGGTGAAGAAGAATTCCCAAGTCAACATAAACACGTAGTTTCATTAGGATGGCGCCACTGCCCATATCGCTAGAGAGTCGATGACAATCATTTTCCCTCAAATATTGATATTAAAGTGTAGAGACTTAACCTGGCCGCCTAGGTACCGACCTTATTTTCTCTTAATTTTTTACTTTGGGACAATCTCAAATCCAAGTCTATACAATTAATTCACAAACAATAATTTACCTGATAGAAAATATTCGGCGCGGTATCGAGAACAATCTTCGAAACTCTACGGAAAACGGTTCGTGATTTGCGCTCTGGATTAGGAAGAATATTATGGTAAACAATTGGAAAGAAATATTCAAAAATAAAACCCTCTCAATTTATCAACATTTGATTTAAATACTGTAATTATTTATGGTTCTTATTTTAAAATCCATTAAAATGTAAAATGATCCACTGGACACCCCGTAAAATCACAAACGAAACTTGACTATCTCGGAAAAAAAAGACCGGCTATTTCATTCGCCGGTAAGTTCTCTTTTGTGGGACGATCAAGGAATAGTAAACGTTATTGCGATTCAATTTTGGTTTATCGGCCGAATCCATCACCACCGGGCCTTGCCCCTGGTGATGTCTAAGAATTTTCGATATCAAAAACATCTGAAAGGTCGAGATTTAAAGATAATGACGCAACAGTTGCCGCTGTACACTAATTTCTAGGTGATCGGGATAATGAGTTTTTTAAGAAGTGTATTTTATGTTTAGAAACAAGATATATCAATTAATAAACCTTAAAAAGTGACGATGTCGAAAAATAAAAGAGCATACGATAAAAAATAACTTCATCAAACTCATAATCACTTTTAGTGAACGTTGTAGTACACGTTCCACAGCGTTTAGGGAAATTCTTGTTTACGAGAAAAAATAGAATTCGTGTTTGCACCCGTTCTCCAAGTTTTACAGTACTGGCAATACAGTAATTTCTAAAAAAAATCCTATCCGTGTGTTGTGTGAGTGTGTTGCCATGCGATGTGTACTTGCTGCCAGTGTTGGCGAAAATAAGTAAATTGGATAGCTCATTGTCTAATTCAAAATCTGCCCATGATCTATTTTTTATAGAATTGAGACTGCGCATTTTGCGATGTATCTCTGAAGGATTAGACCTGAATAATATTTGATATTTTGACGAGTTATAACTTGATTTATTGAGATTATTGACATTTTGATGCGTTATTTGACTTTTTGACGCGTTATAACTTGATTAACAAAAAAATATTTTTAGATAAATTTAAAACAATTACATTTTAAATTTGAGAAACAAATATATTTTCATCGCGAGAACCCCTTTTACACCCGCACTTCTTATTCCGTTCATTCTCATTTTTTTTTATATTTTTATTCAGAGAACAAATACATTTTTTTAAATATTAAAATCTCGCCAAACTGGTATACAGTTTGTTGGCGAGACAAACTCTCATTTTTCTAGTCTTACACTTCCAATTTTGTGATACAAAGACATTAATAATATTAGCATCGCCTTTCTCTATATAATGAAATGAGTGGTACCTACTATTCTTGAGGATATATTCAACGTTAGGAATACGATCAATATTATTTATCTTGATTGGATAAGGGCAAGGGTCCCTGTAATTCACGTTACGGCACCGCCATTGTCCTAAAATGTCACTCGTTGTTACATGGGAAGAGTAAACTCCAATATGTTGAACAAACCGTTATCATAAGATCGCCCAATTTGAATAGGGTGTGTAAATAGGCAACCCTAAGCTTCAGCGACATTTTCCTTCATTATTAAAACTAACACTCACTTTGTACTGGAGCTTATCCGAGTACAATTTAAAGAGCAAATTTACTCACAGGCTGTATATAAAGATAAAATATTTACATAAACGAAAATATTAACCGTGGCTTATGAGTACTGAGGTTATAATAAAAAAATAAAAGTAGTTTTTAAAAAAAAACAAGTGTTATTAAAAAACGTGAACTAGAACTAGGACCTTTTATATAAATTTAGGTGACATTTATCAGTTATGTATATAGTAGGTATATTCTAGGTTCAGAATCCTACTATAACAGATATATAGAGATTCATACCCCTCTCTTGGTAATTCATCATCCAACTGCGATGCTTGAGGCAGATTCTCGGTGTCTCACTCCGCGATCAAATTCGAAACGAGACCATTAGAGAAAGATGCGATCAACTAACAACGATCGAAGAAGAAATACAAAAATGTCGACTACGATGGTTCGGCCATGTTTGCCGAATGAACAAAAATCGCTTGCCACGTAAACTTCTTTAGCGAAACCGTCCGACAGAATGGAGAATTCAGCGTTCGGCACCGAGGGAAACCTGTTTTATGTAATTACTAATTACTAATATTATAAAGAGGTAAAGTTTGTGACGTTGTAGGAAGTAATCTCTGGATCTACTGAACCGATAGATTTTTTTTAGCAATAGAAAGCCACGTTATTTGTGAGTGTCATAGTCTATATATTAATCCGAGAAATGAAAAGACTTTTTGTCGGTAGTCGGATTTGCAAAGTAAGTCGGAGAATAAGCGGTCGAACGAAAATGTTTCTAACTAACGCTGCCTTAACGATGAGAGATATATGATTAAGTTCTAGAGAAAAGTTTTAAAGCTTGATAATGCCTACAAAAAAGTCAGTGACAGCAGATGTCTAACTTTTATATTTAAGTCACAAAAAGTAGTATTTTATATTAAAAAAATAATTTAAATCGTTAGGTCACGTCACGTTTATTGGTCATATTATCAACAATTATGAATTCTTATCAAAATAAGTAAATTTATCTTCGTGTTTAAAACAAAAGACTTTTCCCTTTTACTTCATATAATTTCCCTTCTACTGCATTAATAGTTAAAGAGATAATATGCTCACAAATAAGACACTCACAAGAAGACACTCACAAATAACGGTATTACAGTCAAATTGACATGCAAATACATACATACATATGCAGTAAAAATATTCCCCTTCTTTTGGCCAAGAAATAAATCATAGAACTCAGTACTAACCGAACCACACTCATTATTTCATCAAAATTAAAAAGTTTTACCGCCTAACGAAGTGGGCACGGGTCAGCTAGTGTAATTATATAAGCAAGCCTACTGTTTATTACTTTTATTTTGCACTTATTTTATTAATTAATAACATGACGGGGGGGACGGGTGCATTTTCTTTTGTCAGAAGGCCGGGGCGTGATACGAATAAGTTTGGGAACCCCTTATGTAGATGAACATAACTTAAATAACAAACATATTTCTATTTATATACTTAAAATCAGCAAAAAAGGCGGAACTGCGTGTATTTTTAATGGTTGGGAATCCGCATTATTTATATTATAAAAGTGAGAATAACATATTGAATTGCTCATAAAAGTACCTACATACATTTTGGTCTTTGACAAAAAAAAAATACTGGCTGGCGTAGCTTAAAATCTATTAGATAAAAAATACATTATTATTTGTTTCTTAATACAAGTCATTGGGTTGCGGCTCGTTACGAGTCGGCGAAGATGGAAAAAATGAATTTCGCGCTGTAATTATTTGCCCTTATTTTTTTTATACTATGGAACAAGTACTTTAAGGCTAATGAGAGACATTTTGAGTGAATACGGACATTAACCGCCTTACCTATACGAACGTACGTGATACGTTGGGTATTTTATCCTACAGAAAAAAATATATAAAAATTATATATATAAACAAATTTATATAAAACCGCTATATAAAAACAGCTTATATAAAACGGAATATATTTTGTCTGGTATATTTTAAACACGTATTGTTTTTGAGTAATTTAATGAAAAAGGGTTTACATACGTTTTAAATAGTAACCCAAAGGTTGGGCAGGGTGGTTAAAATCGTACTGAAAGAGTTAATTTTTTATATTTTATTATAGAACATATATCATTTTATGAAGATTCAAATATCAGTAAGTAAAAAATACTAGCTGGCATAGCTAAGAATCTATTAGATAAAAAAAATACATTATTATTTGTTTTTTAATACAAGTCATTGGGTTGCTGCTCGTTGTTACGAGTCGGTGAAGATGGAGAAAATTGAATTTCGCGCGGTAATTATTTGCCCTTGTTTTTTTTATACTACGGAAGAAGTAATTCAAGGCTAATGAGAGACATTTTGAGTGAATAATTTGCCATATTCTGTGGTTGCACGTTAGTATAGGGATTTTGAGCGTGGAAAAACATCCACTAAATATGACCCTCGCTCGAGAAGCCCCACGAAGACAGTGACCAAAGAAATTGTTAACATGTTGGAAAAATTGTCTTATAATGTCGTCCTGTTGTGTTGCATTTTATTGCTACAAATTTAAAATTTTGATAGACAGTGCGATAGGTATAAGTATGTTACACAATAGCATGGGGATGAAAATGATATCAGCGCGTTGGAGGCCCAGAAAACGCAATTTCGGGGATTCGCAAATTCGAGAAGCTCTTTGAATACTTACAACAAGATCCTGGCCATCTTTTGGTACGAATTACAGTCTGTCTAGTGGGAAAGTTCTAAATTTAAATTTAAATTATGTTGAAACGGTTGATGTTGATATGTTGATGTTAAATTATATTGAACGGGCATGGAAGGGACTCGATCGAAGCACCCAACGTGCGAGTTTAGTAGTCACTATGAAGGGATGGACTGAAGCCTACAGGGCTTTTGTGATCTCAGCTTGTTAAAAGCCCGGTGTATCCTACGCTGCCGGTGCCGCCAGATGCAAGTTTTGCTAAGAGATGGTCCGATTATTAACCCGATAAAAAAGGCGAATAACGGATGAAGATTTCCTTGCAACGGGTTTCGACTCGTTTCGGGCCTGTATTTACTACTTCAACAATTAAAAAAGTGCATCGAGTGATCGATTCACTCCCTGAAAATCAATGGCGATCTGGACGGAAACAATCACAGTCAAGTCTAAACACTACTTTTCTTGGTGAAGAAGAATTCCCAAGTCAACATAAACACGTAGTTTCATTAGGATGGCGCCACTGCCCATATCGCTAGAGAGTCGATGACAATCATTTTCCCTCAAATATTGATATTAAAGTGTAGAGACTTAACCTGGCCGCCTAGGTACCGACCTTATTTTCTCTTAATTTTTTACTTTGGGACAATCTCAAATCCAAGTCTATACAATTAATTCACAAACAATAATTTACCTGATAGAAAATATTCGGCGCGGTATCGAGAACAATCTTCGAAACTCTACGGAAAACGGTTCGTGAATTGCGCTCTGGATTAGGAAGAATATTATGGTAAACAATTGGAAAGAAATATTCAAAAATAAAACCCTCTCAATTTATCAACATTTGATTTAAATACTGTAATTATTTATGGTTCTTATTTTAAAATCCATTAAAATGTAAAATGATCCACTGGACACCCCGTAAAATCACAAACGAAACTTGACTATCTCGGAAAAAAAAGACCGGCTATTTCATTCGCCGGTAAGTTCTCTTTTGTGGGACGATCAAGGAATAGTAAACGTTATTGCGATTCAATTTTGGTTTATCGGCCGAATATTCAGCGTCAGCTGTCGAGGCAATTTCGATAATAAATAATATTTTACGGGGTCTCAAGTCGACCACGCTACCAGGCATTCGTACTTTCACGATTTCTCTGAAATCTATTGATCCAGAATAAAACAGTAACTTTATATTTTCTACTGCTAAATATCTATGTCTTCAATGAAATGCCTTTGAAAAAATAAGTTTTATATAAAAGTTAAGAGTCGCCGAAATAATATGCTTCTACAGATATTTTGATGAAAATACGGATACTAACCGCCCACCTATACGAACGTACGTGATACGTTGGGTGTATTATCCTACAGACAAAAATAAACAAAAATTATATATAAACAAATTGATATAAAACCGCTATATAAAAACAGCTTATATAAACCGCTGTATATTTTGTCGGGTGTATTTTAAACAAGTATTGTTATTGAGAAATCTAACGAAAAAAAAACGAAGGGTTTACCTACTTTTTAAATAATAACCCAAAGGTAGGGCAGGGCGGGTAAAATCGTACTGAAAGAGTTCATTTTTAATATTTTATTACAGGACATGTATCATTTTATGGAGATTCACATATCAATAAGTAAAAAAAAAACAGATTTTTTTTTCTCTATAATACAGAAATGGCGGAAACACTGGAAATATACATGTAATTGGGCTGAAGCCCTCTACACAATAAATTTGGAGCCAATGGTCTACGGTCACGGTCGTGGACTCTAATTATCGTAATATCTCTAGTTAGGTTTTTATTTTTTTTATTTTTATATAAAATTCTATATTACTTGACATATGTATATTAAAGATTATTGACTGTTTCTTTTTTTTTCTCGCTTGTAACTTTATTTATATTATTTAATAGAGTTTTATATTATATTTATTGCCGATTATATAACGGAATTGCATTTTATTTATTATATTATCTTTTAATATTTTTTATTATTAATTTTTTTTTGAAGATCATATTTTAGGGCAATTTAGTGTTATTATATTTTTACTAAAACTTCTACATAATTGATTGTAATATTATAGTCCTGTCCACCCTCGAACGGGATAGTCCCAATTGGGTGACAGAATCAAATAAGCGAAAGGATAAGGTTTTGCAATTCGGTTCCTGTTATTTTTGTAAGAAAATCAATGTTTTATAGTAATTAATTCTTAAATAAATAAATAAATAAAATAAATATGTTATGTTATGTCTGGAATGCTTGACCCACATGTGAGGATAGCACTGAATACTTGAACCCGCGCCCATAAATTTCTCTCGTCCCCTTCTCCTTCCCTTCACAGTGTCATTATAGGCTTATTGCTTTTTTTTTATAATTTATGATGTTTCATTTTCTGCTGGTTTTTAATGTTAGATACAATTGATACGAGTTGCCATTATAAGTGATTTTAATAATAGTTTTATCTCATTTTCACTGCAAAACTCTAGAGTTTCTCTCAAATTGACGAGCTCTAAGCTCATTAATTTGTATCATCAAATAATTTGTATATTTTTTTAATTTGTATATTTATTCATTAATTTTATTAATTTTTATAATGCTTGTTAATTTACCCAGTCTTATCAGAGACTCCCTATAAACCCCACACTTCTTCTGGATGTCATATTGCTGACTTACTCGGATATTAATATTACCTTTTATAGGTGACAGTCTCTGCTATGCGATTGGTTCGCATATGCTCTGTCGCATCACCATTTTATTTAAAAATTCTACCCATTTCATCCTAAGCAATTCCCAGTTTTTCAAATAGTAGTTCACCGACCAGATGATCGGTGAAAAGTTCTGTTATTAGCTCTATTTCACATTTACTGAAACAATGTTGTTTCAATGTATTTTTCTATGACAGATTTATATTTTTTTCACTTACTTAGCTGAGGAATCCCACCCCAGTATTTGAATTTTGTGTTTCTGTCCCAGGAGCAGATTTGTTACGCAGTGTGGCTTCCACTTAGACCACGTAATGGTTTAGGTCCTATGGAGGGAATATTATTTCCTTTTTTTGCAAGGTTGTAGGTTTGATAAGTACGACATGTGAGACCTCGTATACGCCAATAAGCAAACTTTTCAGGGCATGACAAAAACAGAATAACGATTTTTTTTGTTGTATAAATAGAAGAAAACTTAAAAAAAAATTAGGTTACTATAATAACAAATAACAGTCTAAAAGGTGAACTTGTTTGCGAGGAATTACTACTAAGCATGTGAGGGGTATCACCGGATAAAATCATCAACTCATGCCACTGCAATGAGAATTACAAATACAAGTAATTTATACCAATAACAATAAAAAATGCAAATTTGTTTTTTTGGCGCGTTAGAGGTCTCACATATAGATCGTTATAGATCGAGGATATTGTAGTAATTCCCGATTCTGGATCATACGCTACAGACAATAATGAAGAATTAATGGTTAATGGTTGACTGTAAGATATCTCTATAGCGATAAGTCCGCCATTTATGCATAAATTGTCTTTTTTAATAACACCAGTGTAATATTCATTAAGTTATGTTTTTATATCACAATAAAGTTATTCTATTCTATAAGAATTGCCGATTTCTTGGAACCAAGCTAGGTTAGCCGTATATTTTAACGCTCGTAAAAATTAAGAACGGTATAAATCACACATATCAAGTTTAGGTTCTCTTCGCCTATTCGTATTCCCGGTAACGTATTAACTTCCGTCTGCGGTCCTGTCTTTCAGTCCGTATAAATCACGGTAAATGTGCGAATGGATCGTTTGAGCGGCGCTCCTGTATTTCTCTACTTTCTTTTTACCCCTTTTGAGAGCGGTCGACCCTCTGGCAAAACGCCGCAGACCGTCTTAATTGCATCTCCGACCTGCCCCGCCACCGCCCCGCCACCGGCACGCCGCCGCCCCGACACCGTCCCGTTACCGCCCTGCCAACGCCCCGCCGCCGCCCCACGCGCTACCCGCCCTACGCTGCGGTAATGATTGAGGTTTTCTACGTGACATAGCCTCCTGCTCACTTACAATTCCAACCGGGAGTAAAACGCCCCCTTAATGTTTTGATTTACGCTTTTAAAACAATTTACAAGGAAGACAGAAATGACTATTTTAAAAAAATATATTTTATATAGATAAAGAGTCTGTACCTTGTAAACTCGATGGCGATTGTTGCATAAAGGTTTAATGTACATTGTGATTAAAGTCTCGCAAGGACTATGAAAATTACGTGGAGAAAATCAAAGAAAAAAAAAGCTGGGATCATACATTTAAAACATATATATTCTCACCTATATTCTCATCCATATAACGATTAGTGCAAATACATAGGTTCAGCAGCTGCAAAGAGTGCAAAAAAAGCGTCCTGCATAAAAAGCGTCCTGCACTCGTCAATTGCATAAAGATCATTGTTATATATGACAATGCGCGACACATACAGCTAGGGTCACTCAAGAAAAAAATCATGAGCTTGGATCGTCTGTTTTACCATACCTGCCTTACTCGCCGGACCTTGCCTTGACAGACTACCACATTTTTTGGTCCTTACTAAACTTTCTTAACGGAAAAATATTCATTTCTGAAGATCAAGTCAGTCAGGCTGTCGAATATTTCTTTTAGTCCAAAACGACCAAATTTTACAAGCAAGGAATTGATAAGCTGCCAGGAAGATGGGAGAAGGTTATCTATATAATAAAAATGAGTCGGGTTTTATGTATGTTACCTAATAACTCACGATCGGCTAACCCGATTTGGATGATTCTTTTTTTGTTTTGTTCATAATCACTTCGGTCTTACTATAGGCAATAAAAAAATCCGGAAAATGTCTCGGAAAAGTGAGAAAAATGTGAAAAACCGAAAATTATTTTAGTACTAAGCTTGATCATAGATGGCGTTGCTTGACAAGAATAAAAATTCGAAAATCAAGATGGCGGTACAGTTAACATTTGACAGTTATGTAAGTTGAATTTTACGATTTCTTTATAGCATTTTCGTGATTCTGAAGGTAAATCAACTGAATTAAATGAATTTGTGTAACTCGTGAAGAGAGGTTCGAGCAACTGAAAGCGATGAGCGTCGCCAAAAATTGAATAAAGCGGCACGGATCCGTAATGTTGCAGTGCGAAGACGATTGAATTTAAGACAAAACACATACAGAGAGGCAATCTATTATGACCTGACGAAATAATACAGCGATTATAAATGCATGCAAATTGGAGAAATGGACCATTTGTGCCAATATTGCAATGCATTGAAGTACCGCCACGAGCCACTCGCTTTGTGTTGCGCAGGTGGTAAAATGAGATTGACACCATTGGTTCCATTAGGATCGTTGGTGTCTGGAAATGCACCAGATTCTAAGCATTTTATGTCTAACATTCTCTGTCAAACAAAATCGTACTTTTTACACACTTTTCTCCTCCATTTAGGACACAAATGGCAATTGATGAAACTGCTCTTTTGGTGAGACAAAAAATAAACAATCAGACAGCTTTCAATGAAGAATTTAAACAAACAATGCAAATTTCAAACAACTGTCGATGAAAATTACCTATGTTAACGCCATCTCCTGCTAAGCGAACAAATTTGTGGCGAGACGAAGTTCGCCGGGTTCCGCTAGTACATAATAGTTATAAATACATGAAATTGGAAACTATCGCTATTTATTTGACATTATAAATAAGATAAAAACGAATTTACCGCGTGAATTTTTAATCTTATTTATAATGGTGAATACATAATTATTTAAAATAATTTTTTTATTTATTGAAAACAAAATAAATGTCTGATAAGAAAAAAGGAGATTATTTATGACTCAACCTAATATATAATTTACAGACCACATTAATAAGCGATTGAATGATAAAAAACACGTAATAATTATCTTTATCTTATTTCATAAATGAATTTGTATACATAAATAAAATGACAAAAGGTGAAAATACTCACAAACAGCAATAAGACACGTTTCCGAGAGACCATTTGACAACCGCACCGCAAAGAGGGCCGGAGTTATGGCGGTGTTGACATGACTAATAGCGCCAAACCACAAAGAGTTACACCTAACGGCTCCTGCCGACTCTTGTAACGCATCGCGGTACCCTTATCCATAACATACCTGTCAACAAGAGAAAGAATTTCGTTAAAAGGGAAGATCAACGTTATTTATGACGGAGAATATTCAATAGGGACGCACGATATTTCAGTATTGAAAGCCTATCCGACAACGATAAGGCAACAAGATATATTTACGAATTTCTTAATCTGTCAGCGATTTGAAATATTCTCCTTTTGCCAGCGAAAAAATGTATCATGAAAGTGAAGAATTAAATGCAAATAGAGAGAAATATTGGCTACCTATTTCATTGTGCTTTCTAGTGTGACTGACTGTAATCAAGTAGAGTTTTTTTCGACTACCAGTTAAACTTCAAGAAAAACATTATGCAACTACCTATAACTTCTTGCAAGCTTCTAGAGTTTGTGATACATACAAAGTTATACAATTCAATTGTTAGAAATCGCATGGAACAAATTCAAAATATACCCTCAAGCTGGAAAAGGTACAAAAGGTGATTTTTGTACTTCAAGCAGTACGGATATCATTTATTTTTGTATTCGACTTCATATATCAGAGGCATGATTGGCTATAATTCTCTCTGTCTCAGAAGAGAAATGCTGACTATGCCCTATATATTAAATCTGATTCGAGGTAAAACTGATAACCCTAGCTTACTAGCTAAGGTGGATCCTTCCGTGCCTAATATTTATCATCGTGCTCGATCGCGCCTAATATTTATTCTCGTGCACTAACCTTAATAGGTGGAACTCGTTGGCGCGTGCTTTGTGGCATTTAAATGACATTAACTCAATGGTAATTACTAAAAATCTACGAAAACTAATTAACTTGTCTGTTTAAATTATAAGCAAATTAATTATTTATTCATATATGATAGCTAGTATTTTACGCGACATCCTATTTGTATAGTTACTAGTTAATATTTTTATTAAATTTTCTTTTTAAGCCTACGAGGGTCACAGATGGATGCCGTTGGTCGACGGGTGAGCGCAGCACTCACCTGAATCTTGTATACTTATTATACGTGATAGGTTACTTATTTGTATAATTTAAACCATTTCCTAAAAACTTCTCAAAAACTACAAAAATTTTAAAGAAAAATAAAATTAAAAGTGAGCGCCGCGCTCACCCGTCGACTAAAGTAGTTAATTTAAAGCATTGGTTTTTCTGTAATGTTGATTAGTAATAAGTGATTTAACACGTGGGTCGTGATTTCCCTTGATTTTCCACAATGTTCACATATTTAGACATTTTTGCGACAGTTTACTTGTCCCATACATGCGAAGTCGATAAACATTAATCGCACAACGCTACAAGTGAGTGACGTAAAAATCGAATCGTTGCCAGCGTACCAATCTATGCAATTATGAGCGAGGGCGTTCATATAAACATATTTTAAAATAATTACAATAAATCTTGGTTATTTGAATACTGAATTATAAAATTACTTATATGATTAGGTCGATTATTGTTGATTCTTGAGGAAGTTACGTCCTTATAACGTTTAGTGGGAAAACATAAATCAATTCTGATATATTAAGAAAGGATAAGATCCGTTTTCAGTAGTAATAAAATTCGTTTATTTTTTTAAAATAAATACATTATTTAAAAATAAATACATTATATAAAAATAAATGCATTATTAAAAATGAGCTATTATCTGTGCCGGAAATCATACAGTGTTTAGTAATTTTTTTTTAAATAAAACTCTTTTAGTAATAAAAGCGTTTTTTACTGCCTTTCCGGAGTTGTTTTCACCGGTAAATAAATCATTAAAGTTTAAAGACATATATATATATATATATATATATATATATATATATATATATATATATATATATATATATATATATATATATATATATATATATATATATATATATATATATATATATATATATATATATATATATATATATATATATATATATATATATATATATATATATATATATATATATATATATATATATATATATATATATATATATATATATATATATATATATATATATATATATATATAATTATATATATATATAATTATATATATATATATATATATATATATATATATATATATATATATATATATATATATATATATATATATATATATATATATATATATATATATATATATATATATATATATATATATATAAAGTTATAAATAATTAAAGTTTAAAGTTTAAGACAAAATAGGCTTCTATGAATAGCGCCACCACCACCTCCCTCTTCCATCATAGGACCCTCCAGGTCTTGTGATATACATACAATAATAACAATTATTATCAAACGCTTTATTTGCTTGAACAAAAAGGCGAGCTTATTGCCTAAAAGCAATAACTTACAGCTAACCTTAGAGGACTCGTTGAGACATGTCAAATGAGCCCATACTTGATGCTTATTCATTATTAGTACGGAATTTTTATTATTAGTACGGAAAAGTACGGAATTTTCGTTTTTACGAAATAGATGCGAAATTATGCGAAATTTTTGAAATTTGAAAAAATGCGAAAATACGCACTTGAAAAAAGTTTAACTGAAATTTCTCTACAGATGAGATTAAATACAACAAATGAAGCCTATTTTTATATTGGTCAGTTATTTTGCCCATCCGTGGCTGCAAGGCACCACCTTAAAATAAAATACATTACTTGAAAACTTCTCAAAAAATCCTTTTTTCAGAGAACTTTCTCAACATGAGCTGATCTATGGGTATAATCACTTTCATTGCTACTTTGTATTAAATATAATGTCGCCGTTACTAACAGAACGTTTCTAAATGGTTAAATATATGAAGTACGACAATGTTACCTTTTAACTTATAATTAATATTAAATTGTCTATTAAGAAGTTGTTTTATATGCAGTATATGCGAATTTTAGCGATATTTCGATATTTTCAATTTTCTATTTGCGAAATATCTGTTTTTTTTTTGCGAAAATTCCGTACCTCTAATTACTCTATGATCGCTATCAAGAGACTCTATGACCATCTCGCAACTCAATTAATACCATATACAAGCTCGACGGCACTATATTATTGTATTGTTACTAGGATTGCTAAAAAAAATGGCCCCGAGTATAGAAACTCCTGCGAAACTTCTGCTATGGAATGCGAACTCTTTAAGTGTTATGCATACAACTATAGTCAAGCTCGGAACTTCCATTTTAATTAAATAAAATGTTTAGTTATGTATGAGTTACATAAGGTCGCTGTACAACATGTGTATGATAACTCCATGGCTGGCTGTTTGACTATCTATTAAGAAGTTGTTTTATATGCAGTATATGCGAATTTTAGCGATATTTCGATATTTTCAATTTTCTATTTGCGAAATATCTGTTTTTTTTTTGCGAAAATTCCGTACCTCTAATTACTCTATGATCGCTATCAAGAGACTCTATGACCATCTCGCAACTCAATTAATACCATATACAAGCTCGACGGCACTATATTATTGTATTGTTACTAGGATTGCTAAAAAAAATGGCCCCGAGTATAGAAACTCCTGCGAAACTTCTGCTATGGAATGCGAACTCTTTAAGTGTTATGCATACAACTATAGTCAAGCTCGGAACTTCCATTTTAATTAAATAAAATGTTTAGTTATGTATGAGTTACATAAGGTCGCTGTACAACATGTGTATGATAACTCCATGGCTGGCTGTTTGACACGTAGAGTTACTGAAACCGACAATCTAGGAGTTTTCTTCGATCTTTAATTCAATTTTAGAGACTCTTCATCCATCCAAGCGCAGATTTTCTAGGTTATATAAAGGATAGAAATTTTTTCAATATTTTCTATCGAAATTCTTACATAATTTCGTAGAATTTTCGTATGGATAATAGTACTAATAATCTAACAGAATTATTGGACAATTTTAGAAATTGTTATACAGGAAAATATTTAAAAGAAAAAATACAAATACAAAAAATCAGTAATAATAAATAAAGTCAATAGCCAATAATCAGAATTAAAAAAATAAATGTAAAATAGTCAATTATACAAAGAATAAAGTTAAAAAAATAGTCAAGAAAATCAATAGAGCTGCGTTTTTAATCAAAATACCCTGTACCCTTTTCCTTAAGTGAACCTCCCCAAGGCCCCTGATATATAATGGGAGTTTATTGTAGAATAAGCAGGATTGACAAAGAAAGCTATTTCGAATCTTACTCAGTCATCTGGCCTGCCCAACTCCTACTCCCATCTCCTCGTAGGTAGCCTCCTCGTAGAGGGGCTAACCCTGGCAAAGCCACTGTGAGCTTCTGCCACGGCTGTAGTCCTGCAGTCGGAGGCAGTTGGGAATAGGAGATCGCAAATTCGGGGGAATACCTCCGGCGGGCGGTTGGTGCACTATCCGGTTTGATAGGTATTGAATGCTCATCCGGGTAATAACCAGAGGGGTCTATAGATGTATGTTTCGTAGGTTGTCGACCTGTTGTCTTCAATCTCTGAATCGATCCGTCGGGCACCCGTTCACGAGTGACCATGGCGGGCAAAGGGCGCCTCAATCCACAAAATATGCAAACTGAATAACCGCTTACGTCAGGTAGAAGCCGCGCAAGCGACCTTGAGACCATGACCATACTGGGAAACGGAGAAATCCAGCGAAGTAAGGACGCGAGGTCAATCCGCTGGGTACACTACTCAGTGTCTCGCAGTAAATCGTTGGCTTCTTACGGGCGAGTTGGCGTAGCTAGACGGTGGACTGTGTTGTCTCTAAGTCTCTACGCTCACTCCAGGTTAAAAGTCAATTACATATCGGTATAACTTCCTGGGGTAACGGGTTCGATCGTTGTATATGACACCTCAAAATTGCGCATTTCATCGAAATATTTCAAGAATATATAATATATAATACCACGTCCTCCAAAAGGCGGCATTAACTATTCCCTCCGATCTATAAATATAAAACAGTAGACGTAGAGGCTGTCGAGAGGCGTCGGATATCCGCCGGATGAGAAGAAAAACGCGCGCAAAGACGGGGGGCCATTTTAATTGTAAATCGCGTAAACTGCTTCCAATTTGGAGGAATATGGTTCGCGCGGTTTTCCGGCTTTTTGTGGCGGAGAAAAAACTCACCGGAACATACCCTAACACGACGCTCGAGGGCCGAGCGGCGAGGGAAGGGGAGCTCCCGGGGGCTGCGCACCGCAAAGTCCCATAAGTAGGTCGGTCCCTAGAAGACCGTATCGTACGTAGGCATGGATTCATTTGGCGGCGAGCAATCGATTGGGACCGATTGATGGTTACGCAGCTGAGATCAAGCGACGATACGAATCTATCAATTTTCAGTAGTAGGTCGGTCCCAAGTGCGACCGTGTCGTACGTAGGCAAGGATTCATTTGGCGGAGAGCGATCGATTGGGACCGATTGATGGTTACGCAGCTGAGATCAAGCGAGGATACGAATCAATCAATTGACATTAGTAGATCGGTTCTAAATACGTCGTACGTAGGCAAGGTTTTATTTGGCGGAGCAATTAATTGAGACCGGTTACACAGCTGAGATCAAGCGACGATACGAATCATTCAAGTCGTTCTTACAATCTGAATGAATTTGTCGAAATCCAAAGCAGCCGTATTAGAAGACGACAGTTATCCTATTCGACTTATAGCTGTGTAGGTAAAATGTGTAGAACCTGGATAAAATCTACTAATAATACATACAGATTTTATGTGTTCTATCAGTAGAGTGCCTATGGGCCGTTTCGTTTGTCCAACGTAGGCTAACCCACAGCTGCATTAGATTTTATACACACCTGTGTTTGCAGTGGTATTACATCCATTACAGATCCAGAGATTGAGCTATATTTTCTAATCTTATTTGTATCTAATTTGTTTAGCACCTTGTTAGCATTTGTTTAGATCTGTTAGCATCTTGTTGGCATTTGTTTAGATCTGTCAGGCCATTGATATACAGTAAGAATCCTCTTGATCTGCTCGGTTTCTGTTTCGTCTGTATTGGACCACGTGCCTGTCTCTTGATATATGGTATTCCGTAACCATTTTACCATATTACTAGATATTGATCAATGGTGTTACTGGTGGCTATAGCTACCATTATAGTTGTCATGAAATTCGGAGACTTTTTGCTTTATGGACATTCATTTCCTCAGCGACTGTATTTCTAGTATGTAGAATTGTTATTTTTGTACATGCTTTTTGTACATACTTTATTGCTGGGGTTTGAGGGGAGGGGGTTTAAGGAGCGGGGGAGGAGTTGAGTATTTGGCGGTGGGGCTTGGGGGGAGGTAGTTGGGGGTGATTCGCGGGGTAGAGGGGAGGGTGTGGTTGATGGATTTAGAGGAAGGGAGGGGGAAGGGTTAAAGGGTGGGGGGGTGAGGGGTAAGGGGTGTTGCTAGGGGGAGGGGGTATATAAATATATTTATATACATACATAATATTTTTTTATCTATTTCGTCTCTTCCTTTCACTTCACTTCCCTTCCCGACTCCCCACATTCTCAGCGGAAACAATATAAATAATCACATTGCGTTCATTTTGTATACTTAATATTCGAATCACATTAATGGATTTTTTTACTTTTAAATACGTTTTTATTACATTGTATGTATGTCTGTTTGGTTCCACAATAAAATAAAATTAAAAAAATATATATACTTTGACGCAAATAATGTCGCATAGCTTTCTCCTTAATCGGTAGATATTTCAATGACTGTATCACAATTAGCATATGGCGCTACTTGATGTTATCAAACAGATAGCATTGTTTACTAAGATAGACCATCTTCCAACATTCTTATGCCAGTTACTCTTGATTCTTGGAAGTCTTGCCAGGAAAGTCTGCGATGGCACAACCAATTTTTTTGTATTCACAACTGCAAATAAATAATGTATTTTTTATTATAATAATATGATTCATTCGAGCATAATCGATCATATCGTGACTTTTAAAAAACATCCCCAGTCCCCAGTGTGTCGGCAAGGGCGTATGTGCGCGGCGTACTCCACATCTACACAATGGCGAAAGAAAAGGCACTCGGCGACGATCTCAGGCGTGCTAGGCGCTCGCCTCTCACAAAGATGTGGTTGGAATTCGGAATTTCGACCAAACGCAAATTTACCCATCAAAAGAGCGATAATAAACGTGTAGCGAGCGGAGCGTGCGACTATAAGCACAATCGAGTTATCAACGCGGCGGGACTTTTTAAGGTTCGGCACTACGTATGTAAATCTGACAAGTATAGGTAGATACAAGTCTAGAGTGCAATTACAGTGAAAAGCTATTTCGAAAAACTCCTATGCATAATGAAAGGCGATGAAAGACAATTTTCAAAAATACTTTCACTGGTCTCAAATTGTCACCCATTTAAAATATTTAACGAAACCCTAAACCATTTAATATCATAGACAAAAAAAAGTTGTGTCCGCCTAAGACTTTACTGGCAATATTCCAAGGACTGCTTTCCTCTGAATAACTAATAATAACAACAGATATATTGACATCTGTCATAGTTATAATATATTAAAAAATTGAAACAACAATTGTCAATTCTTTCTTTGTCCCGAAACGCTCGTGGTGTAATGTATCAATCCTGCCTTGTGCGAATGTCGTTCTTAGCCGAGGTATCACAAAATTTAAACCTTTTCCAGCCCCCGTAGTGTTTGACTTTCCCGACAGGGAAAATATTGTGAACGCGCAAAATTATTTTTTCGAGATGAGGACGGATATATACATTTTTACCCTCTCGGGACGATTAATACTATTTCCAGACTGAAGTCTGTTTGTAAGTCTGTGTGTCTGTGTGTGTATTCCTCCATGATAGCGCCTAAGCGCTTCATCCGATTGCGCTGAAATTTGGCATGTAGGTATCAGTTGGTCAAGGTAAGAGTTTAAAAGATTGTGGTTGAAACCGGTCCACCTTTTTTTATTTGTTATAATTCCAGTTTTTCGTCTAAAGTTGCTGGCGGCCAGTGCTATCTGTTACCGCGTACCTGTGTCACTGCAAACTACTACCTATGAACCGCGGCTGCGGTTCGTGTCTTTGCTTAGACGCCGACATACGTCTATAAGCTTTTTCACTTGATTTCCTTTAGGTGGCGTTACGCTACTACTACTTACGCTGGTACTACGCTTCGATTTTGCTCAGAGTTAAATGAAATGTTATTTATGGTTATTAATTCCAATGTTATTTACGAAGATACCGCATTTTCCAACATTACTAAGACAGTTACTGTGATTCTAGGAAGTCTTGCTGGGAAAGTCTTGGCGTGACACAACATTATTTTTTTGCTGGCCGCGTACAGCTGAGGACTGAGCTAAATTTGAGCGCAGCTGAGGTGCAGGGACCCCAGGACTCCCCACCACAGACATTAGTGCTGTGAGATCACTCGTCCGGTGCTACTCGACAGTAATAGGTATAGGTATGTACGCTAACGAAAGAATGCGTGTTCTCCGAACGCCGGTCCCCGCATCTCCACCACCGCGTACATTCCCCAACGGTATTTTGTCATTTCTATATAAATAAAAATGAACAAGCAAATGTTTAACTGCTTGGAAGCCAGCCTTTGCGCGCAGAATAAACTGTGCCGCAAATTTTTGGTCGATTTTATAAATAAATACTAACAATATCGCTTTTCCCTGAATTCCCTCTTATAACCTAGTAATTAATCTTGTTAGTCATGTATATTTATATGTATGTATATTTATATTTACATAATATATGTATGTATATTTATATTTACATATGTATATTTATATTTACATATGTATTGTATATTTATATTTACATATGTATATTACATATTATATGTATGTATATTTATATTTACATATGTATATTTACATAATATATATGGGGGGCGGCCGAAACGGTTACTCGCGGATCTGGCAAATGACGCAAAGTGCCTATAGGCACTGTTGGCGTCTGACAGCTACATGAATATTTGCCTCCCATCAAGTACGGTAGATATGCAGTAGATATCAAATGCAATAGATATGTGTGATTTTGGTTGAACTCTGAACTTGCTGAACTTGCTCGTTTTTTAACTAAATCCTCTGCTTTTTATAAGGTTAATTACTCTCAGAATGTCCGCTCGACCATCTTTCAGAAACAGAGATCCCAGAGACAATCACAGTAATGTCGAATTGATAACATCAGTCCTTTTCAAAGATAAGTAATCATCTCATACCATCTCGAACGAAGAAGCAGCGCCCCAGGGAACAAATAACGTTTTTTCCTCCGCCTAGCTATTCGCGTCTGTGCCTCAAGATGGTTTATTTCCATGTGGTAATAAGATACGGTTTTATAAAGCATACTCATCGCGGTGCGATCGTTTGTTAAATGTGTCGAAATCGGAATCCTTGTGATGGATTGCCATCAATCACTTCATACGCTATGTATGATTTCACGCAAACAACTGTGACAGTTTTTTTTCGTTTTTACTTTACGAAAAATATAGGTACATCGTGTTACACTAGCATGTAAATAGAAAAAGTGAAAAATTGCGCTGGATCTTCACGCTTTGAGACCTTAGGAATCCAAAAAAATATTTCTGCGAAAGGTGTGTGTGTGTGTGTGTGTGTGAGCGTATATGCGTGTACTTACACTGTGTCTTAGGTTCCTAATGGTTCTGCGTAGCTTGGATGGTGTTGGGCATTTTTTATGTCACATTGGCCTGCCCATGCAAAGGTTCAACTGGAATCCGGTAGCCTTCCTAAAAAGGGACTTAATGAGTGCCACTGGAAGCTTCTGCCACGCTTGTAACCTGCATTCGGAGGCGGTTGAAATCAGATGTTGGTGGATTCGAGGAAACACCTCGGGCAGAATTGGACGGTTGGTGCACTGTCCACTTTGGTAGCGAATGATTTTGTACAGCTTGAGCCATAAGATCCACTATATTCTCTGATCGGTCCAACTTACGATTCAACTCCTATTCAGAAGCCTCCTCGTGTGGAAGGCTACCGCGGGTAAGACTCTCGCGTCTCAGGCCTCACGACTGGTTTCTCCTGGGGGATTTCCTCTCGGTGCTAGTGGATGGTCTGGGCACCGTCCGGCGACGCCAATCGGTTGTGCACATCTGACTTATTGCTAACGAGTGTGGAGACTTTGGAAATATACTGTTTCCTAAGCAGCGGGGGTGAATATTGACCTGTCGTCAACCACTCTTGAAATGACCATTAGGCTACCTGCCCCTGAATTCAGGGCCGGGTAAAAGATGCCAATGGTTTCCGATAGATTCATACTGAATTACTGCTGAATGTGCGACGGGTAGAGGTCGCACAAGCGACTTAGAACGCGTAACCAGTCGGGAAGTTGGAGGTATCCTGATGGTTGATTCCAGGCGGAGATTTCCTTCCAAAACTGGTAGTCAGGGGGCGAGGTTGCCCGCTAAATATCCTTTCCCTGACGGGCATGTTGGCTTAGCTGGACGGTAGGTTTGTATTCGTCGAAGTCTTCTACGCTCACCTCACGGGAGATAGATCGACCAATATCGTTTAAACTTCCTGAGGGGACGGGTTCGCCCGTTGTATTTTATTACCTCTAATTGTCCATGATGCTCATCCGGCGAATAACCGGTGGGCCTAGAGACGTATATTTCCTAGAGAGCGGGGGTAATTGTCGGCCTGACGTCATCTATTATGAAAACGATCCGTTAGCCGCCAGATCCCGTGTGACACCAGATCCCGGGATCCCGTGTCACACAAGATATATTCAAGCTGTTTAGGAGCTAACGGGCCCATGATGAGGTGGCCACGATGACCCATGTGTTCAGGGTCGGTCACACTCACGGGTCAACACCCATCCGATGGCCTCCACGCATGGGGTGCGAACCTGGGTAGGACACTGGGTCAACCAGTCTCCCCTGGGAATCAAACCTCTGGCGCTCCTGGACGGTCTGCGCTCCTGGACGGTCCGAGCGGCGAAAGCCAATCGATTGTGCTCTCCGACTAACAGTCGGGGGAGTCTGGGAACTGTATTGTTTCCTATAGAGCGGGGGTGGTTGCCTACCTTACGGCGACTGCTCTTGAAATGACCATTGGCCATCCGATCCCGGTTCAGAGTCGGGCAAAGGACGCCTTGGTCCGCGATAGATTCGGTGCACACCGTTTCACCGCTTCATAAGGGAGAGGACCGCGCAAGCGACCTCGAACTCGGAACCAATCGAGAGACCGGAGAAATCTGGTCACAATTGGAAGCAAGGGCGCGAGTGTCGGCCCGCCAGGTAACATACTGGCTATCTCGCGGTAAAGGCGTTGGTCTCTTGCGGGTTGTGGCGTAGCTAGACGTCGGATTTGTAATGTCCAAAGTCTTCTACGCTCACTGCACGGTCGATAGAACGATGAATTGTTAAAACGTCCTGCGGTGACGGGTTCGCCCGTTGTGGTTGACATCTCAATATATTCAAGCTGTATTGCCGCTTACATCAGATAGAGGCCGCGCAAGCGTCCTCGAATCCATGATCAGACTGGAGTACGCATTATTTTTATGACGCAGCCAGCCTATATAAAATACCATAGATGGCAATGATAATTTAATGTTATTATTTTTATCATTGGTTAAATAATGGGTTGTTATAATCAATCAGTTCTTTATACAAACCATTCATTATCAATATTAAAATACTATTAGTTTCGCCAGACAATGCTGTCAGGGTCACCTGCATGTCGCCGGCTTAGAATATTTGCTAAAGTGTACTACGGCATTGAGCGATCTAATACTCTATATAATCAACTAAACAGAGTTTACCACATCAAAGACATAGGAGATATGCAATTTGTAGAAATATATTCATTTTAATATCACTTAAATAATATTTTCGAGATAGTAAATAATCTTCTTAATTTCGTCTCCAAAATTTTCTGAAATCCTTTCGATACCTGAAATCTTTAATATTGGTGTATATGTCATTGATAACATCGGTTCTGGAGTAAGGGTCAATAATCTGGAATCTGCCTTTTAATGCTCATATTAACGTAATAGAACGAGTTCAAAGGAAATTCACTCGCATGCTATCGAGCAAATGTGCCCCGGAAACAATCTAAGAGGTTTAGACGAGCGGCTTCCTTACTTAACCCTTGTAGATTTATAAACACGCAAGGATCATTAATGACATAACGTGTCTTCATACGCTTCTACGCGATCGTTTAAACAGCCCAGTTAGTCTAGGAAATTCACAATTTCACGTGAGACCGGGACTAAAAAAGGGCTCCAATTCCTTTTCTTTTGTCGCGTACTAGAACAATATCGTGTCGAACTTACCTGTTACCAGAATTTGTCGTATTTTCGAAAGTAAGTAAGTGGTTAGACATATTCAATGATTCCCTAAATTTTATTTAAAAAACTAAATTTCCTATTTCCTAACTAACTACCGTGTTACTGCATTATACTACATTTTATCACATTATTATATCTCACCATTTTATTACAAATATAAATATCTCAATTATTTATAATTGTATATTATTTATATGACGTTTTGCCTTTGTACAGCCATTTCCACAAATATTTTTGTCGTGTTCATATTATTTATATTATACATCATCATGTAAGAGTTGTAAAGTTTGGCATAATAAATTAGTTAATAAGAGACGGAATAAGCATTTGTGACAATTTTAAAGTATATTTTTTTGCTTTATTATTTATATGTATGTATGCACATATATATAATACCCTATTTATGAATTTATTATAGACTTTTATACCAATTATTATTTATTATTACCATACTAATTAATATTTATTATTATCTATTACTAATTATTATTAATTATTACGTATTTACAGTCTACTGAAAGGTTAATTATAAAACTAATTTAATTCCGAAATGTTGTTTATAGAGATTATTTTTACAATCATTTGTATTGGTGTTCTCTTTATAACGGGCTCTATGTATTTAGGAGCGACATAAACTATGTTTAGTTTAAATACTGACGATGTATTTTGTAATCTAATATTGTGATCTAATAAATGAATATAACAAAAGTTCTGTATAAAAGATGTGTTGCAAATATATCAATGTATTTACTATTTGTAAGTTTACTGTAACTATAAAATATTAAAAAGACATAAAAACGGTTCTTTTCTCCAAAATGGCTACAACGATTTTGATAAAAGTTTATGTGATGAAATACCTACAGTAGTTAATCGAGAACAATATGGTGTATTTGAATATTTGTTTTTTCAGTTTCTTGAAAGTTTTTAAACATAACTAGTTAAAATATGTCAGCTCCGCAAAAAAGTTATCGACCTACATTTCAAACGGAGTATATCGGCAGGAGCAATTTGTAAACCTCGTTTATGTGTTTAAAATGGGAGATCGCAAGAGACGCTCAATTTGAAGCATGAGTCAATTTCTCTGTGTTGTCGAACCGACATATTTTAACTACCGACATAGTTTACATTGATCATATGATAATGTTCCTTTTATGTCTGAATACGGCGACGTAACAAGACAATTATTAATTAATCGCTTTTATGAATGATTTTAGTCTTCGATTCTAAAAATAGTAACAACGATTTATTATAAAAAACATGAAAACTGAAAAAAAAACAAACTGCGAGTATGTTGTCGGAGCGATATATTTTAACTACAGGTTAATCTTACGTCGATCATATGATAATATTCTATTTATTTATAAATACGGCGACGTAACCCTCAACCCTTCAATTACTTTGATCGCTTTTAATAATTATTGTAGTCTTCGATGCCGGGAATAGTCACAACGATTTATTTACGCAAATAGATATCTGTAAAATTGCTTACAAAGAGGGGACTTCAAAAGTAGACACGGAAAAAGCGATTGGAATGGGAAATGATATTCCGTTAGTATCAAAGGACATATATGCGTCTTCTGGCAGTCAATCAGACGAAGCCTCACGTGCTCTTCGATATGCCAGCGAACAGGGGCACAGTGGAGCCGAATTGCGAAAAGCTGACGAAAAGCATAGAAAATACAAAATATTCATATTCCGCAATTGAATCAAAATACGAGCAGTTTTGGTCCCATTCTAATCAATAGATACTCTGTTCTAATTTGCTCTAAATGTACTTAATTCCATATTCCGTAAATTGACGCCAGACTTAGTATCGCGTAACAGGCTTTACAATAGCTCGCGAGTCAGCTCAGCGAGTCCCTGCCTGCTCTGCTGCCCGGCCCGCTCGCTAAGCAGTTGCGATGGGAAAACAAGAGCAAAAAGGTAAGGCAAAAAAAATATATACCAAAAGCCACAAAAACCATTTTTTTAAAGATATTTCTTAAAAGTACGATATTTTCTGAAATTATGATATTTTTAAAAAGTACAATATTTCATGAAAACGTGAAATTTCCTGATAAAGTTCTATATTTAATAAAAATCGATATATTTTTTTAACAGTACAATATTTTATAAAAACGATACTTAAAAAACTACCTACTATTTTTACAGGAAGAGCAAATTTTTAATATTGCGATGTTTTAGAAGAGTACGTTTTATAAGTACCTATGTTTATTTCAGGTACGATATTTTTTAACGGTAGGTACAGTCTTTTCTGAAAGTGCGAGATTTTCTGAATGTGCGTTATTTTCTGGAAGTACGATATTGTTTAAAAGTACAATTTTTTTTAAAAATACGCAATTTTTAAAAGATACTTTAAAGATACTTTTCACACCTACGCCTAGCCCAGACTTGTTTCGTCTTACACTACTCATACGATATGCCTCAATCGTACGGCTAAAAATGATTTCAAATACGATTTCTACCCTGAATCTAATCTTTCTTCCCACTGATTAATAGATATACGCACACAGACGCGTACACACAATGAGATTCTGCTGCCTATTTGGGGTTATAGACTTTGCAAAGCTTCGGTTTGCTCAGGTAAATATATAATTTACGATAGTTGTTAAAAAAGATGCACCCTTTCCTGGTTTCCAGGAATCTTTCTAACTTTCCCTAATATATGTGCATTACCATGATCAATAAAGAAAACAATCAATTGCGTTGATAAAATGTTGGATATTTTCTTTCAAAAGAAGATACAGACGGACGTGGCTTGTAGTTCAAAACGGAGAAAGTTACTCTTGTACAGGCAAAAAAGCGTATACTAATCTCGTTGTGCACTCGTTGCTTCGAAGTGTACCCTTCATCCTTTGTCACCTTATTTTTTTCTTATGTATAATATCTCCTCAAGGTATTTACTTTTCTATTAATCTTCGTTCTAGTCATGAAGGCCGCGAGGGCACACTACATGCGAAAGCTGACGGAGCGATAAAAAAGAAAATGGTTTGATTGTTCTCTGTCTTTTATATCATTAAAAATAGTTTTCATGATTATTTATATTTATGCCAGGTTATGTTTTGATTTGAGGGAGTAATTTCTGGGTCTAAATGGTGTTTCTGTTTTTTTTCTCAAAACTTCGTTTACACGGAAAATAAATATTCGAAAATTCTTTAAACACGAAGAGTATTACAACGCATAGTAGTCGTTATGTCGAAAATACTTTAATATTCCCATTAAAAAATACAAAATTAATAAATTCACATATTGTAAGTAGAATTCAAAATATATAAGTGCAACACTAAATAATGGTAATAAAAAAAGGAAATACTTGAGAGCTATATACAAGTCGTGTTATCTGATTATTTTCTTTCTATACGTCATAAAAACAATACGGTAATTTGGTCTCCAATAGTTAGTGACTTCGTAACACTTCCAAACCTCTGAAGAATTTTATACTGATTTGGCCAACTTTAAATTCCCCGTTCACGCTCTGCATTTGATGTTTTTTAACCGTAAATATAATAGGTTTTTTTTCGACATAACGACTAGCTCACACTTTTTTCTACGATCAAACAATCAGTTTATCCTTTATTTGTATTTTAAAATGCACACATTTTCTTTTATTTTTCAAAGTTTATTTATTTAAAGTAAAGCTGATACACATTCCTGCAGCATTACAAAATTTTCGTGTTTGTACCAGTCGCAAAAAAAGAAAGCATACTGCAGCATCTCGATAAATACGTCGATGCCGCCTAACTAGCCCTAGACTAGTACTAAGGCAGACGTACCAGAAAATTATTTTACTTGTGTTATACATTTGGTTATAATTAAAGAAAAATAAAATAAATAACATTAGGTACTACTAATTATTTAAGCGTTATGAAATATCATTTAGAAAAATAGATTTAATATGGAATTAAAATTAGAGAATTTCTTTAAAATAGTCAAAAGTGTTTCAAATTAAAAAAACATAATATGAATAATATTTCCAGAATTATCTTTAAAAAAGTAGTAAAAATATTAAAATTTAGTTGGAATTTAAAATAAAAAATATTTATAACATCGTCAGAACTATAAAATGGAATATATTAATGTACAAAACAGATTTTAAAACACTAAAAATATAATAAAAAATATTATTGAGTAAAGAAATAAAAATCGAAATCATAATATTTAAATGACAAACTGATAAACTTAATCCACTCAGTCGAAAAATCACAAATCAAACTAGGGTGTCAAATAATTTATAATGAAAAGATCACGACCCCCATTCATGATCCACGTATGGCTTAGCTTCCTAAAGAGGCCTATAGTATATATAGATTTATTATACTATTTTAAAAAGTTTTATGCCCTGGGGCTCAAAAATAATAAAATGTCTTTGACCAAAGGAAGTCTTGATTCGTGAAATATCTATCATGTTGGTAACGGATCGCCGTGTTGTATTCTTTTTTGTAAGAAAAAAGTTCTGCTGTATTGGAATTGCATGAATTTCAAGCACGTGTGCAAAGTGTGTAAGAAAAGCTTTAATAAAAATAGCAGAACCCCGTTGAACCCCAAAAGTCGCCCCTTAAAGAATCTAGATGGAGAGTGTCATCAAAACCTTACAGATATTTAGCTCCAGATTTTCATAATTTTACTACTGTGCGGCGCGGGGGCGGCGGCAAAGTCGCGTGTTCGCGTCGGCATCTATTTTGGATGTAATTGCGAGACCTTCGCGTCACGTCAGCCTAGTGAATGGGGACCTTCACCCTGCGCACAGTAGGCCGCCCGTCTATATTTTATCGCTGCATAACTTTTAATGGGCGACCTGGCAATAGGATCGAGTGGCGCCGATTGACGTGCTTCAACAGGGTTAACGGTAACCCACGACCCAGATCCGGTTAGGTACGACCCAATGGTCGCTAATTTCTGAGTCGAGCGAAGGTCAGCTATTCTTTACGAACACATAAAACAATGAATCGGTAATTTGGAAGATCTTATCTAATTTCACAAGACACCAAATACAGTAACTATAGGGTGGGGCTTAAAACGCGCAACCCAGTTCAGGAAAAAAATTAAAAACAATTCGAAACAAATTTATTTCACTCGAAACACATACAAAATCATTGAAAAGTTACAATAAATATTGTAAATGCTCCTCCTCTCTCTCTCTGTCTCAAAGACAGCGCTCTGTAAGATTACATACATTTCGGCCACATTCCCAACTTTATTTAAATTATCCATCACACGCTTTATTGATACCCGTCACGGTCATGGAAATTCGGGTTGAAGTTCATTATGAAGTTTGCGGTAAGGGTTTTAGCGAAAATAAACACGGACAGCGAAAATTCGGTAAACTCTGAGCGTTTTCGACCTTTAAACTTTTAACACATAAACCATCACAGAGATCGAACCACGTGTACTGGCGAGTTTCGTCCACTTTTATTTCGGAGAAGAGGGATCAGAGTTGCCCCTAGCGTGTTTCCGAATTTTCTAACTATTGCTTTGTATTTCTTGCTACGCATTTGTACTTTTGGTTGCGCAACTTATGCCCCAACACTGCCCTTCGAATCGGATCTTTCCACGATTAGAAATACGAGCATTCGTTGCGATTGGTTAAATTCTAGATATATTAAGGGACAAAATTTATCGTTTATTTGTCAATGAGTACTGAACGATTTCGTAAAACAAAGCTTTGCGTAGCCTATAACCCCAGATGGTAGGCAAAATTTAATTCTGTGTTTGTGTGTGTGTATGTGTCTGGGCGCACGATAACTCGAGGATGCGTAATTTAATTTCAATAATTATATTGCCAGTAGGTTTTATTCGTCGATGGCAAGAATTGATTTGATTAATTGCAACACAGATCAGGTAATAATTTTTTGTAAAATAGTCCATGCTACTGAAATTACTTACATTCGCTACAGACACTTTATTTAATAAGTGACTACAATTTAAGCAGGAATATGGATGTTTTATTTTTAATATCCTTTATTGACTACCTTGCGCCACCGCCCTCGGCTAATCTAAATGGAGAACAGGTTTTAAAAATATATAATAAGTAAAAAACAAAAACACAATACCCTTATTTCTTTCGATTTAGGTTGTTTGTATAGAGAAAATAAGGTTAACTAAAAATATTTTTTATATTACAGTTTCTGTATCTGTATTTTTTTTAAAAGGGCAATCGTTCCCTTTCAGCAGTTAGCGACTCACGTGTAACACTCCCATAAAATCCAACAATCCCCCAGCCATGAGGTCAGATTAAGCGATTGCGTTAATCTTTATAATGGAACCTGTCTACAGAATCTTAACAGACTCATCTAGTACAGAAGCGGCACGAACTCTTTTCCGGTAGAATTTCACACGCTTTTGCTGGATATCAAGCATGTCTTTTGCCTGCAAATTTACAGATTCGAGTAATAAATTTGTAATTATTTCAATAACAATTATTAATCAGAACCGCAGGTGCCGTCGGGCGGCCAGAACCGTAAGGTCTGCCGGCAGCGGCACCCGAAACATATACGGCACGGCGCCCGACACCTATTAAATTAATAATACTATATTTAGTCCTCATTTTTACTTTACCGGCCCAAGGGAAAGTGTTGTGATCGCGCTAAAAAAATCGGTTTGATGACGGAAATATTCATCTTGACCCCCCCCCCCCCAACCTCCCCCTCCCCCCGCTCCGAGACGATTAGGACCATTTCCAGACTGAAGTCTGCCTGTGAGTCTGTGTACGTGTGCGTATTTCTCCACGATAGCGCCTAAACGCTTGATCCGATTGACCTAAAATTTGGCATGCAGGCATCATTTGGTCATGGCAAGCGCTATTCATACTTAACTCTCGAAATATTAAAATTCGGTACAAGGATGCCTTGTTGAACCGAAATCACATTAAGAAATTATGTTTGGAATATCTCGTAAATAAGCGACGTAAATAATATTTAAAGTCTGTTATATTTTATTCGTTATAATTGTACAATCTCCACGTAAAGTTGGAGGCGGCTAGCGCTATCTGTTACCTGCGAACCTACATATGTCTCTATTTAGCCGAGGTCGTGGTTCGTATCTTTGATTAGACGCCGCCGCTCGATTTCGAAGCTTTTTCACTGGATTTCCGCTAGGTGGCATTACGCTAAATGTCTTGTTTAAGCCTTGTCTGCTTGCCGGAAAGTTGTGACACATCTGATTTTTTGAATATGTTTTCGATAGAAATAGGATCCAAAGCATTTTCTTTATTTAACCATCCCCCGCCACCAGTTTGCGTATATATTATTATAAAAATTATATTTTTTGTCTACTCTACTTACTCTTGCTATTCGACTTGTCGTCTCCTTTTTTTTTTATATATTGTATGCTTATATTAGAAAATATTTTTCGTCCCACCCTCATTAAAATGACCACCATCTTGAAACGGAATCAAAAAAATTTCATCCTTAGAGATACGTCGAGCTACTTTAAAGAAAATTAAATATCGCGTTACGTATGTATTTGCGTTACAAACAAACAGTCGAAATGCCAAACCGTTATATATCTGTAGTTAAAACGGTGACCTTGCTCCGTTCGATCAATTAAAATTTAGTAAGGAGTTACAACTGTCACTTTTTTCGATTAAATTACGACGTTGTTTCCCAACATAACATCAATAACTTTTTATGATAAAAATATTCAATATTTTTCCTTATAACTTGTATTAATCTTAAAAAGCTATGTTAATCTTGAAATAGCTGTTAGACTGAAAACATTTTTTTTTCTTGTTTTTTTTTGTAAACAGGTCTTAAGATCAACAGTTCAGGAATTATTAAAAAAAAACACCTTTCAAGACCCTACTGACTCCACCGTCCCGCGTGCACCAATAATATCATATGTACATCTAAATACTATCTAAATAATATTATATGTACATTTTAATAAATAAAAATCCTTGCTAACCCGCCTTTTGTAAGGCAAATGCATTTTTTGTTTGTACAAACGGATTATTTTGATTTCTGATTGATATATGGACTATGGTGATTTAAGAAAGTTTAAGATTATTGGCACACTTCCTGATGAGTACCTACTTATCTCTAAGTCATTTATTTAAATTTCCAACTGAAGACTTTTTTTGTTATTCACTTCAGTAATAATACCACTTATAAAAAACTGGAAAAAAATATTCCAAGGCAATTTTTTAAATTAATTTAATATACTCGAAATTTAAACAAAATTTCGCCTACACAAGAGTGTAAGAAACTTTATCTGTTTTATTATTTGATGAATACATTGAATATACTTTTTTAAGCAGATATATTTTGATCCCAGAGTACGATCTCATAGTTAAACCACTGATTGCTATATTTTATAGCCACAGTAATAGTCATATTTCATTAATCCCAAAAAGTTTACAGTGTGGAATACGCCATATAAACTTACGAATTACCGTGATTCAAGTAATATTGTTCTCTATTATGACGTTTTAAGCATTACCAAAGAGAATAACTTCTATTTAAATAAAAATGCAATTTATCAAAAATAAATTAGAATTTAAAAAATGTTGTATTCGGTGGAAACGCTATTGTCGAAAACATTTTCTATCGTCAAAGAATAACATTTTAGTTGGTAGATAAAATACACAAATCTAGAGCAACAATATATCTATCGTATCCTTATGTACAGAGTTACTTATTTATCAAAGGAAAAACATACAGAATTAATCAATCAATGATTGGAAATTATAATTTCAAAAATAATTAAGAACTTGTAATAGAACTAGTAATATTTTTCTCATCTGACTATGTGTTCTAGAATTACAATGATAGGCTCAAACGGCCATCAATTAAGAACAGGAATATGTTATGTTAACAATGAATAACAATGAATATGTTATTCATTGATAGGAAAAGCCGACAATATTTAGGATTACGTACCTAAAATGGATCAGGGAACTGCCATAAAACGAACGAGTGAAAAATAATATTTTTATTCGTACGGTCGATAAAAAGGTTAAAAGAAGAAATAGTTGTCTAAAGAATTTTCGACGTCGTATCGGGCTTTCTTAAGCTACAAAATGTAAGTCTCATTGACTTAACTGTTTACAGTTACAGGCGTCAGTTACAGGCGTCAGTGCTGTTGCCGAGAACTGACTCAGGCTTCATGTCTACGGTACGTTTTTTCCAACGTACAGCGCGTTAGCCACGCCGTAGAAAAAAAAACGTGACCTATTGTCCACTGCACGGTTTTTTCGCCTTACGACGCGTCAGGTACATACATTTTGTAAACAACTTCAAGGTGACGCAATAATTGTCAACGTATTTAAACATATAATAATTTCAATAATTGAAAACGTCCGGTGTTATCGACAAGCTCTCATACATTGCCATACAAGTGATACAAATTTCGCCGTAGATAAACACGGCTCGCCGAGGGGGGACACGATGCATACGGCGGCGGCGTCGTGCCGTTTTCCAATGTGTCCGTGGACAAGCTTCCATAGTGACTCATACCCACTGACGACCGCGCCTAGAGACGGCGAAATAGCCATGAAATTTCACGACGAAGAAAACGTGTGTGTACAAGACGGCTCACTGTATTTACAGCATGTCTTTAGGGTGTACGCACGTTATCAAAGTCAGTGGGGGGAAAACTAGGTAATTTTCGCTGGTTAATTTTCCACTCGAAGCAACGTCGACCTACCTACAACGTAGAGCTAGCGACTGACTATCTACTGACTTCGGCGTTTAGACAGGGTCATTACCGCTAACGCGTGTGGTGAGGGGAGCGGACTGAGGTCAACATGTATATAGCGTTAATATTGAACTCAGTACTGATGCGACAGTGCTGTATTGATTTAAAATCAATTTACACAATGACAGTACCAGGTCAGCGCTGACTTGTTTAGAATTTAAAGTCAGTAACTGACCTAATGTAAATAACTAAGCGGTCGCCTAACCTAAGCGGTCGCAACTTTTAGATAAATTATCCGGTTTGAAAAATCTTTTGCTAATTAATTTTTTCGTCGCATGGAAGAGCTGCCATATATAAACCGAACTGAGCCAGCGCTAGTTATTATTGTATATTTATTTCTTGTATTATGGTTAATCTGTTGCCAGTGTTACACCTCTAAATAAAAAAACAATCACTTCGCAATTAAAATCTTGTGTGATTATTTAATGTTGTCACTTCTGATTAAGCGGTCTCACGCAAATAAATATCTTTATTCTATGGCCTGCCCGAGAGTTGTGAACAGCAATTTATCTTTTCAAGCTAACATTGCCGGCTACAAAGCATTCGACTTAATGAAATCGTTTAAAACTTTTGATAGAAAAGTTTAATGACTTTAAATGGATTAATTTTAATATCAATGTGTTTCGACGTCGTCTCGTAAAATTTATGTTTATTTTGATGTATATTACCATATTTGATGACAACATCCTGAGAACGAAATGAAATATTTAACACCTAATGGGGGGGGGGGGGTATATGTTGGAGCGCCCAAACAACCCATCGCAAATCCAAACTAAATGCGGAATTACAGATGCTTCAACTATAAATGTTTTACAAGATTTATTATTTTATATAAGGTGTGTTTTAATTAGGGGACTTTCTTATAGTAGTTGAATCAGTACGACGAAGTAAGCAACTTTTGATATGATACTGTATAGGCGTGTTTAGAACGCCATCTATTGGGCTACTGATCATAAGAGAAGATTAATCAATGTTTGAAAGTATGAATGTCATCTATAGTAGTTCCCTTCCATAGTAAATTGCTAGCTGCAAAAACGTAGTACGCCATATATAATCAACATATATAATCAAAATTAAGGTCTAAAGTATATTCTGATTATAGTTTAGTTTTGTGAAACTCCCAAATACGGTTTATTTGTTTATTCTAAATTTTTTTTTGCAATAAAAGCGTTTTTTTCAGAAAATTTAAATAAAAAACTATTATAAAAATCTATAAGCATGATGCGCTATCTAGCGGTAGGTTAAATACTGCTAATATTGTTTATTAGCAATATATTACCTACCGCTAGATGGTGCAGCGCGTTCAATGATTCGCAAACTTTTCTTCAATAGATACAACTTATAAATCTGATTTAAAAAAAAACAAAAAAAATGCCTACTTAGTCGTATTGATTCACCCACTACAAAAAAGGCCCTCAATTAAAGCACAGCCTGTATAAATATTAAAAGAATTTTATTATTAGATTTAAGATACAGATCTAAGTTGCGTGTTATTAATGTTTCAATATTTTATCTGTATACAATTTGAAGTTATATAATTCGTAATATTCCAGCATTGTGATAATGCGAAGTGATGTTTTCGGGTTTACATGACGCCAACCCTTAAACTATTAACTAATCAAAAGTCCTAAATCTGGCAACGCCGAAATTATCATTCGGTTACACTTTTATATATAAGTATTATGCTATCGCCAAAGAGTTCAGAACATTTCTTTATTCAGATAACGATCAGCCACAATAACAACGTAGAGGTCACAACCGTAGCGAGCAAGAAAGAAAATGTTCCCAGGTACGTATGTAACCTAATGTCTCTTTGATGAGACGAAATGATCGCCAGGCTGCGATACTTCCAGTTTAAAAGTCGCAGAAATTGCGGCGTATTTTGCAGTGAACTTCGCCTTTCGTAAATTGCTGATAAGGATTTTTTATATTTAAGAAAGATGCGAGAAGGAGGTGATGGAAAAAGAGGAGAGAGATAGGTGGTAAGAATAAAAGAAAAGATACGTTATTGTTAAAACAGGTGTAAGGGTTCTGTTTCTTAAGGGAGACATTTCTGAGGGCCAATTTTTTTGGGGTTCTAATTATTCCATTTTTACAAAAACTTTCTTTATACATATTTAAAAATAAATGTATATATCTTTAGAATGCAAAACATGGGTAGAAGTAGGTGTAAAAGAAATAATAATGATTAATAAGTATAACTTTAAGTAAACTAGATTAATGTAGTGACTATAACGCAGTGACTATAATTTTATTATCATTTGAGGAGTCGGCAAACAAAACGATCTAAATCGGTTTTGGACCCAAACATGTTTTTTTTAATCGCTACGCCTTGGGCCGTTCTATCGATTGGTAAAACTATTGCAAAAATTGCAATAAACGCTAATAAAAGCTTGTAAAAATAATGTTTTCTCCGCCGCATAATCATCAGAAAGTTGTAATAACGTTATCGCGAAATATGCTACAATTTGAATTCATAGCTCAGAATTAAACACGGCTGAAACGCTCCACTGGCATGAATAGAGAACTGATTGTGTCACTTGGAGTGCACTCGAACTGCATCGGCGACCTCATCAGTGACATTTTAATGGGAAAACGAACCTGAATATTAATTAGATCGGTTAGGTGTAAATAGAGGACAATATTATAAAGTATTTCATATTACTTCGCTTTAATCGCGAAATTTTAATTAGAGGCCCTAATTAAGTGGGAATATTGCCGAAAAACTTGAAAGGCTTAATATGCGGAAGTCTCTCTCCAAACTAGACTTCGGGAGTTGAAAATAGTCGAGAGCTTTATAAAAAGAAAATTGGCATCCACACGTCATGCTTTCTATAAGTTAATCAGTTGGTTGGAGTTCTACAGCTGTGCTGAATCGTTTGTAGTCTAGGTATTATTTGTATATTAGATTTAAACAGTTTAGGGTATAAAATGTTTTTTTTTACAATTATTGATTAAAAAAAATATGCGCTTCAGGCTGTTTAGCTGCTAAGTTGGTTTTTGAAACAGTAATGTTTACAAATTTTGTTGACATTTTTGTTGGATTTGTTGACAAATTTTGTTGGATCATTTTACGACTTTTGTTTTATTTTATTTGTTATGTTGCTTATAAAAAAATGATATTTGTTTGTTATGTCTTTTAATTTGACATTATTTCCTCTTTTTATACTTATGCTATGTTATTCCATTTGACATTTATGACATTTCATCTAAATTTTAACCCCACAAATGACTGGCGATTAGCTCGGGTTTGCCTACGGCAAAATGTATATAAATTTATATTTACATTTACATTTACATTTACATAGAGCGGGGTTTACTATAGAGCTATAGCATTACTATAGAGCGGATTACTATAAAGCGGCGCACATTTACATTTATATTTACATTTATATAAATTTATATACATTTTGTATACATTTTGCCAAGGCATCCTTTAATGGACGCCTCACATTTGAGGGGCTTGAACGTTGTTTAAAATAAAATATATGAAATAAAATTATGAAATAAAATAAAACGCAAAATGAGACGTGTATTAGTATTATAATAGTGGATGATTTGTAGATAATTTGTAACATTACTGGATGATTTGTAATACTGTAGGTGTTTCATTACTACTCAAATTTTAGAGTAGTAATGAAAACATTAAAGTTATTTGTTAGAAGGCACATTATTTTATAATGTAATGTGACATATTATTACGCTGCTATGTATGCTATTAGGCTGCTATTTTTGACGATTTCACTAGATTATGTATCTACCTATTTGATTGTTCTAGATACCTAGTCTTTTTAGAAAAATAATGATGATTATGATTATTATTATTATAAATAAATACAAACGGAGCTGCCATGGAATTCACCGACCGGAGTCGGGCCCATCATAATACTATTTTTTACACTTCTGGGGGGTGAGCAGTGGATTCCGGACTTACGAACCGGCTGTGGTAGGTTTAGGACAGCTGTCTTGCCACATGTGAGCGTTCACCTTGCCACCCATTCACTCCCCCTTCGAAGCCATAGAATTTGAGATGCGCAAATCGCAGTTTTAGATAATTTTTCTAAGAAAGAGTTGATTATTTTTCTGGAAAGGCCAAGATCTTTAAAGAGGTGAAATAGAGATTTAGCTGGCAGGCCACGAGCGCCAACTTCCACCGCGTGAAGGTGAACAGTGAAGCCGTTCCGGGTTACGGCATTTGCAAGATCATGGTATTTATTTAATTTGTACTCGTGGTCTTTTGGGATATTTGATTCCCATGGAACAGTTAATTCTACGATAAGAGCCACCTTCCGAGATAGAGAGTAAAGAGTTATATCTGGACGGAGGGCTGTGCATCCGAGACTTTCAGGGAATTTATACTGCTTAGAGACCGAATCAACCTCCAGAATCCAATCTGTAGCTTTCTCGATTATTGAGAAAGGTTTTGTAGTTAAATGTTTTTTGCCTTTAGAGCCATCCCGCACAAACTGTATTGGGGGTTTGGAGGATACTGTCAAACCCTTGTTGGCACGAGCCACTGAGAGACTAATTACCTCGCGAATAACAGCGAGAACTTTGTCATGGCGGTAAGTGTACCGTCCTTGATCTAAGGCCACCTTGCAGCCAGCTAGAATGTGTCTAGCTGTGCAAGGGGTATTGCTACAGAGGGGACAAGAACTATCCTCGGCAAAGCTCCAACGAGCGAGGTTACTGGGGTCTGGAAGTGTATGCTGAAAGGCATTCAAATAAAATTTCAGCATCTCTGGCGTCCAGTCATAGAGCATTACCTTCCAGTGCATTGGAGGCGGAATGCAAAAGTCCCCAATTGTTGTCCAATCATTCTGGCATTGAAGGCCAATAGCATGAGCCATACTCTTGCTGTCGTAATCTCCCCGCAAAAGAGACTTCTTCAAGTCCACGTCGCTGGTGGTTGTACTGCCATACCCCAGACCAGTGCCATTCTGGCTGATTCCAGTAAGGAACTTTTTGTGGAAGTCTACGCGGGCTTGTAGGTCATTTGAATCACTACGGCCACTTATTACGTGCTTCGATATTGCCGGATCTTTGGAATTGCACAGAATCGAATTTTTGGTTATTCTGGAGTTGGCGTAGAGCAGAGAGGGCAGTTTAAGCGCTAGCCCAAAATTTTGTTTGGACCTGAAGAGAGTCGAGGGGTCAGCTGGTTTGGCTAAGGACAGCCAGGATTTTAAACTAGCTGTCACCAGCGCATCTAGACGGGACAGTTGGGTTTTGGTAAAATCGTAAATAAGAAAGGGCCATGACAAATGTGACGTTAGATAATTGTCATAGATCCAGGCCTTACGAGGGCCAGAAATTAGCAAGGCATCTATTTTCGCCAGGCAACTTTTGAAATGCTCTATAACATGATCGCCCGAGACGTCTTTTCCCTGATGGGTGATTTTTCTGCCGAGGAATTTGAAATGATTGTTTGGGTCTATAAGGGAGATATTAGAGCCCTTATAGACCAATTTGGGGTCATAGGATGTAAATTTTGTGCCCATGCGGGCGAGTCCAAGGCAAAAACATTTGGAGGGCTTCACTTTTATACAGCCTGACCAGTCGCAGAAAAGCTCCACTTTCTGTAATAGCAGGGAAAGCTGCTTGGGGCTTCTGGTGATGAAAGTTAGGTTAAATCTTTAAAACAAAAAGCGATGGTAAAGTAGAAACAGTCAGTATTTAAAATGCTTTTCTACAGCCGTTGTCACATTTGTGTTCGTGTTGCATATTTGTGGTTTTTTCAACTTTGTTTGGGTGTCTGCAGTGATTACCATGCTTATATCATCTGCAAATATAGCATTGTGCGATTTTTCTCTTAGGCTGGAGATGTCGTTTAAATATAATAAGAATTTATTCTGACCCAAGCACTGATCCACCAAGCACAATGACATGGCTTTGAAATATTTTTTATTACTTTCCTGTCAAGGAAAATATTGTGGACGCACATCTGTGTGTATTTTCCGACGATAGCGCCGAAACACTTTATCCGATTGCGCTGAAATTTGGCATGCAGGCATAATTTGGTCATTGTGGTTGAAATCCGTCCACCCTGGGGTAATATTCAGATGAATTAAGTTCCTGCCTACTTTACAGGAAAGTCTTGGGGTGACACAACCGATTTTTTAATTTAAAAGTGGACATAAAAAATCCAGGAATTACATAGGTAAAAAACTCATATAAATGGAGTGATAAAATACCAAAATTGATTCTAATTACCACCTTCCGATAGAAAGTGAAAAATAATAAAATGGCACCAAGAAAACAAACCTCGTTTAATTTTGTGATCAACAGAATTGAATGTTAACTCCTTAGACAATCTCATATTCTTATACCCGAGCGCGAAAATAATTTTATTCAGTCAACTCGTTCTCGTGCTTAGGTAAATTGGGCCCTTAGAGTCGTTGAGTCTTTAGTTTCTCGCGACAAAGGAATCTAGCTGGAAGGATAAATCTCGACGTATCTTTTAACGCAAAGAGCTCGTCTTTTACTCTCCCCTTTCAGCTCCTCGGAAAACTCTTCAATGCCCTCGTAAATAGACGCTATTCCCGGCTTCTGCGCGCGTAAGTTTTCGCTAGGGAGGAGTTTGGAATAATTCAAGCTTAGTTCAAAGGGGACGTGCAGAAAATATAACGGCAATAAAATTGGCGCTATTAGAACAAATTACCAGGTAGTTATTATTGTGAGCGACAGAGCTCAAAGATGACAGATAATATTCATCTAGGTAATAGTACACGTTACGTGGTATGGGAAAAAATCTGAGTATTTGTATTTACGTCGACTTTCTATATTCTATGAAATTGTAGACTATCGCGGTTGTTTGTCATTATAATGAGGTTTAAAATCGAATTTAAAACGTGAATTTTGTAGCACCCGACGTTTTGGCGATGTTGAAACCGCCGTTGTCAACGGCGTTTGCAGCGCCGAAACGTCGGGTGCTACAAAATTCACGCAATAAATTCGTTTTCAAACCTGTTTATACACTCTGTTCTAATCGAAAAAATAAAGGGAAGAAGACATATTGAGATGTCAACCACAACGGGCGAACCCGTCACCGCAGGACGTTTTAACGATTCATCGTTCTATCGACCGTGCAGTGAGCGTAGAAGACTTTGGACATAACAAATCCGACGTCTAGCTACGCCACAACCCGTTAGAGACCAACGCCTTACCGCGAGTAGCCAGGTATGTTACCTGGCGGGCGACACTCGCGCCCTAACTACCAATTGTGACCAGATTTCTCCGGTCTCTCGATTGGTTCCGAGTTCGAGGTCGCTTGCGCGGTCCTCTCCCTTACGAAGCGGTGAAACGGAGTGCACCGAATCTGTCGCGGACCAAGGCGTCCTTTGCCCGACTCTGAACCGGGATCGGATGGCCAATGGTCATTTCAAGTAAGGTAGACAACTACCCCCGCTCTATAGGAAACAATACAGTTCCCAGACTCCCCCGATTGTTAGTCGGAGAGCACAATCGATTGCCTTGCGCCGCTCGGTGCGCAGACCGTCCAGGAGCGCCAGAGGATTGATTCCCAGGGGAGACTGGTTGACCCAGTGTCCTACCCAGGCTCGCACCCCATGCGTGGAGACCATCGGATGGGTGTTGACCCGTGAGTGTGACCGACCCTGAAACAGAATAGGTCTTCGTGGCCAACTCAGCAATGGCCCATTAGGGAAGAAGACAGTCGGTCGGTGTATATTCTTAAAATTGTTAAGTCTCCGATTGTTCTTCGACAATGTCGCATCTACGAAAAATAGAGCCTAAGATGCCACCTTCAGGCGAGCAAGTGCTATTACGACAACACAGGACAGTTGTCACCTACAACGGACGAACCAGTCATCCCAGGAATGTATAATGATACTATGCTCATTATTTCAACCGTTGGGTGACGGCAGAGACTTATTGGCAGTCCACCTTCCAACTACGCCAATAAGCCCGCGAGAAACCAAAGCCTTACCGCGAGGCATTAGGAAGTAAACTCAGCGCGAGCGCACCGAACTCGCGCCCTCACTACCAGATTTGACCGGATTACTCCATCCTCCCGTCTGGTCACAGGTTCAAAGTCTCTTGCGCGGCCGCTACCTGGTGTCAGCGGTAATTCAGTTCGAATTTATCGCGGACCGTGGCGCCCTTTACCCGCCTTTCAAGATTAGCTGACACCAGGTTAATAACCACCCCCGCTTCTAGCGCATTTCCCGACCCCCCGGTTATCAGTAGTGCGCAGTCGATTGACACGATGAGCAAACTGCCCAGCAGCGTCCGAAGGTCATCCCTCATAAGAACTGATCTACCTGAAATGTCAGGGGAAGCAGAGTCCTTCCCAGGTTCAACCCTCTTTAAGGAGGCAATCGAAAGGGGGTTGAGCCGTGAATTTAGACGGCCCAAGATAGAGAGAGATATCTGTGCAGATTCAAAATATGTATGTGCAGTTGGGCTGCTAGGACAGATCAGCCCTGCGCAGAAACCCATAGCTGCCACAGAATGCTTCGCCCATAGAACTATTCCAAAATAACCGTGCTAAACTGAAGATGGGAAGAATGTGCGCTGACCCCCAGCGAAACGCAGCGGCGCGCGGCAACCCCAACGCCACGCAAATCGCCCGTAAACACGCTTATTAGTGAATATTAATTATGACATGTTGTAAATAGTAAAGTGGTAAAAATATTGCGCACTTTGCGAGTCTATCGACACACCAGTGGTCAGACCAGTCATTTCCTATATGCAGTATATTTTATCTATTAAACTGAGTCATTCAAAATCTTCGCACCGAGATTTAAGGGTCAATTCACACGTACCACAACCACACCACGTCGCAGCGACATAATGTGGTCAAGCTGTGGTTACGTGTGAATAGTGCCGCAGCGGCTTTTTGCAGTTGCGTTGTGGTACCGACAAAATGTCGATGTGGTTGCGTTGTCGCTGTTGTTGCGACGTGGTAACCACACGTGGTCATGTGCAGTTATACTCCAGCTTTAGTAGAGGTAACACGGCTTGACTGAACGTAGTCCTAATTTTATTTAAAAAATGGCATTTTTGTTACTTGATTAATTTTTGTTATGTAATAAGTTTTTCTTCTTTTTTGTTAATTTTTAATTTATCTCTTGGCACCTAAATTTTTACACTTCCGCGAAGGTTGGCTGTAAGAGATTGTATTTTAGGCAATAAGTCCGCCTTTTAAATGTTTTTGTTTAATGTGCAATAAAGAATCTCTATCTATCTATCTATCTATCTAGCATTTACTACAAAGTTTAAAAAAAAAAGTATTATTAGAGCACTGTCTACCTTAGAACGGGTTCGTCCCAGTTGGGTGACAGAATCGAATAATCATGAATAACCATCGCGACGGCAACGCCGCGTGGCGGCGTTGCCGTCGCGATGTGATTGCGATGTGTAGTATTTACACAGGTGGTCGATAACAACGTCAAAATGTGGTACGTGTAAATTGTAATATTCATTTTCAATACAAAATATACGCCCGACCACATGGCGTCGTTGTGGTGTGGTTGTGGCTGTGGTGTGGTTGTGGTACGTGTGAATTGACCCTAATATTCGACCAGACGGCAATACATCATTGTGGGTTTAGAGTCGGCCAAGCAAGTGTAAGAATCGGAAGACGAAAAAGTTCTAATTGAGAACTCTTGATACAGATATTAGAAAAAAGCCGATTAAAAGCACACAACCAATCTTACCCTCTCTTAAATGCCCATTTATTTAACCTCTTAAATTGTCGTTATCATGGCGTAAACACTACTTTGTCATATATTGTGACGCAATAGACACTTTCTGCAATAAAACAGGACGAAAACACAGATTTTGTCTTTATATTTATAAATAAACGAAAAAGCGCTTTTGACATTTGGCGTCGCGTTCAGGTCGTCAGTCACAGGACTGATAAGACTGGGCTGGAAAACATGCCCGCCTCAAACAAATAATTCTAAACTGTGTGATAAAATCTAAGATAAATCGCATTCGGCGTGTAAAAAATAAGCATAATTCTCAAAAACTTTTATAAAAAGAAATAGCGATATAAAATATATACCTGTCCAAATGTCATGTACTATAACTATAACTGTCCAAATATCAAGTAAATAGTTGTCTAAATATCCAAATCTCCAAATGTCAATAAATTAACATTAATATATTGAGTTTAGTGTCAAATGAAAGGTTTTAGTGGGTACATTCCGAAAATATACATAAACCACAAATATTTTATAAAAAACCGTCATTAAAATAATTATAAATACTGTAGTTCACTTTTTGTAAGGGCAGCCGTGTGTTTTATTCCTTTTATTATGTTTACTTGGTAAAAACTATTAGTTCGCAAAATTTTCGCCTGCGGCGTCAGAAGAGTGAGAGGGGCTCTCCCCGCCCTTCTAATTTTCCGACCACTATTGGCCACCTCACGAGACTCTCACTCTTGTTTAATTGATAATATGTACTACTACCGTAGGTATTGTTCATATAAATACGGCTCTTTGAAATGCAAATAATTAAGAAAAACTGGTCATTTGGCTCTGTCGTCCGAAAAAAATGCCTTACCTTACAAAATCTTTTACGGTGCACATGATCAAATAAATTAATGAAATAAAATAGTTAAACTGCCGTCCAGGTTTGTTAAAGGCGTAATGAGTTTAAACTGCCCCAAGACAGGGTATAGCAATATGTAGGCAGTTAATTTAAAATTATCAGGGTGCGGGACGCAAAGAGAAAGTTTTATATTTAACGCGTCTCCCTCTCAGCGCTACGAAACATCGAAAATTTAATGCAGAGATAGGCCATTTTGAGCCGACTGCAGTAGAAGTGGCTATTCGAATTACTGAAAATTCCAAAGATGTTGTTCGTCAAATTGGTATTAGTGTAGATTGCATGGTATCGATTACTTAAATTTAAAAATATTTTGATTTATATGGAAAATAACCTTTATGTTGGAGTTATTAGTATAAACACACTTTTTAAAACAAGCTTTTATAAAATGTTCTGTCCCGAGCCATCCCTGGGTGCAACAGCCATGTTGTAGTGGAACTTAGAACGGGCTATCATAATTGAATGTTACACCGAATTTGTGCTGTTGATCGCTGAGGATTCCCCTCGTTGGGTGCCAGCCCTGGGTGCAGCAGCCCTATCGCGGTAAAACTTAGAATGGGCTACCATAATTGAATGCGTATGCGAAATTTCGTTTCTGCGCTGTTAACCGTTTAGGAGTTCTCTCGTCGGGAGCCAACCCTAATTGCAGCAGCCATGTCATGGTGAAATTTAGAACGGACTATCATAATTTAATACGTATTCAAAATTGTGTGTCTATGCTATTGACCGTGGAAGAATATTCTCGTCAATAGTAGATCCTGGGTGAAGAATCAGGTCATGCTCGCCATAAAAATGCATTGTCGTCGGAACTCTTTCTCTGATTATTTGATTCGTCTGATTATTAATATGGTCTTATATCTGTACTTTTAACGTAGATTTAATTTGATTATTTAACATTTTACTGACAATTTGATTATTATGATAAATAATTTTACTACGTATCTTTTCGAATTACTAATTACTTCGAATATTAGGCTTCTATTTTGATTATTTGTATTTATAGTTTGACAATCTAGTCAATTCTTGACTACCTATGTATGTTCAGTAAAGAGTAGAAGCGAAACTTACTAGATAACCCAATTATTTTGACACGTCCAAGAGCGGTTTTTAGCAGTCAATTGAACACTAAAATAAAAAAAATAAAAAAATAAAAACTGAACCAACATTTAAAATTTCAACTTCATAGGATAAGAGGAAGTGGTTCTAATTTAGCTTGCAAGATTTGACCTAAACAAACTAACAATCGTTGCAAGGTAAATAAAAGCTTGTAATATCAAAAAAAAATATTAGAGATACGTATGAAAGAACCGCACACACCAAACTTGAGCGAGAATAACAAACCGATAATTCTAAACAAAGTAGGTAGTTAAACAAGCGAAGAGAAGGTATAATACCGAAGCAATGAGGCATTGTGTACAATTCTGAATGAATGGCGAAGTAAAGCGACCTTGTAGCATGATCATTATAGAATGAATTTTTCTGGGGGATTGCCTCCCTGCGCTACTGGACGGTTTGAGCATCGTTTGGTGACGTTGATCGGTTGAATACTTTGACTAATTGCTGAAGGAGTCTGGAGACTATGGAAATATGCTGTCTCCTAAGCAGCGGGGGTGGATGTTTATCTGTCGTCAACCACTCTTGAAATGACCAAATGGCTACTTGATCCTGATTTCAGAGTCGGGAAAAACATACCATTGGTCTGCGATAGACTTTAACTGAATCAACGCTAAATATACAGCAGGTAGACGTCGCGCAAACGACTTCGTACTCGTAACTAGTCGGAGGGTTGGCGGTATCCTGATGGTTAATTCCAGACGTAGATATCCTTCCAAAACTGGTAGCCAGGGTGACCCGCTGGGTTACCTTTAGCGTTGGACTTTGGCGGGTTCGTGGCTTTACTTGACGGTACGTTTGTACCGTCTCAAAGTCTTCTACGCTCACCTAACGGGAGATCACGGAAGGTCACCTAACGATCACATATCGTTAAAACTTCCTAAAGTGATGGGGCTTTTGAATGAAAATATTCAGTGTTTATTTATTTATTACGTATAACAAAGAGCACATACAATATACATACTTATACAGAAAAACTAAAAAAAGAAAAACATTGGGCTGATAATCGTTACCTGTGATAGTTACAATTTAAAGAAATATTAGCATATTTACATTAAAAATTTACTTAATATATAAAAACCCCTCCCTACCCCCTCCACCCGTCTCCTAACTTGTCAGTCTAACTATGCCTAACTAACATGCCAACTATTCATCCCTTCAATATTGAGTTGACGTGTGTTATTAATTTCTGTCTTATTACATGACTGCCCTACAAAAAAGCAGTGTAATATGTTCAAGGTTCATGTATGTATGTTTTACGTTTCTGTATTCCAGCATAATTTCTAAGCGCTTGAACCTATTAAAAAGTGTCATAGGGTACCTTAACTATCCAAATATCAAGCAAGTAGTTGTCTAAATGTCTAAATGTCAATAAAACAACACAAATATATCGTATTTAATGTCAAATTAAAGGTCTAATTGAGTACATTCCGGAAATATACAATTATTTCCGGAAATATACAAATATGTATAAAACAATTAAAAATACAACGGGCTCGATTGCGTTCCTTTGTTAACTAAAATCAGAAATTAGTCCGTGTGAAAGAAACGGGGAATTACGCTAGAGCGGAATGTGAAATGAACCGTTGTCACTTTTTCGCATTAAAACTACCCACAAAAGATAAAGCATCTGAATCTAACACCGCAAGTAATGTATTCAAATTTATTTGAACTAGTATAAGTTCGACAGGTAGTTTTGATCGACGATCGTTTGTATCATCGTTTGTATAACGGCAGTCGTATTTTTTATTATGTTTAATATATTTACTTGTTTTCATTACTATGTTTATTATGTAACTATACTTATTTAATATGACTACTACTTATGTATTTATATATGTGAATTTGCCTACGTAAATATTGAGTCATGACGATATGTTCGTAAGATATTGACATGTTGTACTCTATTGTGTGTGCAATAACGTTTTTCATACAAACAAACAAAACAAACGATGGTATGTACAAGGATGTTATAACCATGTATATGATTATAGATAAAGTTGAACGATGTTAAAACTATGTACATGATATCAGTGTTCAGCAGCGACGTAAATTGACTGATATAACGTTCTTCCACAGTATACTTTAGCATCATATCGACAGCCCACAAATTCTAAGCAGAATAGCCTTAAATATCCCATCGCGCCGAACTCGTCACCCAAGGGTATTCAATGTACCCAGACTCCATACAAATCAAGCAAGAAATTCAACTCTGCATCGAATTATGGAAGCCTACGATGAATCGTTTCAGGAACTAGACATATTCTCAATGAGCAAAAACGAGTTTATCAGAGCGGTATTAGACCAGGCCATAAAAGCTTGAACAGATACATACCTGTGCAGAATCACACACTCTCACATATACACAACTATGACACATACACATAGATGTACTTACACACACCCATTAAACACACAGCACAATCACACATATAAACACACTCATCCTACTCTATCATACAAACTCACAAATAGAGAGAACATGATTATATAACATAATATATAAATATTATTACGCAACATCACGCACATAAACTGTATATTATCAGGAGACTATTTTGGCCGAAATATTGTTATTATTATTTATTAACTTAACTTCTCTTTTGTTGGAATAAAATAAAAATAAAATAAAATAAAAATAAATCCGTTTTCTTTGACTTTATTGAGCCTGTCTTTCATTTTCTTTACAGTGTAGAGAGCACTGAAAGCCACGGTAGTGGTTAAGGCTCACGCCGCACTTTCATCGACCAACCTAACAACTCTTAATTAAGGCCTGGCGAAGCGCGGCAAAAACGACGCGGCGACGGCCTCCCTGACCAAGCCAGCCTTATTGGGACCGAGGTGACGCCTTTAGTTAGGGCGACATACACTGGACTAGTTGCTTTGCTCTATTTACTTCTTAAGGCCCAGTGACCGGCATAAATCACCTTCCGTGAGAATGATATTACCATTCTTACACGTGATTATGCTATAAATTATATATGGATATAATCGAGCTATATTTTAGACCTCTTACACGCCAAAAAATCAAATTTACTTTGTATTTGGTGTAAAATCACGCTCCGGATCGTTCTTCCCGTGTGCCGAGAGCTCAAATTGCCTAATTTTCTTGTAATTCTGATTGCAGTGGCATCTCGTAGGCATGCGTTGATGATTGTATGTGGTGATACCTCCCACTTGCTTAGCAGTGATTGCTCGCAAACACCTTAACTCTTTGACAGTTTTAATCGTTAGTAAAGTAAAGCATTTTTTTTTATTTTGTCCTATTTACATAAAAATATTTACACTGAAGAAAACCTCACATGAACGAATTCAGCTTTTTCCATGCCCTGAAAAGTTTGTTTGTTGACAGGGAAGTAAGTAAGTTAGTGTTTATTTTCAAAAACCCGACCTAGGTATAGAAATTACATCTCCAATAATATCATTACAAATAAAATTATATTTCCGATTACACATATTTTTTTAAAGAAGTTTAAAAAACTCTAAATAATAAAAGAAAACATAAAAAATCGGAAATTCAATACCAAAAAAAAATAAAAAAAGAAACAATGAGAAAACATAAAAATTCAGTCATTCGTAACAAAAATATACGAAAGTAGAAAAATAGAAAGCATCCAAAAAGAGTTGTAGAGTACGAAAACACATTTATTAGGGATAAACTACACGAATAAATTTATCGAAAAATAATTTTACAGAATTACAAATAAAAATCAATCAAAAAAATATCTAAAAATATTAAAAATTAAAATAATTAAAGGAAGTTTAAATAATCAAAATTAATGTAATGCAATAAAAGTCAGAAAATAAATGTAAGTATTAAGAATAAATATACAATTCACACACCTTACAAATAGCAGGTACGAGTTCTCACAGAGCGTATAGAGCGGTATAGAGCCATAATATGTGGCCAAATACGGTATGATGTAGAGTGTAGACCAACCATTATAGCGAGAAATCGATGGATTTTTGAAAAAGAAAGCTTTTCTGTGAGAATCATAAAAATCACTCCAGAGATATAAAATTAAAAATTTTTCATTAATGTCAAAGTCAAACAGTTTAATAACACTTGAAACAAATAATGGGAAATTTTTCGAAGTTTAAATTACAAATACTTCGTATATTTTCTGAACGGCGCCAATGTAGCCAGCTACATTTTTTTTAATTTTGTTTAACCAGTGTTTTCACTGTCGAAGGATCTCATTACACTTTCTAATTTATCTTTTCGTCTGGCCCGTTTAATTTACGACCTAGTTATATTGTGTTATCTCCTTTCCAAACGATAAATCAACAGTTTGGGTCTTCCATACGGTGAATAAATAGCCACCATTTTGAAATGAGATTAGTCAGACGTAAATAACAATTAAATTGGGCGGAGGGCGTTTGAACCTTCATCAAGCAACACTTTATCATGGATTATAAAGCGTATTAGATTGCTCAATGCGGTAATATTAATTGGCAACTAAGGTTTTACTACGAAACGCGAGGTGTATGTAGATGGTACTCACAGTTACAAATATTGATTATTTGAAAAATATTGATCCTATCAAGTAATTATATGATTCGTTGATCCGTTGCCAAAAAAATAAATATTCCCCGAATGATAACCTCTTTTGGTCAAAGACATTTTACTGTTTTGGGCCCCAGGGCATACATCCTATTAGAAGATGAAGTTAAAACCATTCAGACTCAAGATTCCTTTAAGAAGCAGAGCCATATGTGGCTATTAAATGAAGGTCGTGAAAAGAGCCACAAATTATTTGACTGTCTAATATGATTTTCATTTTTAAACGTTTTTTTAAAATTTTGCTATCTAGTTATCTATCTATCTATTTACTATTATTATGATTTCGATTTTTATTTATTTACTCGATAATTTTATGATTATAATTTCAAATACTTTTTGATGATATTTTCATTATTTTTTTTGGGATGTTTATTACAAAGACATAATTTAGAATTTTTGATATTTTTTTGTGTGCACAGGTTAAATATTTCCTGGTACACCTGCCTTAGTACAGGCCTAGACCTAGTTAGGCGGTATTGACGTAGTGACCAAGATGATGCAGTGTGCTCTATTTTTCGCTACTGGTTCAAACACAATTTTTTTTTTGTAATACTGCAGGAAATTATATTCTGTGCTTTATCTTTAATAAAAAAATAAAAATATATAATATAGCTATTATATATATCATATAATATTTATAATATAACAATAATTATTATTATAAATAGGATAGAAAACGAATTTACCGTTTGAAATTTGTAGCATCCGACGTTTCGGTGACGTTGCAGTCGTTGTAAAGTTACAGTCTACCTAGACAACGGCCGCTGCAACGTCACCGAAACGTCGGGTGCTACAAATTTGACGCAGTAAATTCGTTTTCTATCCTATTTATAATGTCAAACAACCGCGATAGTCTTCGATTTTATAATAATTATTATATTATTATTATAAATTCAAGTTAATGATTATAATATCAATAATATTATTAAATTATTAATAATAATCAAGTATCGAGCATTGTGTATAAGAGAGCCATTAGACCTGCTGTCTTGTATGAATCAGAATGTTGGGCGACTAACCAATAACATCTTAATAAACTACATACAACAGAAATGCGCATGCTACGCTGGTCAGCGGGTGTTACACTATTAGACAAGATCCGAAATGAGTACTTAAGGGGAAGTTTTAAAGTCGCTCCGATAATTAATAAAGTCAAAGAAAGATGCTTACGGTGGTACGGTCACGTCCAGCGACGCCCAGATGATCACGTGGTAAAGCTTGCCCTAAATCTGCCAACGACGAAACGTGCTCTTGGAAGACCATCCGCTACCTGGTTGACGACGGTTGAAAAAGACCTGAGATAAGTTCAACCCGATGCCGACACAGTACAACAAGATCGTGCTCAGTGGAGGAGAAGGACAAGGAAGGCCGACTCCTAGTAGAAGTGGGACAGGGTCTAGGAAGAAGAAGAAGAAGAATAAGTCTCGCACAAGGCTATTAAAAATTCAGATTTGCCTAAATAGAATATATCGATATTATTAAATGTGATTTTACAAGTTCGCCGTAAGCTACCCAATGCTGAATTCTTGTATCGTTGCAAGTGAAACGTCTGGAGCGTATAATGATAATATATTATAATACATTTGATGATTATGTTATATTATATTATGGAATTTTATGGAATAGCGGCCCGACGACGGTGGGGCTGATCGATGACTCATCTAGGCAATAGTACGCGTTACTTTTCGTACTAACTTTACTCTGATTGCGAAAATCGAGGCGACGAGAGTCGGCCAAGCAATGTAATCGCTACTGTTAGGTATACAGATTTGATTATTGGGGTAGAGTCAAAATAAGGGAGTGTGACAATTCCAAAATATATTATTTAAAGAAATATTGTTTTTTTTATATTCTTTATTTATTATTATTTATGAATATTGCGAATTATTATTATTAGTAAATATTGTGAAACTTGATTACTATTTTATAATTATAGGTCAAGAGCCAGCGACAAAAAAATTTGGACAAGCTGATACTTTCAAATCAGACATATTGAGATGTCAACCACAACGGGCGAACCCGTCACCGCAGGACGTTTTTAAACGATTCATCGTTCTATCGACCGTGCAGTGAGCGTAGAAGACTTAGGACATAACAAATCCGACGTCTAGCTACACCACAACCCGTTAGAGACCAACGCCTTACCGCGAGTAGCCAGGTATGTTACCTGGCGGGCGGCACTCGCGCCCTAACTACCAATTGTGACCAGATTTCAAATCAGACAATATTTTGGCCCTAGAAGCCGGGGTAGTCAGCAGGCCAGATACCGGACAGTATCTGGCCTGCTGACTGTACGCCGGCATTCTATGGCCAAGATACTGTCTGATCTGAAAGTATCATCTTTTCCAAAACTCTTGCACTTTTTTGTCGCTGGCTCCCCTACTATTGTGATTATTTAAAGTGCTCCTAATGTTTATAATAAAATAAGTATTTTGTATAATAAAACTTTTACAATAAATGATGAAATAAGTTAAGTATTTAACTAATCAAATTTATGACATTATTATGAATTATTTACATTTCTATAATCTGTACAGTGTCCATGAGTGCATATAGCTGTTCAGACATTTGCCACACTTATGGCGTTCCTGTGTTATTAATAAACTACCCTCTTTGTCAGGCCACTATGCGTATTAAAAACTGGTAAAAAAAACTGTCCTAATTAAGTCATACCGTAATTATACTAAACTGAAAATGGCTTTGTATTATGTTTTCTACCTTATATAATCTTTAGATAGTCGCTCAGCTTGAATGTTCCTCCTGAAGACATTTTAATAAGGAAATTGAGATATTTAACGAACGAAACAGATTAGACAGCGCAGTGAAAATAGAGTGTCAATAGAGCGCGATGCCACAATAGATTATGCCACACGGCCACTATCACACTGCCTGGTGGCATAGTGGTTAGGTCGCCTCATCTTATATTGTGAGGTTCCGGGTTCGATTCCCGGCGGGTCGCCATTTTCCGTTGAGATCAAATTAACGGAACTGAGTTTTTAATCTGTAGATTGAATGCAATAACAAGACAAAATAGAGCTGTCAACTACAACGGGCGAACCCGTCACCTCAGGGAGTTTTAAAGATTGGTCGTTCTATCTCCCGTGAAATGAACGCAGAATACTTGGACAAAACAGTCCACCTCAAGCTCCGCTACATGCTAGTAAGAGGCCAACGCCTTATCTGCGAGATAGCCAGGTATGTTAGCCAGCGGGCTTACACTCACGCCCTTACTTTCAATTGCGACCAGATTACTTCGGTCTCTTGATTGGTTACGAGTATGAGGTCGCTTGCGCGGTCCTCTTCCTTACAAAGCAGTGAAAAGGTGTAAACCGAATCTATCGCGGACCACGGCATCTGTTGCCCGGCTGTTCACCCGGGATCGGGTAGCCGATGGTCGTTTCAAGAGCAGTTGCCGTAAGGTCAGCAACCACCCCCGCTCTATAGCAAACAGTACTGCTTCCAGACTCCCCCGACTGTTTTCACCGTTTAACCGCTTCGTAAGGGAGAGGACCGCGCAAGCGACCTCGAACTCGGAACCAATCGAGAGACCGGAGAAATCTGGTCACAATTGGTAGTTAGGGCGCGAGTGTCGGCCCGCCAGGTAACATATCTGGCTATCTCGCGGTAAGGCGTTGGTCTCTAACGGGTTGTGGCGTAGCTAGATGGTGGACTGTTTAGTCCTAAGTCTTCTACGCTCACTCCAGGGAGATAGAACGCCTAATCGTTAAAACTTCCTGTGGTGACGGGCTCGCCCGCTGTAGTCGACAACCCAAGTTGTTATTCAGAATGCACAATCGATTGGATTACGCCGCACGGTGCGCAGACCGTCAAGGAGCGCCAGAAGATTGACTCCTAGGGGAAACTAGCCCAAGGCCAGAGTCCTACCAGGGCTCGCACTACATGCGTGGAGGCCGCCGGATGGGTGTTGACCCGTGAGTGTGACCAACCCTGAACAAATGGATCTTCGTGGCCAACTCAGTAAGGGCCCATTAGCTACCAATAACAAGACACACTTTTACACATTTTACACATACGCATACATAAAAACTTCATAGCAGGGTTGGCTGTAAGAGATTGTTGTATGATAATAAACCCGCCAATTGTGAAATTTCAAAATAAAGAGTAAAAACAAACAAACAACGATGTAGTATTAAGAAATAGATAAAACTTTCTTTTCATTCAATTCTTGTGTGTACTCAGATATGTTCTTGTGTATACTTGCATACTTACATAATATGTTACGATTAATGTTATTAATCTAAAACTGTTGCTTATCTCCAACAATTATCATTAATTCGAAATTGCTTTGGCTAATACGAAAAAAAAATTAATTTCAAAATTTTAACCGGGTATTTTTCATACGCTCTAACACGCACTGAAATGCGATAAATGATTTAATTTATCAGTATAACCGGGCATTTTTATTATTTATCAATACCTATTAGTAAATTAATAAAAGAATTTGCAATGGTAAGCCATTAGATTTAGGTATCCGTACTATTAAACTATAGTGCATCTATTTTACAAATGGACTATCATCATTTTTTTATAGGTTAGTTTCTTTCTCCCTTCTTTCCTCCACAGACTCCCAGCCAACCCTCTCGCATCCCTTTTGCACTTTTAATCATATTAGGAAAGAATTTTATTGCAACTTGAGTATTTTATTTTCAATATTATCATGACATTTTACTATTTGACGTTGCTAAAATTTACATTCATAGATTTCATCTAACACGTTTATTATATTGTCCATTTTATTTTAGATTTAACGATAATTTATAAAATTATAGAGTTTATTTATATGCTAAAAAGGAAAATTCAGTATATTATGCCTATTTATTTATTTCTTTATTATATTTTATAGCAAACTTACAGATAGTAAATATATTACAGATACTAGTATTTTAAAAATATATACAAACCAAACAAATTTACTATCCTATGAATAGTTTACAATGCTTGCATTACAAATTAACATAGAAATAACATGAACACGTTGATAGTAGAAAAACATATAATAAAGCTAAGAATAATATAAGGGTAAGAAAAGTAATAATAAAGTAAGTTGTTAATAAGGTTATTTGGATAAAGCAATATAGAAGTATGAGTAATTGGATAATAATATTTATTATACATAATATGATATAATACAATAGTATGTTATATAATAATCATATAATACAGTACATTAGGATGGCAGTTAGTGAAATCTGAAGAAGTAGGAGATAGGCTAGAATAAGATCATTTTTTTTTATTAAATTAATGGAATCATAAAATACATCTAATCAATAAACACTATTTATCAAAAATTTACCTATACTTAATATATTATGATTTATATGCCATATCTGCCTCTTTCGTTTGGTTTTAAGTGTTTTTCTAGATTTCTCACTCTATTTAACGGAATTTTATATTAAATCTTAATGGCGATTTTATTGCGATTTGCGAATTGCGAAATTTGCGAGATTTGCGAGATTTGCGATTTGCGAGATTTGCGAGATTTGCGAGATTTGCGATTTGCGATTGCGAATTGCGAATTGCGATTTACGAATTCTCGAATCTTTTTGAAAAACCACATTTCAAGGTAATTTAAATTCATGAGCATTTAACGACAGAAAATGAGAGAATCGAATAAGAATGAGGTTTTTTGCCCCTCGGGTTTTGTTATTTTTGTAGCCAAAATCAATGTTTTATAAAAAAAAATCGTAAAGAAAATAAAAAATATACACACTATTTATCGTTAGTCACATCAGACTCTCTGTTTTGATAATAACACAAAAATACTTTTCCTAGTCCATTAATTATGTATTTATCTAGTTTGTATTCATAATATAGAGTTTTGTAACTATTTTGTAAATTAGAATAGATAATTTCTGTAAATGTGTCTCAAGTTGAATTATATTTTAAGTACTCAAATAATAATCGAATAGGATTGATTGGATGTTTTGATTACATATATTTTGATTACTTTTATTATGTATACTTATCTACTTAAGAAACGCTGAAATCATGAAAATAGTATATTGACACAGCACTGTCATGGAATGTCTACACAACTATATATATATTTTTTTAAACAATTAACAATTAATTGATTGCTGACGAGCTCAAGCAGCTGATAGCGTACAAAAAAAAACAAAATTCCATAAAAAGCTCTAGTTATAAAGTAAACATATTTCTTTTTTTTTTCATTAACCTGAAAAGCATCCCGACAAAGATGGTAGTCTTTTATAACAATGCCATAAGGCTGGCTAAAATCTGCGCGCATCAGTGCGTGCGTCGACATAATAAAGAATATAACTTAATAGCAAATTACTTTATATACTATCAGATAGTGTTGTCATCTCTCAATCAACATTAACTTTATTTTTTAAAAATGGCGCATTGCTGTCCACTGAGACTTATTATACGTCGTTGAGGCGATACAACCGCGCTCGCCAGAGACCGGGAAAATTAACAGCCAACCTTGAGATATCGCTCAGAAAACAGTGAGACTTCCCAGCGCGGACAGAGGAAGACAAAAGGAGAGTCCCGAGTGCGATAGAAAGCCGTAAATGTTAATGCGCACTCATTTTGAAGGGCCGACCGCCGAAAGGGGTGATATTGTTTTCTAAACGACCAATCTCTCTTTATTTTCACTCCCGCTATTTTAATATTTAAATTATTAGGTATAGGTACTTTTGCATAATAGAGTACTGTCGGTTGGGCTAGGAGTACTCGGATATATTAGAAGTGAAGCATATGTAACAAAATATGTTTTTTTTTTACAAAAAAAAACGTATCCAATTTTCTTTATAATTTCAGCAGCCATGTCATCAGTGGCGGATTTGCAGTCTTAACCGCCGCACCATGCCATGTATCAGGTACCAGCCGCCCCTTTCTCAGCACCCATCATATAGACTACATAATGAATATAATTTTTTGCCAACTTTTATCGAGATCGATTCAACATCAGTTAAGTAGGTATAATAGCTGCCAGTTTGTACTTTGTCGACAATTCAGGGATAATTGCACATTTAAATAAAACATTTCAAACGGTGTTAGGTTTTATTTATTTAAATAACTAAAGGTTATTCTCATACAAGATATAATAAGTGTTTTACAATGTGTTACAAAACTCGTCTGCACTTAGCGCAGCAAAATCATCAATTAAATCTTCGCAATCCAATTTCCTTAAAAAATAGCTTCTATGTTAAGCAAAGCAAGATCGTTTAACCTTTGCTCCGTCATTGTTGTGCGTAAATAATTTTTAACTCGTCGCAAACAAGAAAACGATCGTTCTCCAGAACAGTGATTTTTTTGCCAATTTTGCCAAGATTGGCCGCCCCTAATATCTGGCCGCCCTAGGCCCGGGCCTACTGGGCCTTAGGGCAAATCCGCCACAGCATGTCATGGCGATACTTAGAACGGGCTATTCAAATTGAATGCGTATACAAAATTGTGTGTATATGCTGTTGACCGTTGAGGAGTTCCCTCGTCGGAAGCCAACCCTGGGTGTTGCAGTCCTGTCTTGGTGAAACTTAGAACGGGCTCTCGTAATTGAATGCATATATACAAAACTTCGTGTCTGTTCTGTTGACAGTTAAGAAGTTCCTTCGTCAGGAGCCAACTCTGGGTGCGGCAGCCATGTCATGGTGAAACTTTGAACGGGCTATCATAACTGAATGAGTATACAGCATTTCGTGTCTGTGCTGTTGACCGTTGAGGAGTCCCCTGTAAGAGCGCCATGTATAGTGCGCTGCCATAGTGCCATACCACGCCGTTATATTGATCATAAGAGACTATTAGTCAACGTTTGGAACTGCGAGTGCCTTCTACACTTTGCGTTTCGTAGTAAATTTCTAGCTGCCAAAACATAGTACAGCATTGAGCAATCTAATACTCTATCTAATAAATGGTGAAATAAAAGATCGTTCGGCCCCGTTCACGCGGGCGGTTTTGAAACGCTCTTGTGGACAGTACCTTAATATAAAGGCTTCCGAATCGCGCCGCCCAGATCACATATTCGATCTGAATGTTACACCGGTGGCCGAGCAGAAAAAAAATGGATTCGAACAAGGCGGGATTCTCCCGGGGGAAATTTCGCAGATTTTTCCCCAACTTTTGCAGAAATCGGATAACAACCGTTGTTTGAACGACTTAAACTTTTCAGCGCAGCAATTTACATGAACGAGCCAAACCGAGAAGAGTCCTCGGGTAAGCGCTAAGTGCTGGATTAACGTTGGGCACTCGAAGTCTGTATTCAAGGATATTTTTTTATATTGTACATTGTAAAGTCAGCGAGCTTGATAATTTGGAGAGACAACTTTGTTCCATGAAATGGGGAATGAATTCAAATAATAATAATTTAGACCGCATGTTTAAAATTATGATTAAACTGGTATTAGGGTTGTTCTTCAATTGTTTTCATGTCCCATACGTTTCCCCTTCGGGAGCTCATGGTCCATGTTGCAGTTTGGCAACGACCCATGTGTTCAGAGTCGGTCATAATAAGCGAATAAACAAATAAATAAAAAAATAAATAAATTATGAAGAAAAACCGTGAATATTCAAAAACTGCCTTAAAAAAGTGCCTGATAAACGATGAGTATAATGATTTAGATTTTATAAAATAATTATTTTATTTTATGCATACATCTGTGCATTCTCATAACCATTTATTATTTTTACATAATTTTTACATAGTGTGCAAAGACCTTTTAGTACTTTTTAGGTAAATTATTCTTTTAGACCTGCTATTATTAATTTTTACTATTTATTTATTCTGACTATTGAATACTATTTATTATTTTTAGTTATTTTGTTATTCCAGTGACCACCAAAAAATATTGGACTTGGAGACATAAAATTTGGATGCCTTATTGGACCACAGATGCCTTATTGGACCGAAATCACTTTGTGAAATTTTGGTTAGAATATCTCACATATAATAATAATTCCGACATACATTTTAGTTAAATATCAACATTATCTGTTGCCGTCCTTAGCCAAGAAACAAACCGCGTCTCCCGAGGTTGGGATTCTCCCAAAAAAATGGATTTTATGTATGAATATTTATTTAATTGTTCAAATAATTATATAATTGTGGTACATAGTTTGTCAATTTGCATTAATTTAGAAATAAATGGAAATAGTGAGAGTTAGATATGCATGTGCATTATTAATAAGCATGTTCATCATAGATCACCCTCGACCACCTCACGTAATTATCACATTTTCCACCAGTAGGTCCAGGTCAATAATATTAGATTTGTCAATGCCCAAATGATAGCGAAAAAAAAATCCAACACAAAATTGCATCCAATGATATTTAGATGTACGACTAGATTAGCCGACAATAATTTGACTTGATCTTTTAATGCGGTCAACCTCCTTTACGAAGGGGTACCACGCTCAAAATCCTCCTTCAATAAGTCCTTGGCTTTTTGCCGGGAAAGTCTTGGGGTGACATAACCGATTTTTTAATGTATCAAAAGCGTTCCGAATCCCAGCGTTTTGACGCATGTAATGAATACAGAGCAAACAATTGACTAAAGTAACCTTCGTAGAGCAAATATTTGAGCGGAGTTCGGTTGTAGAGCTTCGACGACAATTAGGCGCCAGACTCGCCCAAACAAAATAAGCAAACTGATTGCGAGGCGAGCGTATAGTAGCTCAGTGTATATGTATTAGGTACCGGCCGCGCTGTGAGAGCAATGCTAATTTTCACAAATCAAACAATGCTTCATAGCTGACTAAGCGGTTAAAGCGAACGCGTAATAACACGGTGCCAATGTATAATACATTGTATATTTATTTATTTATATATTTATCCATAAATTCAATATGCAGATACAAAAAAATCATTATCCTAATACAAATCATCTTTCCATAGGTATACATATCACCAACCTAGCTCGGAAAGGATATTCATCGCTTTGGCATATATAGTTTACCACCTCACTAGAAATTAACATGTGTTGAGGTAGTACTAATATCGTTAGTTAATTCCTGTCGAGAAGACAAGTCTTATCGGTTTCGAGAATATAAATAAAAATTAAAATTAGGAGTCCTTACAATCTACGTGAATTTACAATCTACATAAAATTCCTTACAATCTACATAAAATTACACTTAAGTCTTACATATTAGAATAATTCATATACAAATATGATATATAGGTACTATATTTAAATTTATGTTTTAAAAACATTTTTTATTGGGGCCCTTTTTTTTTGTTGTGAATGAGTAAAACACACGCTTATGGTATTATGTGAAAACACGGTATTATTGCAGTATAGGTACCTCTTCTAGATTGTTGATTTTTTAACGTCACCAGACTATATTCACCATGCTGATTCCGAATCTGCAATAATATTTATTCGGTCTCAATAAATAAGCGAGATATAGGCATTCAAAAAAGCGCCAAACCCATACATTTCGGTAGGTTAAGTTTTTTTTTAATACATAAACACCTATTCGGCGGTAGGTTAGGTTAGGTTAGGTAAGGTTTTTTTAAAACAACCTTAAAAACTGAGGTAAAAAAAAATTTTTTTTTTTTTTGTATGTAAATTTGGTTTTGAAAATTTACGCGTCCGAAGCTTTTTTCTTTCACATTTAGCATTACAATGATCTAACCTAGTAGTATTTCTTTGTTTTTTCGATTTCTGAGAAAGGTACCTATACTGCAATAATTCCGAAAACACTATTAATACTCTACCATTTATAAAATATATATAGCAAAACGACAGTTTCTTAAAGGTAAAATTTTAGATTCAAAAGGAAAGGTAGCCTCGGTCCATCTCTCCCAGACCACCTACTTGGATGAGAAGGATCTAGCAAAAATAAATAATGCTTTGGATACATTTTTATTCTTTAAGGACCTTAAGCGGACCGCTTGAACGTGATTTTATGTTCCAAATGTTTTTGCGGCTTTATTCATTCCCAGTCCGTCTTTTAGAAGCCTTAACTGCATTGGTTAGAACAACCTTAGTCCATTTTCCTCTAAAAGCCACTTTTAAACTCACTTATGTTAATCGCATTTCTGGCAATTCGAAAATTAAAATATACACAACTCAAACAACTACCAAAATCTCAAAAAACCAAATTTGAAGTGGTCCATCGCACTAGCAATATATCTGGGCCATATCTTATATATCGTGAGGACAGACGGTTCAACCCCTCACACTAAAGGCATAAATGTTTATCGAATTTTTTAGGCTACATTGCCGCTTTGAGAACATGCAAGTACAGTGATGCTAGTTTTAATAATAGAAATTGAATATTCGCTACATACCTTCGTTATGACTGCAAACGTACAAAAAAAAAACTTACACTGGGAAAACATTTTTCTCAATTGTTCTAAAAAACAAAACAAAATACGGCAGTCTTATTTTGTACATTTTGCAGCTGCTTCGATAGGACCATTTCAGTGTTGCCAGTTTTTAAAAAAATAACTTGAGTCTGGGAGAAATTTAGATGGTCCGTCTCTCCCGAAATTACCATATATTACTGTTATAAATAAACACTTATTTATAATATGATAATATAATATAATAAGATAATACATGCTTTCATGTACAAAATGTCCTTGTTAACAATTTATATTACAAATATGACAATTTAGAATGTCAATTACTAATATAACCTAGAAATAGAGTAATCAAAAAGAAAGCGGATTATAGACCAATTTTCATATTTCCAGTATTGGCAAGAATCCTTGAGGCGGCAATGAGAAGAATGACCTCTCTGCGATGAGCTGTTTGCCTATCGCAGTAGCCGCTTGACTGGATCTGCAACGCGATTCATTGGATCTGCAACTCAATATAACAGAGAAAATGGTGACCGGTGACTCAGTAGACTTTTTCATGGTTGGTAATGAATGGGTTAACGTGTGGAATTTATGTAATATTTTGAAATTACTCCCGCTGGTAAATAATAAAACAATGAGAATATAGAATAAACTTTTTTACACATTATGTAGAAAGGTTAGTAATTTATTTAGAAGCATTTACGAAACATAAATATTCCACGGTATGTGGTCAATACTTTTACTAGACGACTACATGTGGTCCGGCCCGGTGACATAGTGGTTAGGTCACCTGATCTTACTTTGTAAGGTTCCGGGTTCAATTCCTGGCTGGGCTACCATTTTCCGTTGGGATAAATTTAACGGAATTGCATTTCAATTCTGTCAATCGAATGCAATAAAAGACACACGCTTTGTTACAGGCACAAATACATATCAACACTTCGTGGTAGGGATGGTTGGAAGAGATGGTCTTATAACGATAAACCCGCCCATTGTGAAATTTCACAATAAAGTGTATAAACAAACTATCTATTGGACAAATAAGACGATCTATTGCCGGACGACTATCTATAGGATTTTTCAGGGTCGTCGACCTAAATCCCCTAAGGGTTTAACCACATTTATGCTAGAGTACGCCTCTGCGATTCGGGCGCTCTTAATTAAACATGTTTGTTGCGATAGTGCCGCCACTTGGGATTGCTTACTTCTGTTTAGACGTTCATCAAAGCCTTATAATAACACAAAGGAATGGTAATATTGCCGTAACGATAGCATTAAGTAGCCAATTATGAAAAATGTCCAGGGGGCGTGGACACTCTACTGTTTTGATCATGCCAGCTTTTCATCTTATGCGGCGCAGAATGAGGCAAAAACGAATTTAATTATTCTTTTCGTCGTACTTGGAACCAGTCTCGTCAAAGGCAGCTCTAACTAGATTTCTTAATTGGGAACATGCTTATCAATGTATTGTGATTGACAGTTACCTAATACAACAACTCCATGAATTGAGTTCAAGTTTTTGGAAATACCTGAAAATATTTCGTTCAAAGTTTATTTTTCCGGCCCACCAACCAAGAAGAAGGGAAAGTATTGTGAACGCGCAATTTTGTTTTCGAGATGAAGACGGAAATATCTATTTTGAGCCCTTCTGAGATGATAAGGGCCATTTTAAGATGGAAGTCTGTCTGTTTTCCTCAAGACAGCGCCCAAACGCTTAACCAATTGAGCTAAAATTTGGCGTTTAGGCATCATTTGGTCATGGCAAGAGCTGAAAACCAGGGGGCGCACTTCAATCTCGAAATATGGACTTATAGACTTGAAATTTGGTACCTATGTGTCTTGTTGGGCCGAAATCACATTGAATCACAGTATATTTGTACAAACGATTAAATCTAACGTGTTCAATGCCTTGTATTCTCACTATCTGCGCTCGTCCCCGGCGAACGATTCGCATCGCAGACTCTCGATACATTCGACGTTTCATCATACGGCTCGAGTTCCTTCTGTGAAAAATTGACATTACGCTCAAATCCTTCCATAAGTCCATGGCTACATACCGGAAAGGTTTTGGGGCGACACAACCATTTCTTTAAATAACGTTAAAATATAATAAACTCAACATTATAATAATAAATGAATTATTAATTACAATTGAAAAAAATATAATCTTCTTAAAAATGGGTAATCTAGCAAGGCGATACTGATATAAATCTGCCTATCGTTTCATTTCATTAAATTTGATGTCTGAAAAATGTACAATGTACATTTCGGCAATGTACATTCGACCCCTTCGTTCTCCCCCCCCCCCCCCCCACACTCCCCTCCTTCCCTCCCGATTTCCAACCCCCTTCTCTGTCCCGTCCGCCCACTCTCCCCGTTTTCTCAGATACACCAAGTCAAATGTCGCCTATAATAAAATCAATTGCCAATTTCCTCGCCTTTTTGTCTTCTTTCATTTTATTGGAGTTTTTTTCCAGATCGGAATTTATTTTTCAGTTTTTCAGACGGTTATGGCTATATATATATATATATATATATATATATATATATATGTATATATATATATATATATATATATATATATATATATATATATATATATATATATATATATATATATATATATATATATATATATATATATATATATATATATATATATATATATATATATATATATATATATATATATATATATATATATATATATATATATATATATATATATATATATATATATATATATATATATATATATATATATATATATATATATATATATATATATATATATATATATATATATATATATATATAAATATATATATATATATATATATATATATATATATATATATATATATATATATATATATATATATATATATATATATATATATATATATATATATATATATATATATATATATATATATATATATATATATATATATATATATATATATATATATATATATATATATATATATATATATATAATTTTTAAATGAAAACTTTTAAAACATTTTTATTTAATTGTAAGGTTAGTGAAGGTTGTACCTTTGCCGAACGTTTCGGAGCCCGTGGCTCCTTCTTCAGCGGCAAGAAGAATACTGCAGTGGAAGCTGTCACCTGCAACTACCCGCATTCCTCTGTGGTGCTGGGAGAGGGGTGTAGTGGGCGGGAAAATACATTTTTAAATAAAATATTGGATTTAGAATTTGGTAATGTGGTAATAAATAATGATATGTAGAGTGTATGAGAATATATAGGTGGAAGAATTAATATATAGTGTAATTTGTATCTCCACTGTGTGTGTGTGTGTGTGTGTGTGTGTGTGTGTGTGTGTGTGTGTGTGTGTGTGTGTGTGTGTGTGTGTGTGTGTGTGTGTGTGAGGGTGAGTGAGGGTGTGTTTATTTGTGTGAGTGTGTATGTTTGTGAGGGTGTGTTTGTGAGAGTATAAAAACAAATAGATATATATGTATATATTAAAAAGGTGTATACTATAGGATGGAATGTGTCTGTATTATTAATGTTGAATATTCAGGCCTTTGCCATGGCAAGCTCCAAGTACCCAAATATGTCCCAGTTCCCATAATATATATATATATATATATATCGGTGTGTCTTATCAGGATTTGGTGCCTTAAACGGAGAAATTACATACAGTAAACAAAATAACTATACTTATAATAACTGCAAAATATCCCTGGCGTAAATTAGACAAGGTATTTGTGTGCTTGTGACCAATAACAGGTATGCTTGCATTACACATTAACATATAAATAACATGAACACGTTGATAGTAGAGAAAAATATAATAAACCTAATGGTTCAGAAAAGATAGAGAAAAAGAGAGTTCAGAAAAGAAAGAAAGGTTCAGAAAAGATAAAACGTAATTTAGGTAGCAAAATTAAAACCAATAAACCTTAAAATGTGTCATAATGTAATATTTTCGAAGCCATGGTTATTCCTTGGCGACAGAAGCACTTCAGCAACCAGCTTTAGACATTTCAAAAAGACTCTACTCCAACTAACAGGGCCTTAAGTGTTCAGTGGCGCAAAGAAATTTTTTCCTTATTTTATCAGTTTTAAATAATGACCGCTTTACTCGCCTGACCTTAACCTATGGACAATAATGTATGCAAAATAGGAATGAAAACAGCAAATATATCTACAGCAATGAGATACAACGGTGTTTCACTCGTTTATTGCGAAGTTATTCGCAAAAACATGAAATTTCTCAACTATATAAAAGCTTGCAATTAATCGTTTATTTTTGAAGGTTTTTTGGACATACAGCGTACATTTTTTTTTTTAAATCAAAAAGATGTCATTATCATCTTTATCATGCACATGGCTCGGCTACTTTCAGTCGCTACGTCTTGGAGCGCTCTTGTAAATAGCCCCAGAGAAGGAAGAATAATATCTTGCTGCCTCTGAGAGAGAGACTCGGAGCAAATAGAGGTTTCAATGTAATCAAATTTAACTCTTCAAATAGAATTCAATAATCGTATTTGATCAGCTGAACAATGACATGGGTATGAAATACCTAAACCGTAATGGAATTAAAAGAGTTCAATGAAATAGTTTCCAGATTCATGGTACATCGGTGAGATGCCCTCAAGGTTCTACTCTTATTCAAGCTTAAAGGATTGAGGGGCATTTTAAAACGTTATTACTTATTAGCTTATTAGCTTGACCCATAATACTGTAATAGAATCTTACAATTCTCCTTTTTCACCACTTCTAATTTTCGTATTGAATTGAAACTTAGCACACTTGTGAAAACAATACAACAATGGTACCGTGAAGCTTGTATGATGATTAAAGTGGGTAAAGGTGGTCATAAGGAATTCTTAATGGCTAACAGTCTATCAATTTTGAGCTTGTTTGACGTGACTCAATAAGTCCTATGGTTACAAATCGTGGGCAGGAGGTAAAAGGATGTTTGTTAACATTCTAATTTTGGACGCCATTACCAAGTTTTGATAAATCATTGTTTCGTCTGAAATCCAACCGATGGATCTATTATGGTCACTAATCGTGACAAAAAATATTTGTACACACTCGTTATATTTCAAGACAGTACCTAGAAAAGTCGAGTCATATCTTCTTTTATTGCTCCAGCAACACCTAATGTGCGGACCCTTTTTTTATGTGAAGACTCTGTGCTCAGCTAAATGTCTGATGTGAGTCTTCCATTTTTTAATCTTTTAACACGACTGCCCAACAAAAAGGAGTGTAATGTGTTCAGGCTTCGTGTATGTAATTGTATGATTTCCGTTTCTTTATTCCACCATGATTACTAAACGCTTGAACCGATTTTGAAGTGTATTGTATTGTAAAAATCATGCTAGGTGTAATAGGGTAACTTAAATTTCCAAATATCAAATAAATAATCGTCCAAACATCAATAAATTAAGATAAATACATCGTGTCAGACAAAGCCCGTCAACTGACTCACAGGATATGCAATCGTCTTTAAGCATTGGATGTTTATAAAGATAACTACACGCGTCATCGGGGCGGGGCTGTAACGATTATTGTTTTAATAAAGAACTTTATTCCATAAAAAACGTACTTTTCAGAGCGAACAAACTGTTTCTTATAATAATAAATACAATAGGTCACTTTTTATAACGGCAGTTGTGTTTTCTAATTATTTGATATCGCCTACAATGATGGACGTTGGACGAGCCTTCAGTCGATGTCCTACGCAGCTTAAACTCCTTGCACCAAAAGAGCAGCATTGGAATAAGGAGGAGGGTGGGTTTTCACCAAGGCGGCTTGTATCTCCTTCGTGACATTATTCTTGGCAGCGATATTTGAAGGCTACTACTCTATTTTTCTCCGTTTGTGTTCATCCAGTAAAGCCAAATATCGTTAATTCATCGAAACACAAGAAAAACAAAATTACAGGTGTAGTTACTATGGACCAGATCTAAGTATGGGGATGCTTGGTTCAAGTGCATAAAGTCAACATTCGGCTTGAGCATTATGTGTTCCTACGAAAAGCAACTTTTTTTTGCAAAATATTTTCCCAAATATTTGTAGATGTATGAAAATATGATAGTTAAGTCATTTTGTACGTTTACCTTGGGCATCCGTTATCCACTAAAATTGTTACTTTATTCTGTTTAAATATTTAATATCTGTTATTATTAATTAGAGTAATTTGGTTTTTCAACCAGCACATAAAAATCTAAAAATAATTAAAAAATCTTGGCACACTCTAATCAAAAAGTTTGACATTTTGGACGTATATCCCTTACTTGTTACAAAAACCTGCCGTTTAGCATTACTTTTAGATCACCCTGGTGATTTAACGAGAATCTGGAGTCTGAGTCGTGTAAGAAATCACTAAATTCAGTATAACAAAAACGGTATACTCACATAAAAGAGAATGAATCTACACATCAATATTTTTCCTCCTTGCATAATATGTAGCTGCAAAATCAAACTTCCCAAATCGATCATTCAGTGTGCCAAAAAGAGAGAACCTCAGTCGTTGTTGTTTACGTCAGAAGGTACCGAAAAAGAAGGCTCTCCTAACCAACCCTCATTCGCCACAAAATGATTTAACACAAAAGTATTATTTTAAGTAATTTCTTTAAACCCCTCTACTGCCCCCATTAATAATCGATTAGAGGCCTAATGATAGACGCCACACAAGGCGGAGGGATAGTTGATTGGGGTAATTTGCCTAACGGGCTTGTCGGCGCGGCAGCGTCTAGGACAATAATTGTTAAGCAGAATCCCCTCGCGATGGAGGTACCCAGTAGGGGAACCTGGGGCACATTGTAGCAAAAGCTAACTCACGGTCACGGTCACGGTGACTTCAAGAGCTAGCTTTTTGATATAGAGTTCGTCGATGACCCTACATTTGTGGAATGGGGAATTGTGGTATGGACCCTACAAATGCTAGTAACATTTTGTTGCGGTGTGGTCCCTACAAATGCTAGTCACATTCTGAAGATAAGTCCTGTTATTTCGGCCGCCAGAATGTTGGATGCTATCGATCGCCACGTCGCGTGGTGAAACGGAACGCTCCGCGGCTTTCCAGAAGTTTGAGGAGAATTGGTTGAGACGCTAAGGTGCTTATATAATAGATGACAATCGTAATAACAACGATATTTGCGACATTAATACGAAATATGAAGTTAATTGCGCTGACAAACAAATATGTTATGTTTGTGTAACTAACATATAGTCTGGAGGAAGTCGGTTATGTTGCGAGAGGAATACACCTAAACTTAAGAAGGAAAAGAAAATTTACGAAAAATATTAAAAGATATAATGAACAAACAGTCTTGAAAAAACGGATCAAGAACACCGGCGTCCCAAGGAAGAAGATAACCGAGTCTGGCGCTTTTCTCCGTAAAGCGATACACCAAAATGACACTAGCCTAGAACTTGAAAACCAAAAGGCAAACATATTTTGTGTCAGTAAATTGCGGTTTAAGGAAAACAAAAAAAATGCTATTACCATACCTGGATACACATTAGCAGTTGTTTCACGAAAATCAACCATATTAGGAGCGGATTGCAAAGAGATTCAATAAAGCTCAAATAGATCGCGTCTCATTGTACCCCATGCTCCCCTACTATGTCCCGGGAGGACGGCGAGGACACGACTGTGTGCAATTAAGAGCGATTAGCGTGAGTGTGGATTTGTACATAGACCGTTGACAAAATGATACGACCACGCGGCTCCTTCCGTTTCGTATCCTCGCTAAATACTTACGCTACATCATATCTACGGTCGCTTGTTGAGAGGAGACTCTATACTGACGGTTACTTAATCTAGTCGAGGTGCCGAAAACTTGAGCTTTTTTATCTTACGAACACGTTTCTGATTCAGAGTAAAAGTTACAGCTAAAAAAATAGTTCACAAACATGAAAGTTTCTTTACAGCGATTGTGGTTTAGTCGATTTAGTCGATAGTCGAGCTCAGGTGCGCTCAGCGCTTTTCTTCGAAGAGGTCCCCAAAAAAAGTTTTCCGTAGACGACCTCAATTTCGAAATATTGCAGTTAGAGACTTGAAATTCGGTACACAGATGGACCGAAATCACGTTGTAAAATGTTTGTTGAAAATATCTCGTATACAAGCGATGCAAAACAAAATAAATAACGCCTATATATTTCTTGGAGAATACCATTTTAATACCACGGAAATACAAACTACTAATAAATACTACTTTTGTTAGCATAGTCACTTGACACAACCACGGGGGGGGGGGGGGGTCAGGTGGGGGGTTGTGAGGGAGTTTTTAAAAGTTTTGGCGTGCGGGGGGTTTTTCTGCTTGCCGGGAAAGTCTTGGGGTGACACAACATATTTTTTTGGATGTTATGAGGTGACTGCGAGAAAAATTCGCCCCAAAAGCGCAGTTTTCTACAACTACAATTATTGGATATGTTATTGCGATAAAGCATCAATGTTTATTTTAAACATAGCCTATAAATACAAATCTTTTAAAATAGGCACTACAATACAGTAATACCTATTAAAAATCAAGGGAAAAAATAAAATGTCTATATTGGTTTCGGTATTCAGATTTTCAGTTTCCTACTTCACGCCAGGCGGCATCGCACGAAGGTATTTTTTTTATTACTAACTAAAATAAAGGTTTTTTATTTTTATTATGTGTTGTGTGGGGCTTTTCTAAAGTCTTTATGAGCTTTGTAACACTGCGACCATTGCTGATCTATTGTGTTCGCCACCTACTATAGTTCTGCGCTAAGCCTCGTGTCATTTAAGAACCGCAACAGGCTTTTGGCGTCAGATTGTTTTACCTCCTCAGGTTGGAGGTAATGACTACCCAAGTGGATGAATCTTTTACGCATCAGCGGGCCACACTCGCACATGAGGTGCAAAGAAGTTTCCTCTGCCCCTTGGCAGAACCTGCACATTTTTGTGTCTCGGAGCTTGAGGTTGTACATGTGTTTGTTGAGGCCACAATGCCCCCCGTGAGCGCCCTCACCATTATTTTTATTTATTATTATTTTATAGCAAACTTACAGATAGTAAATATATGAAACTAGTATTTTAAAAACATATTCAAACGAAACTAATTTACTATCCTATGAATAGTTTGCAATGCTTGCATTACAAATTAACAGAAATAACATGAACACGTTGATAGTAGAGAAAAAAAAATAATAAAGCTAATAATAATATAAGGGTAAGAAAAGTAATAATTAAATAAGTTGTAAATATGGTTATTTGGATATAGCAAAATAGAAGTATGAGTTATTGGATAATAATATTTATTATACATAATATGATATAATACAATAGTATGTTATAATAAAATAATAATATAATAATCATATAATACAGTTCATTAGGATGGCAGTTAGTGAAATCTTAAGAAGTAGGAGATAGGCTAGGTATGATCGAGTCTTTAATTAAATTAATGGAATCTTAAAATATATCTAATCCTTTACACGATTTCTCAAAAACACGACACATTCTGGTAAGAGGTCTATTCGACCCGATGTTGTTATTGCAAGCGACAACCGAAAATGTTTGAGAGCTCCTCGTTAGTCGCGGTGGCACACGAAATTGAACTCTTTCTAGACTAGCTGGGCTGTATAGTCGATTGTGCAAAAGCTTATGGAGACACGTTACATCAGTTATAGTCCTACGTGTTTTTAAGTCTATTAGGTTGAAGTGAGAAAGCCTCTCTACATAACCTTTCAGAGTATTTCTTAGGCCACATTTGTTCGACAGCATACGTGTGAATTTCTTTTGGACTCGTTCAATTCTATCGCTGTGAACATTGTAAAGCGGATTCCAGATCACTGATCCATACTCCAGAATCGATTTAATCAATTATGCGTAGATTGTTCCTATTTAGCAATAAGGCCTCACGGGCCGCCTTAGGGTCGTAGGCGTTAATTAGCGCGTTGGATTGATTCAACCCTGGCGTGTTGTTCCAGTGGTTGACGGATTGTTCTAAACATATTTGTTTGAGATTTAGTTTTACAAGGCTTTTTGGTACGCCACAGCAAGTTCGTCGGCTTTTTCATTTCCGTCGATTCCCATCTTAGAATTACCCTGTTCTTTTCGCCCAGGGAATTCAGTAGTGATACGCAGTTTTGCACTAGCTTTGAATTAATGGTATTCGAGGCTAGTGCCATAAGAGCTGCCTTGCTATCCGAGTGAATATAGATACGGTGGTTGGCCTAGTTCTTATGGAAGTTCAGATAAAGGTTTATTATCAATGACCTAAAAATAATAAGTAATAAAAAGAATTCAATTAAAGGCCAAGAAGTAATAAAATAATCAAAAACAATAATGTCAGGGTAAAAAAAACTATTTAACTAAAATGCAATAGAATTGTCACTTAAATAATAAAATAAATAGAATCATATGGCACATCGACACTTGCAAACAAAATTTTAACCAAAAATACAACGAAAACTTTAGACCGTTCCCCGCATTCAACAGCTATGACCACGTGTCACTTTCCTGTCCTTGAATTTATTTAAATTACTATTTCATTTCAATCCACTAAAGCCATAAAATACAATTAGCAGAGTGAGCTAAAGGCCATGCCAGAAAATAGCAGTAAAAAAGTCTCTTTGACTGGATTATTCGTTAGCGTAGATATATCGCATCAAATGGGGGCTGTTTTAAAGGTGACAAAAATCAATGTTTAGCTAATATTTTATATTAGAATTTATTTGACAAATCAGTACATGTATAACTTTATCATTTTAATTTTTAATTTAATTTGTCACTCATAATATTCTATAGCAAAATGGACAACATGTACAAATAAACTGTCATTATTAAAATCCAGTAGCAAAAAACAGTTTTTGACGGACATTTAAATTGTTGTAAATATGTATATGAACCTGTGATTTTTATAGGTTCACTAATAGTAATTATTAATCCTTATAAGCTGGACAATTTACATAAAATTATTAATATAAAATTGTTAATAAAAAAATATATACTTACCAAAATTTTAAAAAGGCGATAAAGAATCTATTAATTTATGCATTACCAAATTCATTCAATCATCCTAATACACCTACACGTGTACGAATTTCGACTCTAGCTATAGACGCTCTGCAAGCCTTTCCCTTAACGTAGTAATAAATTGGCATCAATATCGCCAATTTTAACGCGAAACCACGCCATGTACGTAAAAGATGATTGATTGCGAAACCTAAGGCCGCCGCAGCGCCGCGGGAAATAAAGAGCCATGTTTACCTTATTAAGATTGATCATATCGTGAAGGATTCAACGTTAACATATTAAATGTTTTTAGCGGTGACTAGGGAAAAGGTTTGTAGGTGCCATTATTAAAACTGTAGCCATATCTATACTAATATTATAAAGAAGTAATGTTTGTAAGTTTGTATGTAGAGGGTCTTTTCCAAAACTACTCATCCGGTTGAAATTCTTTCACTAATAGAAAGCTCCATTATCGACGAGTGCTATATGCTATATTTTATTGTGATATATATTGGTTTTCAATACTAAATCACAATATATGTAAATCAAGTGGGAGAAAAATGAGTTGATGAGTTGCTTTATCTGCATGCCCTGACGTCGCCCTCAAAGAGATCTATAAAAAAACCTGCGACAGCATATATCCAACTTTTATATTTAGGCTACAATAACTGATTTTATATCTCAAAAAAAAAATAAGTTGGTAGTGCACATTACCAATAAAATAAGAATTCTTATCAAAATAAATTAATTCATTATCATGTGTGTTAAATAGAGATAAAACTAGCTATTTCCTATAAGTTTTAGGTGGTATTTTTTTTTAAATTTTATTTCAAACCAGTTGATAGGAATTCCTACACTTGGTTATGTCAAAAAGTAACAAAAATAACAAGTATAATATTTAAATATATACCTATTAAGGTATAAGGTATGAACGTCGGTATTGCAAGGTATGAACGTTGAACATCCAAGCGCAGTTTTTCTAGGTTATATAGAAGAAACAACATTTTCCAATATTTTCAATCAAAATTCTTACATAATTTCGTAGAATTTTCATGTGGACAATAGTACTAAATAATCAAACAAATATTGGATAATTTCACAAATTATCATACGGAAAGGTATTTTAAAGAAAAAACACAAATACAAACTAATGAGTAATAATAATAATAGTCAATAGCCAATAGTTAGAAGGAAAAAAAACGCAATTGTAAAATAGTCAATAATAGAAAGAATAGGGAAGTAGTTTAAGAGATATCATGAAATTAGTAACGCGTGCAAGCCCCTCGAAATACCTAGCAGGCGGCGGCAGCTACTGGACCAGCAAGGTCAGCGTTCAGCGGAAGGCGGCGCGGGTGGTTAGGAACAAAACGCATATCTACGAGATAGGTAGCGTGCATCTGAGGGGGGACATCTTGCACTATATATCTAAAGGTAGCTTAAATTGGGCAGCATGAGAAATAACGGTTCCAAAGAAGATGCCAAAAAGTGTAGGAGTCATTACTCAACCTTGTTTTACACCGCATGTAACCGGAAAACCCTCAGAAAGGCTGTCATCGGACTGCACCCTAGCCAACATGGAGTCGTGAAAATTTCGAATTATGTTCAGAAATTTTGCGGGGCAGCCAGATCGCTTTAGGCTTCCCAGAGGGCCTCCCACGGGACGCGGTCGAATGCCTTCTCAAGATCAATGAAGCAGAGTTAAAGTGGACGGTGCTGCTCGAGGCTCTTCTCCTGCATCTGCTTCGAGACGAATATTGCGTCGATGGTTCCCCTGCTGGGCCGGAAACCGCATTGGCTCTCGGGTAGGATCTCTTCTGCGAGTGCACTTAGCCTTGAGTTAATGATATGTGCGAGGATTTTTCCAGCAACTCGGGATGACATAACAAATGTAACAATACTACACACTTCTAAATTAACTCAAGCGTTTAGAATTTATGGCGTAGTAAAGAAACGGAAAACATACATAGATTAACCCTGAACACATTACACTCCTTTGTTGTCAGGCAGTCGTGTAAAAATAGATGATGTCCATTTACGTCAAACAACCTTTAGATACTAATTGGGACGAAAAGCATTTCGTTTAGTCCATTTGGATTTGTGCGATTGGACTGAGCGATTGGCTCCCAAATCGGTAATTTGCCGAAGCTGAAACCCGATTAAAGAGTTGTTATTTCGTTTGTGAATCTCCTCCATTGATATGCTGTCATCTCTCTATAGCAGTGACAGTATATCTAGCAGGTAATACTGTATATGGCAAAGTTAATAACGAGAGGATATATTTACTGGGAATGTTTGGATATATTTACAATCTGTCATGTACACAAATAAGACAAAGATAACTTACTAATTAGTGATAACGTCCAATTTTAAAAGTCTTTCGCAAGTTGTTTCATTCGTCAATAGGAAGAGCTGATCAGAAATAGGGTTCTGTACCTTCAATTGATCTGGGTGCTGCCCTACGAACGGCTGGACAAAAACATTTTCAGATGCATGTTCGAAAAAAAAACTATTAACTATCCGATTTAAAATTAAAACCGACCGTTGATGAGTTACAAAGTTCCAATATTTCTAGATTGGAATTAGTACTTCCTATATTGGAATAGTGATGGGTGTGATCACGAATAGCAATAACAATAACGTGTGATATTTGCAATCACGAAGAACGCGTTACGAGAATTTGAAAGAACATGCTATTTGAATCACGGCTACGAACAGCACCGCGTTGCCATCACTCGGCGCCGCTACGACGCGACCGATCACGCGTGATTATATGATCAGTGATTGGCCGTTCTCAGTGATCGCCGTCGAACGACCGCGCGGCGCGCCACTGAACGATGATCGGTGAGCGCCTAATTGAACCGTTCATTTGGTTTCGTTCATTCTTGATGTGATCGGCGATCAGTGGATCAGTGATTTGCCGTTCGTTCTGGGCGAACGCCCGCGCCGGCTGGACGATGACTGATGAGTGGCGCGTTCATTTCGTCCGTAATGTGAATTTGGACACTGTTGTCGCATGAATTTGGACACTGTTATCGCTCGTGTCGTAATCGTTCGTGTAAATGAGTTTGCTCATGATTTGTTAAAGCAATAAAATAACATTATTTCAGAAAGACGAACTCGGCTTAGCACCAAAAGAGCAAGAGAGATAATCTTTCTGAACGCTAATTCTTCTAATTACTAATAAATATTAAGCAAATATAATGCGCGTTTCTGTTATCAGTTATCACATTGACGAAACTTTGTTACTTAACGTTTCACAGTACATTTCAGTACAATCACGAAAATCACGAGTAGCAGTTATTATCACGCGTGAAAAAATACCAGTAACGTGATTGTTGCGTGATTTAAAATTGAGAATCACGCCCATCACTATATTGGAATACCTTCCTCCATTCCCCGCGGGAAGTGGGAGATGAGGATTGGGAGAGGTCCTCCCATTAATGGTGGTACATAATGCCAAAAACTGAAAAAAGCTCGAAAATTTAATTGTTTTTCAAAAAAATGACAATGATCCGGAGGGTTTCCGAGGTGAAAAAATTGGATTTGTCATTACTACTTCAACGCATACAACATATAAAAAATACAGAACTACCCTATGTGATGCAAGAGTATGTACCTTGTATGGTAAGATTTCCATAGGCTAGTTTTGAAAAGTACTTGTACTTTTAAATTTGAGTTCTGATTGCGTCCTCGATAAAATAAATAAACAAGATCTTCATCAGAATATTTATCGACATTCATGGGAGTATTTTACGTTTAGGTAGATCCGACAGTTTATAGTTTATTTCATATTCAATAAAATAGGCACATAATATTATAATATCGTAAATATATCATAAGTAAACAAACTTAATAGAATCATCGATGTAATAGGACATATTATCTATCATAAAAGTTTTTAAACGTCTCGTGAATATTGCCCCACTTAACGCATAATAAAATATTTTAATCGATTGTATATGTTAGCACAATGACGTCGGTCCATTTTTCGGACTTCCTGAGAGAGTGACTTACGGATCGGAGCTGATTGCGGGATCACGACCTCGCAGTTCAACTCCAAAAGACAGTGAGTGTAATTGCAGTACAAAATAGCATGTTCTAAGTGCTGCCGTATCCATGATCGGAACTAACCTATATAGCGCGTAACAAGCACGTCCTAGTTTATGGCACAGGGCGTCGATGTGCAATTTTCATCAGAGACTGCAGTCAAAAATGAGACCCAAATACTTGGTCCACGTCGTCATTAAAGCATAATTTATGCTGGTTAAGCAGGTTCCTTGCAGGTGAAAATAAGATAAATTAGTATTACAATTGAATATACATATATGGTATGAAATTGCTCGACTCCGTTGTACGATTTTGCAACCCTTCTGAGAAGGCGAAATGCATGTTGCGCTGATAGCATTAACGGCCAAACTAATAGCAATTTATTTGGCCAGCTATGCTAACATTGATAATGAATGGTTTTCTAAAGGACTGATTGATTATAATAACACAATAATTTAACCAATAATAACGTTCAATTGTAAGTGTCATCTATCGTATTTATATATATGCTGATTACATCACAGAAATAATACGGAGGGATAGAATGCCATCTATTAGTCTGTGTTAACTTTAGGTCCGTATTTTTTTGTGATTAAAACCTGTATACGAAAAAAAATACATCTTTACGTAAATAATATTAAATAATGAGAGCTACAATTCAAAAATTCGTTTGATATTATATTATTATTTTATTTCGAGATGAGATATTGCATAAGCATGTTTAGAGTGTTATCTATAGTGCGCCGCTATATTGATATACCACGAACGCCGCCATATTAAACAATTAACGATTGTTTGGAAGTATGAGTGCCATACACGTTTCCTTTAGTAGTAAAATCCTAGCTGAAAAATTGCAGTACTGCGTTAAGCAATCTAATTATATCAGAAATTGTACTTCTTTCAAAACTAGATCATTTGCAGTGAACCTTGAGTTCAATTCATTTAGTACATTGAAGTGTATCACTAAGTTCCAGCACACTATTTGCTGACACAATGGAAGAAGTATTCCCTGCATAGACTAGAATTCTGCCAGTTAGGCTAGAAATGGCGTACCCCAGGGCTCTCATCTTGGTCCGCTGCTGTTCAATGTGTATATACACGATATTCAGGATTGTTTCCAACACTCACACTGCATTATGTACGCTGACGATCTTAAAGTTTATTCTGTGGTCAGAGATATTTCCCAGTGTCATCAATTACAGGAGGACCTTGCTCGCATGTCAGACTATTGCTCTCTCAATAAATTGAGTTTAAATGCGGCGAAATGCAGCAAGGTATCCTTTACTCGTAACCGATCAAAGGATAGGCGGAGAGATTATAGTAGAGAAGAGTGTAGTGCGAGATTTGGGGATAATGCTGGACAACAAATAAATGCTGGATACACACATTAAGCACATGGTGGGAAAAGCTTACAGAGCTCTCGGTTTCGTATTGAGAGCATGCAAACCATTCTCCGACATTAATGTGCTCTTCACTCTTTATAACGCCTACGTTCGCAGTATAGTGGAGTTTGCGTCACCTATATGGTCACCGCAGTACAATGTACACATTGACCGTATAGAGCGTATTCAGAAAACCTTCGTAAGGCACTTGTGTCATCGAACCCTCGCTGAATATACCTCATATTCTGACGGCTTGGCAAGGTTCAAAATGCTGAGTCTTCAGCAGCGACTCCCAAGGGTGTCGCTGCTGTCGAACTCGTCACCCAAGGGTATTCAATGTACCCAGACTCCATATAAATCAAGCAAGGAATTCAACTCTGCATCGAATTATGGAAGCCTACGATGAAGCGTTTCAGGAACTAGACATATTCTCAATGAGCAAAAACGAGTTTATCAGAGCGGTAATAGACCAGACCTTAAAAGCTTGAACAGATACATACCTGTGCAGAATCACACACTCTCATATATACACAACTATGACACATACACGTAGATGTACTTACACACACCCATTAAACACACATCACAATCACACACATAAACACACTCATCCTACTCTATCATACACACTCACAAATCGAGAGAACATGATAATATAACATAATATATAAATATTATTACACAACTCACGCACATTAACTGTATATTACCAAGAGACTATTTTGGCCGTAATGTTGTTATTATTATTTATTAACTTAAGACCCGAGCGCTGTTTTTCTCTTTTGTTGGAATAAAATAAAATTAAAAAAAAAAATTAAATAAATCTGTTACTGAGGGGATTTCATTCATATATTGGGTCCTTACCTGTTTTGCTGTTTTTTTTCACACTGAACCTTAAACTTAGATAACTCGCGTTTGAGTTGGAATTTCAAGTTCAAATAAATTTTAATTCATTGCCCATATTATTATTTTTTAGGAATCAGCTGTTTATTTGTCTTTCCGTCGTTTGTTTTTGCTCAAATATTTTCGTTTGTGCAACCATGGTAAAGTTAAAAAATTGCATTATTTTTAAATATGAGATCCTGTGCCGGTGTTTTCTATTACAGCTTCTTGCAATCTGTCTATTCAGTTACCGTATATGTGTACTGTTAAGAACTGCAAACAATAATGGAGAAGCTCGTGATTAAATAACCGAGCCTGGTCAATCGCTCATCGCCACTGCTTTTGCATGACAAAGTATAACCACATATTTCACTGCAAACAGTCGCAAAATTGCAGGAGTTGCGGCTGGAGACTCTTGGTCAACCGCGGTTCTTGTCAAACATTGGTCCAATAGAGTTTATTTTGTTTCAGAATTTAGATAACTTTTTATAAGGGAAAAAAAACAACTTTGAAGAGTTGGTGAAAAACGCCTTTAAGTCATTCATTGGTTCCTGTCCACGTGATTTTACAGCAGAAGAATTAAGCTGCTCCCAGTAAAATGACAAATCTGCATAGATAATACTGCCATCGTAAATGAAAACACAGTAACTTCATTTACTGTGTTTATACAAGTTTGGTTCATTAAAATCACGAGTTGGAGTACTATAAGGCAATTTTTTCGGTTTGTCTGTCGATGGATAGTTACCGAGATACCTTAGATAAAAGCACAGTATTTTTTTTAAAATCTGAATATTTTAAATAAAAAACACAGTATGTATCATTTTTTAAGTTAAAATATAGTAACCTATTATTTACTGTGATCTTTTTTAATACCTATAAGTATTTAGTAAAAAATTTTGTTTGGTTACAACACGGCTTCTTCAGATAATGTGGTTTTAGGTAAAATTTTGTTAAAAGATAATTTATTAATACACGAATTAATCACAGTATCTCAATTACTGTGTTTAAGGTGCCTGCAGTTTTTTATTTATTAAACATTATATATTTATTTTACATGGTTAGAACACACTAATGGGTAACATTTACCTATAACACAGTAACCACTCAGTTACGGTGTTATAGGTTAAAAATATAAAATATATCTAATTATTTTCCTAATTTTAAACACAATATCTAATTTCATTAATTAAAAAAATATAATTTTATATATATTTTTATGCAGAATTGAAGTTCTAACTATTTTTTAACATTAAAGATTAAAATAAATAATTTATACTGATTACATTGTTCATGAAAACAAATATTTAACAACTGAACTTTGACCGCGTTTTTCTCAAAACGTCTTTTTTCTAAGTTACTGTGTTTTCATTTACGACGGCAGAATAGGGGTCAATATTTCTAATATTAAATATATATTATTCGTACAAAGTTTTAGGCCTTAAATTTCCTTTATAGAACAGCATTTTCATAGGTAAGGACACAATATAGTGAATAAAGTGTTTCCGAGACAATATGTTTGGGGAATCTTGATGGATATATCTCCGGCGGTGGATGTTGCGAATGTTGCAGCGGTGTTCTGCTGTCTATTGGCGAGAAAGCTATTTAAAAGCCGTGGAGCATCATTGTCAAAATCTTAATGAAAAACTTTGGCTAGTAGACGATCGACCACATCGAAAACACGTGATGGATCAAAGAAAACGGCTCTTTCAGTCGCCAGTCGTCAGCTTATAAAACCCACGATCGCTGTCCTTACAAGGGAGTCTGCGTCAGATAAAGCAGAAAATCTAATAACATGTCAACTCTCCATAATAATGTCTTTTTCATTTGATATTATATTGGATTTATATCACGCGCTTCTCAATTTCAGCTCGTTGAATTTTATGCCTACCTTTTCATCTGTTCGCACACGACCCTCATTACATAATAATATTCTCCATACACATTAGCTGTTACTGAAATAGGCGACAGTGTAAGTAGGTACACAGGCGCGAGTACATTCTAGCCTTGCATTGAAATAAATAAAAGACAAGATGAGCCTTTTAATGTGATCGATGATATTCTTTATTCGACTTTTTGGTAAAAAGATCAGCTAGTGGTTAGAGGCTCTCCATGTCGTTTTTTTAATTGTCATGAGTACCTTCCGGATAATTGTGGGTAGATATCCAAGCCACATATTTTATGGAGCCGTCGGGTAGCCTTCCGTTACTGTAGCCTTCCATCTGTTAGCTGCCAGTATGATTTCGGTTTGTGACCATAATGTTGGTTGCTGCTGCCGGAAAGGCGGTAGTTTTACCGCCTCTCTGAGCGGTGAGAGGTAGTGCGGCATTTTGTTATTCGAAAGTCGTGTTTGAGCGTCTTTGAGCGTCTAGATTCTCTAGATATCGTGCTCTATCGATCACGATATTGGATGGAAGACGATCTATCACAGGACTATCGATCTTTTGCCTGTCGTCGACGTTTGTGTTAATTTCTTGCGAAGTTTCGAGATGGTTGTTAAGCTGTCTCCCAAAGGTCCGCTAAGCGTGTAGTTGTTCTAGAAAAATTGATTATATGAAATTGGTTGAATAATTGATTATATTAAATTGGTTTTTTTTAAAGGTAATATAAACTGTGATTATTATTATAGGAGGCTAAGATCAACATTAGTTTTTTTGGCCTGTTATTAAATTATTTTATCCCACAAGATTATTTCAAAGTAATAAATTCCAAGTAGGAAAGACCGATCGAGGATAATCAAAAGTTAGACATATAACTCTCACGAAATACACAAATATAGAATTCCAAATGCATACGGTACAAATGCACCTTGTTGTGTGCATAAAGGGTAATCAATTATTACTCTCTTAACAAAATGCCGATCATTTGGGAGTTTTGACAATTGGGTATTATACCTGGCCTACATAAGAATCCGTATTTAAGATGTAGTAAAAAGAATTGCGACATGATTGATGATTCAAAGATATACGTTTTGATGCTGCTCTCAATGGTTCCATAATATCCACAAGTCCTTTAATTAGAAGAAATACTGTTGAAAATGTTACAAAAATTGTTTTGAATATTAAAATGTATATATATTTTTTAAAGTTTAACTTATTTAAAAATCTAATTCTGTGAAACTGTTTTTATTTTTTTCCTAAAAATATTTTCCGAGGTCATATTTATAGTTTTGAATTAAAACAAACAAGATTACAATGTAGGTAGAACATAAACTAAAAACAGTAGTATTTACAGTTATGAATGCAGGAAATCTTCTGTATGATTTCTTTTTAATAGCAATCGAGTGGCATAATTGAATCGGTTATAATTATGATTCTTACGTACATTATCCTATCTTCCTATTTCTACGTTTCAGTATGCTTATTTTAAAGGGGCTCTGTGGATTCTCTCAATTTTGCGTGTAGCCCTACCCTTTTAATATTGAATGAGGAGTTTTGAGTGACATAGCTTTCACGTTTTTCTTACCTACAGAGCGGTGCAGGGCTTCTGTTCTCCCCGAACACCCATTAGTGTGACCTTCATGTTGGGAACCCCCTCCCTAGCTAAACGAAATGTTATCGCCCTGAAATCTATGGGCTTATTATGTAGGTATAACGATTTCAATATTCCATATATTTTAGTAAATGGCCCCGGCACGGTATTTGGCTCGGATACGACATGACGCGACATGTTACACGGCCATGTGGTACACGTGGCATAGTGGTTAGATCGCCTGATCTTACTTACGGGTTTCATTCCCGGGTCAGTTCACAATGAAGAGTAAAAACAAGAAAACAAATACGCGGGCCCATTTTCAAACATTCAAATAAATAGTCCGCCACGGCTCCAAAAGTTATATAGACAAAGACTCATAGAAATAGTTACATAGCTAACTAAAGCCTAAAGTTTCAAGTAATTAAAGTTTTATTTAGTAATTTTTAAAATGTTATCAGTAATACACGGAGATATAATATGTCTTTAAAATAGGTAAAATACTTAAACTAGTATCAAACAAAAAGCTTGTAATAACTACCTATAAATTAGTTTGGGTATTACAGTAGTTTATCTATTTTTACCAATAGTATGTTTTGACACGTCCAAGACCGAAAAATTCGCCAATCTGATACGAATTTGATGTAATATAATATATCTTTAAAATCGAGCCGAAATCGATTATGATTTTTAGATTACTATTTTTTAAATAACATATCCCTGAGTGAATTAATGTAAGTTGATGAATCCTCTAAAGAGGCGAACAATATTTCAAAGTTCATTAGTTTTTCGATAAATTTCGGCACAAAAAAAAATAGAAAAACATTTTCTTCTCAATTTTCCAGTAAAACGAGTATAGCGAAAGTTTTTGAAGTGTTTTCAAACATTCATCGGCTTATTTAATTAGTTCCGTTTGGCGACCAACATTTTTAATAGGTGGGAATATTATGCCTGTAAAAGTGTTCTTGTACTTTTTCACTAACTTTCACCACATAATTCTCCTAGTATTTAGCAGTTTAACGAAATGAGACTTTATTCGGAGTTTATTTTTCGATTATTTGCCTATCCGTATATAATTTAAGTTATATATTTCGTAATATTTTTGCAATTGTGATCATACCAAGTGATATTTTTCGGGTTTACATGATGCTAAACCCTAAGTATTAAATCCAAAATAAGAAATATATATGTGGAGATATTGTGTGAGAGTTTGTAAAGGATGCGATAATCTGCACGTACACGTCTCCGTGTAAAAATTTGGTCTTATTTTCGTGTCGTAGCACAGCCCGGTTAGCGATGGCAATGCCTCTATGATTTTTCTATAGGTATACCAGTTATTTCCCAAAGTGGTCTATATGGACCCCAGGGATCGATTTCCACATGCAGGAGGTCCATATAAACGAAAAATCCATTGGGGCTATACGAGATACGGGTTTCGTATAGGCTTTTATTATGAACATTTGTGCCTCCAGTAAACGTTTTATTAACCATAAAACAGATTGATTGCATAGCGCAGTATTTTAAACTTATATAAATCGCAATAAACAAACTCGTGCATTACCAGTCGCGTGGAAGGAAATCAACATTAAACTCAATTTACATCACTAGTCGATTGATGAGGCCAACGCGCATGACTAACGAGAGAAGGTGCAAGCGAGATATGTCGATATACCTACTGCGACGACATGCGGGCGGAACGCAGTGCCGCTTCAAAGCACGCTTGTGCGAGCACGTAGGACAGACGCGTCACTACACGGGTTCGATTTTTGGCTGGGTCACCATTTTCCGTTGGGATAAAATTAACGGAATTGCATTTCAATTCTATCAATCGAATTCAATAACAAGACACATAGTTACACACATGCTGCGTTTACATACATACAAACACTAAATGTTGGGTTGGTTGTAAGAGATTGTCGTATGATATATACATACGTTATTTTTTTCCAATTTTGTTTTAATACTTTCTATTGTGTGATTATTTTTTGTATAAAGTGCCTAAGGTGACTATTAATATTCCTATATCAATTACCCTTTTTATATGTATACTCATGTACATGGATTCAGCTCTATTTTTTTTTATTTGTCTGCCGTGTAAAGCCGGCTTTAGTCAACGCTATTGTCGAATTAATGTTTATGCTTTAATTGTTTTATATCTACATATAATTATATATTACTAGCAACTGACGAATTTTAATATGCGATAATTAGCTTTAATTCATAATTCATGCTTTTATTGTATATTCTGAATTAATAAATTGAATACTGAATACTGATAATAAACCCAACCTATGTGAAATTTCACAAAAAAGAGTAGAGAAACAAACAAGCATACATAAATAAGCAAGCGAGACAGTGCTACATATGTAGTTATAAGTGGCATTCACAAATGCTCCGTACTTCAAGGTCGCGGTCGCTTAAAAATGAACGCGGGCCGTGCAAAATTTAAGTGCCATCAATACAGGTATAAATAAAAATTATTCTAGTTCTTCATTCTTTAGAATTGCCCACTCTACAAAGATAACCATATCGCTGTATCAGCTGTCTGAAACACATTTGAAGTTAATAAGTTTACGAATACTCAATATTAGGCAGGTAAAATTAAAATAAAACAGGCTAAAACAGGTTGGCTACCTCTGCTCTGGACCGAGGCTTTAGTCGGCTTGCGTATCACAAATCGTATCGCACGTAATAACACTCGCAATAAAACGAATCAGAATGTTTCAATCCTCTCGTGGATCGCATAGAGCGAGCACCTGCCGTCGTACAGACTGGTCCTTCGAGCCGGATGCCCTGAAATCGGCGGGAAATTGGCAGCAGCGCTCGCCGGAAGTGCGATTTCCCTCCCCCTCTCCAGGCACTCAGACCCTCCCTATCCCCACTCCCCCTTAGTCGGTTTAATTAGAGGGCGCTGATGGCTCGCAATGTCATCACTCACTGGGAGGGGTATGCCGGCCATTTCTGTGACATGAACTCGTCCGAAGTTTCTCGTTTCTACGTTCGTCTATTGGCGATGAGGTGATCACACTCCGGTGCATTATAGATGTGATATGAAAGTAAACTGTTCGATATGACTGGAACTAACTTTCCATATAGAGAAAACTCAGAAACAAAGAAACTCTACAAACTGAAGGAAAATTCATAAAACACATAGGTAATAATATTACAAAAAAAATACATTTAATAATCAATTCATAAAATTCATAAAATATTACCTTTTAATGGGCGATCCTCTCGTAGAAACAGCCTCTTAGTCGGCGATAAAGCGCGTTGAATATCGTCTTCTGTCGGGAAAAATAATAAAAAAGAAATAAACAAAAATAAATAAAATCACACAAAATTAAATAACCTTGAATTAGACTATCTTTGGTATTGTTGCTGAATAAGAAGAAAATAGGAAGATAGCGACCTATCTTTCTGGAAGTTATAATTACAGCTTGAATGTTGGGTATATAAGCGAGCGAGAATGGGTAAAATTCGATTTAAATTTGATGGATATATGTAAATGAGATTACGAGGACCAACCAGTCTCGAAAACAGATATAAAATCGAAGACTATCGCGGTTGTTTGACATTATAAATAGGATAGAAAACGAATTTACCGCGTGGAATTTGAAACGTCGGGTGCTACAAATTCCATGCGGTAAATTCGTTTTCTATCCTATTTATAATCAAAAAAATATTATCTTCAGTAGACTTCAGGCAAAAGCGGATTTAGGATTTGGGGGGGGGGGCGAGTTCACACACACACTCAAACAAATGACGACTCAACTAGAGAAGTTCAAAAAGCTAATTCTATCCAGGGCTTAGTCAGAAAATTTGAGAAAATCTGCCAAATTCAGGGCTCCGTATCTCGAAAGTAAAAAGTCACAAAATTACGAATTCACAAGTACAAGTGCCTCTAGTTACAAATTCACTAGTATAGGTGTTTCTCGAATAGTTCCTACACTTTGGGAAAAAGCATCTATTCTCAAAAAATATTCACAAGTGGAAATAGAGTGCAAGACGTTTAAAAATTGAAATGGTACCAAAAATGGAAGTTGATTAAAAAAGTACCAGGAAAATATTGGACAAATAAATAGGGCGAAAAATGGTGGGGCAATGAAATAAGACAACTGTGACCTTATCCTTGAACTAATAGTATGACTATAACGTACAATGGTTTTAGTAAAATCTTACGGAATATAACCAAACGGAGCATATAACGTAGGGCAAATGACAATTATAATTAGAATTAAATAGGTATCATATGTCTTGAAGTAGTCATTTAGGCACAAATTATGCACCGACATTTTAAGAGCTACAAATAAAACGTAATACCGACAAAAAACTAAAAACGGACATTTATAACCCTGGATCAGTATGTTTAGTGGAGAAGGATTTAAATGATACGGGACACAATAAGACATAGAAACTATCGTGATCGCACTAATTAAACAACATAAAACAGATACAGCATGTCGACCAGATCAAATGAGTGCAAGGACGCTGAAATTCGTAGGCTAGGAAATTGCATGTAGGCTTAAACATATATTCAACTGTAGTGTCGACCAAGAAAAAATACCGAATCACTTTAAAGAAACCAACGTATTACCATTATTCAAATCGGAAAACAAGGCTGACTGGACTAAATATAAACCAATATCGATACTAAACACACTGAGTAAAATGATTGAAAGACTTGTGAAAAAGTAACTGACTATTTTTAGAGGCAAACGAGACTTTCAACAGGACAATGCGGCCTCAGTCCAAACATGGGTACTCAAGATATTGCGCGTAATCAAAATTATTAACGGAAAGCCTCGACGCAAAGCGTAAGCGACGCAAAGCGTCAGCCAATCGACTGTGCACTCCGAAAAATAACCGGGGGAGGAGCGGGGGGACTGGAAATGAAATACCCCGTCATTGACACAGCATATTGATTAACGGAGAACGAAGAGCCCGCAGCATCACAAATTCCAATTTATCGGCGTTTTATGACGTGTCACTAAATTGGCAACGCTGTTAAAATGCAGGAATGGCCAACTTAATCAGGGTTGCCCCAAAAATGAGAGTTCATGATTTCGGGAACAGAACAATGTACATTTATTCGCTACAGCGGATGAATAGCATCGCGCAGCATCGCCCATTCAGCACTGTAAATGGATATTAGAGATAATATACCCAATACGAATTACATATTTTACACTAATGGACGGGATACTTTCTAAATTAAGGCAAATCAAGGAAATATTTATCTATTTTTATTATTGGGGAACATGCGATGCTTAAGGCAGATTCTTGGTGTCTCACTCCGTGACCGAATTCGAAACAAGACCATTAGAGAAAGATGCGATCTAGTAACAACGATCGAAGAAGAAGTACAAAAACGTCGACTACGATGGTTCGGCCATGTTTGCCGAATGAACGATAATCGCTTGCCACGTAAACTTCTTTGACGAGACCGTCCGACAGAATGGAGAATTCAGCGATCGGCACCGAAGAAAACCTGGCTAAATAACATCAAAGACGACCTTAAAAATCAACGATTATCGGCTAGGGATGCTCGAGAGGTGGCAAAAATCGTCAAGAATGGATACGCATCGTGAATGGAGTACGAGATCCAGCGGCACCGACAGCAGCGTATTGGCTGCGACCCCCTCCCCAATAGCCGGCTACGGAATAAATAATAATAAATAATAATTGGGGAGCATAACGACGTTTACAAAATGGAGTGTTAACCTTTAACTGACGTGGTGGGAGTCTCTCAGACTCCGCGCCTGTGAATATGCCTGTATTTCTTGAACGCGCGTTTTGATCATTCTGTCTCGTTCGCTAGCTTCGCAACTCACCCTCCCGCTCCGGCCAGTAGCGTCTGCGCCGCTGTGACGTCGACACTGTGTTCCAGAGAGAGCGAGCGGAGTCCGTCAGACCTAAGGTCAGTTATAATGATAACTTTTCCATAGATCCTATCAGACTCCACCTCAGTAGTTCGCTGTCAGTATACGTATTGCTATTTTTTTATTTATCGCTAATATAATTTATACCACGACAAATCAAATGTGGCTTCATTGCATCAATGAAATAAAAGTAAGAACTTAGAATAATATATCGGTTAATATTATTGCTAACAGTTAAAATTTTCGATATTTTCGCAGATGTCTGAACCAAAACGCCGTTGCAAAGAATGGGACAGACGAATAATAATTCGATTTGGAGATGCTAAATTTGAAGACCAAATTCGACAGTTGTGTGAAGAGGAGAAGATAGTGATGGCGATGACGAAAATTCGGATCCGCACTACATAGAAGTGAGTGAGCATGATTCGGATTCAGAACAGTCAAAGGGGGAGAATGAACACATCAGCACCGATTTCGCCAATACACGAACGCAATTCACAAGCAGAGGATGTAAGTGTGTCGGAGCCGTCCACAATAATAACAAACATACATGTAACACCAAATGAAGAGGGCAGCAATGTCATAGGTACTTTAGCAGAAAAACTAGGTTCGCATGCCGTGAGTATCACAAACCAATTTGCCTGCGATGTTCAAAAAATATATGTACTGAATTCGCAAAGAATGTAACTTAATACAGAAATGAAATATATATAATTCATGTATTATTAAAGTGTTTTTTACCTATACATACATACTTTCAATTTGATTTTAGATTCTGGAATCAGAAACAAAAATATTATGGAAAAATATCAAATTGAAATGACTACATTTTTCTATTTTTTTAATTTTCTCTGGAGTTTTTATATTGATTACATAGAAATACTCTTATATTTAATGAAAATATATAATTTTTTTTTTAAATAATATTCCCAAATTTAAAAAAAAAATCCTGCACCCCTCATAAAATACTTTTATATTTGGCATGTTTATTAAGATATTTTTTTAAAATATTAAATTTAAACTTGAGAGGGGTTTTCCTTTGCAAAAGTCATTTAGTGGTAAACCATAAACAGGATTAATAATATATTTAACTACAATTTGAAATAGTTAAACAAATAATAATAAAATATTATTGGAGTCTGCTGGACCTAACCACGAGGTTAGGAAATCGAAGGATAGGAAACGAAAAATCACCTCGTCACTGTCTGACGAGGTGATTTTTCGTTAAGTTACGGAAAATCACCTCGTCAGACAAAGGTTAAAAATATTTTGGTAGGTGTGTTAGATAATACCATATATTGTACAGCAACAATAACATATATCAAGAATCTATAACAAAAATTAGAATTATAAATTATTAATAATAATAATAAAAAAAACCGCTTTATTTATTTATTTAAAAAGGCAAGTTTATTGCCTAAAGGCAATATCTTTACATAACATGTTATGCGGTAAAAATAAGATAAACTAATAAATTACACTTCTCAAATAGAAAAAAATAATTTGTATTTAAAATCAAATTTAGATTTAAGATATACAAATGAAACTAAAATGAAAAAATATTAATATTTAATTTATTAATATTACAAAATCAAAAGGGTAATGTATTTAAATTCATGTAAATAATAAAACGGCCAGGAACACAGCATATTGATTAACGAACAAAGAATCGCCCACGGCACTACAAATTACAATTTATCGTTATTTTATGACGCATCACTTAATTGGCAATGCTATTAAAATGCAGGAATACCCAACTTAATCAGGGTTGCCCTAAATTGTGAGTTTGTGATTTCGGGAACAGGACAATGTAAATTTATTCGCTGCCGCGGATGAATAGCAATGAGCTATCGCGCGGAATCGCCCATTCGGTACTAAATGGATATTAGCGATAAACCAGTCCACACCCAATACAATTGCAAATTTTACACTAATGGACGTGATATTTTCTTTATTGGAGCAAATAACGACGATTCACAAAACGGTGTGTTAAATATTAAAAATATTTTGCAGGTGCGTTTGACAATAATATTTAATGTATGCAAGAATGACATATATCAAGAATCTACAATAAAAATTAGGATTAAAAATTAGACTCTTTTAAATGCAGAAAAATAGAATTTGTATTTAAAATAAAATTAGAGTATAAATGAGTATAATTAGAGTATAATGAATATAAAGTAAATAGAAAGGAAGTAGAAAGAAATATTAATGGACAAGATATTTTATAAATTAAGGCAAATATCGCTATAATTTTTTAATGTATTTTTTTTTATATTTTGATAATATTTTTTAAATAATATTTGATGTATAGCAAGAATGACATATATTAATAATATAGGTACAAGAAAAATGAAAAATAAAAATTAAATTCTTTTAAATTTAGAAAAATATAATTTGTATTTAAAATAAAATTAGAGTGTAAAGAGTATAAAATAGTATAAATATAATCAAATAGAAATAAAGCTAATGAAAAATAATAATATTAAATTTAAAATATTACACGATAACTTCATTGTATATGTATAGATATAGAATAACACTGTAATTATCTGTAGTTATGTTTATGGTATATTTTAATGGAATATATTATGGATTTACGTAGAGAATAAGTACTTCTTGAATAAAAAAATGTCCATGTCAATAAATCAAACTTTTAACTTAACGGTTTGATTGAGCACCCTATACAAATATGCGTTATGTGCATTGTTAGTGTGACACAATTTAAGTGAAATGAGTTTGTAGACCTGTTTTTTCTGCTCGGAATAGGGGGAGATATGTATGAAACCAGTTAAGGGCTGTCTACTTTGTTACGTGTGTGTGATATTATGGAGAATACGAACGGCGAATATAATTCAAGTAATAATAGTAATAATACCTGTCAAAAGATGATCCTCTGCACGAAGCGATTTTCTGTTTGATAATATGCCGCAGGGCACGGTTCGATCGTCATCTGTTGTAAAAATGAAAAAAAAATGGAAATAAAATAAAAAATACTAAATAATAAAGAAACTAAAAAGGTCAAATAAACAAAACCATTAAATAATAAAAAATAATAATTAAAGAACACAATCATATAATTACGCCTGTTACCTATTTATTTATGTAAAAATGGATGTTTTTATGTCTGAGCTTAATACTTCGACACCGTTTGGCCGATCACCATAAAAGTTGGCATATATATATGTTTTGTTTTCATGGGAAGGTTTTTATGTAATTCACTTTGTTGTAACTCGGCACTAGGTGGCGCTGCAGCACATCAATTTCTATACCGTTCAACTGATTGTCATGAACCCGCTATGAACGCCACCCGGGTTACTTCACTAGTGTTATATAAAAACTAAAACCAAAATGGTCTTTGTTGATCATGTTTTTTCTTTTAATGTAGTATTTTGTATATAGATACAATCACAGTATCACAATCGTTAAATTTGCAGCAAATAACCAGGTATTAAATATTTTGTCATGTTGTAAAGATTCGTGAATTTTGACATTATGAAAAGATATAATAACTTCAATTCAATGCACCTCTTTCTTCTCCCTACTTCTATTGTATATTTATTTATTTATTATTTTTTTATGTATTCTTCCATTTAACCTTATAATTGTTTAGGAATGACAAAGTATATCAACCCAATCCTAAATTACTTTATCAACTCAACAAAGAATAAAATACAGCTAATAAGTTTAATCAATTAACCAATAACAAAAATAAAAAGGGAAAGAATATAACACAGTGTGTCCAGTAGGCAAGTTCAAATTTAAAAGTGTTATTAATAAATAAAGCGAATAGTTTAAAAATATTTATTTACTTCAAAAGATCCATAAAATAATCGGGTTTTATTTTTCAAATAAAATTCCTTCTAAATGTTTCCCATCCATTCGCACGCACTCCTCTAATCGAGCGCGCAAATTTTGAAAGACTTTCTTGCAGAGCTGAGGAGAAATATTGTCGATTTCTCGTCGTATATTTTCTTTGAGAGCATTAATTGTTCGAGGTTTGTTGGAACAAACCAAACAACTCATTCAATATCAATGTTATTATAGATGGATAAATACATTGCTATTAGTTTCGCCGTCAATGCTATCAGCGCCATCTGCGTTTTACCGGCGCAGAAGGGTTGCCAATATGTACTATAGAGTTCAGCAATCAAATGTATATATAATCAATGCCACAAGGTATTTACGTAGTATTGTCTATATCTTTTGCTTCAGCAATTATTCTCATTTAAAAAAGTGTCTTTCACATTCTTAGAGAAATAATGCCTATTTTTCATCTTCTTATTTTTCAGTTACTAAATATTTTTATATTGTATATGTAATATTATTATTTAATCGTCAATTTGTGAAGCATGTTGGCACAAATACTGCCATTAATTATAAAATAATATTATACGTTTTACGTCGGTAATATGATTTTGGGTATATGGCAGCCCCTAAAGGCTGCCCATTTTAGGCAGGTGCGATTAAGGACGTGGATAAGCGAGGCTCTCTAAATTGGAGGAAAACAAAATAGGCTATCCAATTCTGCACAGATTAAAATTTTTAATCATAGGGGAGCAGTAAATAATACCCTACAGAAATAATGCATACGAATCAAAAATATATAAATTAAGGATGCAGATGATTATGAATACGCTACAATTAATAGATGAATATTAGTGTTTTCCTAATATTATTTGTTATATAGGCTTTAATACTATTACTTTTAATAACAAGTTTATGTAATAATACGGTAATAATGTATGTACTGCATTCATATTATTAATAATCCACCAACTATTTTAATACCCATTTATGTTACAATATATTAACAGAAAATACGTAGCTACTGAATATACGTGAGGGGTCTTGATTTTTTATAAATTTCATCGATTTCTTCGCATAATCGAGGCAACAATCGACGATTCCGATTAATCGGGAAAACACCAATAATCGTTCATTAAGCATATGGTATTCGTAATCCGTCGGATTTCTATTTATTATAATAAATGCGCTATGTTCGACAGCGCCAGACTTTGATATTTTTACAGCGAGCCCTCATCTCTTCAAGGTGTGGGCATTGCGCTACTTGTTTATGGCAGAATAATATAAACTGTTTTCACTCTTATGTACTGTAAGTTTGTAAGTTTGTAAGTTCTTCTATTCTTAATGCCGGTATTTGTATTTAACGCTTATTTAATCATGTTATGTATGTACTTGTAAGAATTCTATTATTTTTTTTATATTTATGTGTATATTGCATATCAACGGATTGGTAGAAACTGTAATGTTGATTTGTTATAAAAATAAATAAATAAATAAATAAATAAATAAATAACATACATACAACGTCAAATATTTTTTGTTTAATTACTCTATTTGGTAACGGTAAGTTGCTCAGTGTGATTTTTTATTTTTCTTTTATTTTTTTAAATTATCTAATATTAAGTAATGAATTTTGACAAAAGATAAAAAAGAGTATAAATAATATACTATTATTACTTTTTTTACGAAGCAGATTAGATGAGATTTCTGCGTATTTTAATCCACAATCCGAATAATAAAACTATTTTAATATTAAAATCATTAAAGAATATTAGTAATATATTAATGATACATAAATATATTAGGATAATAAGATATACATAATAGTTGATGACGAATCCAAATTGTTGATTATTGCCCCGATTATTTAGCGAATACCGGCGAAAAAAAAACCAAACATAAAGGCCAATAAAACACTGTAATATCAAGAAATCCCTAAGTTTTCTTTAAATCACCTACTAGACTGGAGTACTTGCGACTTAGGCGGCAGAGCATCGCGTCTTTGTTGAATATTGCAGGGATCATCGCTGAAGAAGAGTAATATTTACGCGTACCCAATATTCCGTGCGAAAAAACGGGGTAGTCTGGCAACGTACTTTTCCTAACCAGCGAGGGTATATGTAGACCTGACGTCATATATACTTGAAAAAATCCGTTGGCTGCCCGATCACGAGTGATCTTAATGGGCAAAAGAGCCTCGGTCCGCAATAAATTCGAATTTAATTACCGCTTTTGATATGTAGAGGCAGCGCAAGCGATTACGAATCTGTGCTTGGACTGGAGGACGGAGAACTCCGTTTTGCTGGCACAGCTTGACTGTGCATCGTATACTGCTCAAATAAGTCGTTATTTTCACTCCATAGGATACAGAATGGCATGATGTTACATTACACATGTATACTTGAAAAGATCCATTGGCCGCCCGATCACGAGTGATCTTAATGGGCAAAGAGTTATAACTCACAGGAGTGGCGGCTTCGCTTGTAGTAACCGACACCCCTCAATGTACGTACGCTGGGAGCTAACGGGCCCATGATGAGGTGGCCACGATGACCCATGTGTTCAGGGTCGGTCACACTCACGGGTCAACACCCATCCGACGGCCTCCACGCATGGGGTGCGAACCTGGGTAGGACACTGGGTCAACCAGTCTCCCCTGGGAATCAAACCTCTGGCGCTCCTGGACGGTCTGCGCACCGAGCGGCGCAAGCCAATCGATTGTGCTCTCCGACTAACAGTCGGGGGAGTCCGGGAACTGTATTGTTTCCTATAGAGCGGGGGTGGTTGCCTACCTTACGGCGACTGCTCTTGAAATGACCATTGGCCATCCGATCCTGGGTGAACAGCCGGGCAAAGGACGCCTTGGTCCGCGATAGATTCGGTATACTCCGTTTCACCGCTTCGTAAGGGAGAGGACCGCGCAAGCGACCTCGAACTCGGAACCAATCGAGAGACCGGAGAAATCTGGTCACAATTGGTAGTTAGGGCGCGAGTGCCGCCCGCCAGGTAACATACCTGGCTACTCGCGGTAAGGCGTTGGCTTCTAACGGGTTGTGGCGTAGCTAGACGTCGGATTTGTTATGTCCAAAGTCTTCTACGCTCACTGCACGGTCGATAGAATGATGAATCTTTAAAACGTCCTGCGGTGACGGGTTCGTCCGTTGTGGTTGACATCTCAATATGTACGTATGGGATGAACAGTTTCGTGCAGCTTGGGTCACAAGATCCATTTTGTTCTCGGATGGGCTCAAATCACGATTCAGCTCCTATTCAGAAGCCTCCTCGAGTGGAAGGCTACCCCGGGTAAAACTCCTGTGTCTCAGGCCTCAGAGCTGGTGGACCGGTTTCTCCCGGCGGGATTGCATCCCGGCGTCACTGGACGGTTTGCGTACCGGTCGGCGAAGCCAATCGGTTGTGCATTCTGACTAATTGCTGAAGAGGCTGGAGACTATGAAAATACACTGTTTCCTAAGCAGCGGGGGTGGATGTTCACCTGTTGTCATGTCACTCTTGAAATGACTTTGAGCCACTCGATCCCGTGTGGCACTATGAGCAAAGAACGCCCAGGTCCGCGATAAATTCAAACTGAATTACCGCTGTAATTCAACAGGTAGAGGTCGCGCAAGCGACTTCGAACTCGTACCCAGTCGGGAGACCGGAGTAATCTGGCCGCAACTGGAAGTAAGGGTGTGAGTGTATGCCCGCTGGGTAACATTCCTGGCTATCTCACGAATGAGGGTTGGCCTCTTATGGGCATGTGGCGGAGCTTGCTGGTGGATTGTTTTGTCCTAAGTCTTCAGCGCTCACTTCGCAGGAGATTACTTCGTTAAAACTACCTGAGGTGACGGGTTCGCCCGTTGTAGTTGACAACTCTACCACTGTACGTATGGGGCGATGCCGTACTTTTTTCTTGTGTCTCTTGCGCAGTTAGTAAGGGTCCGAGGTTGGTCCGCTGGTTGCACTTCCCAGTGTCTCGCAATAAAGACGTTGGACTCTTACGGGCTGCTGGCACAGCTTAACTGTGCATCGTATTGCCCAAATAATTCGTTACGTACACTCCATGGGATACAGAATGGCATGATGTCGTTATAAGTCACAGGAGTGGCGGGTTCGCTTGTAGTAATCGACACCCCTCAATGTACGTAAGGGGCGATGCCGCACTTTTTTCTTGTATCTCGTGCGCAGTTCATTGTGCTAAATAATGCCCTATATAAATCGTTATCTATATAAATCGTGGCGTACTACATAAACACGATATTACCAAAAAATATTCATTAGATAACATTCATATCGGTAATAAATGAAAACACAATTTATTATTATTGTGTTATTTCAGTGGACGATTTTGGCGCCTTACAACTAATGCCGCCTGGCTAAAGCTGCTCTCTTGCCACCGGGGTAGAACCGGCTGTGACTAATCCCAACTATATGAGTATAGGGAGCGAATTGACACACATGCGCTTTTAGCGGTTTAGCTGTTTTGCTACATGCGTGACAGACGCGAAGCCGCAGCCGTCTCGTAATAATACCCTTACGGATTTCTGGCGTAGCTTGACTGTGGATTGTGCTATCCACTAAGTCTTTTACGTTCACTCCATAGGAGACAGAATAGCTCGATGTCGTTATAACTCCCTGGAGTGACGGGTTCGCCTGTTGTAAAGTTAGCAATAGATCATACTCATAAAAAGCATAATACGTATATATATTATGTGATATAAACTATGTGATGTTACTATTTACCTATTACCTACTTGTATCCTTATATCATCCAGGAACTAACTTTACACTTAAATATTATTCTTAATATTTAAGTAAGTTTTATCTTATTTTTATGGCTTACATTATTTTACACCATAATTTTGCTTCCGCGGGGATTGAGCCGAGGCGAGTTTTCTTGAGTAACCGCAAATCAACTTGAGTGCAGACCACTTGTTGACTTTTTTACTTAAGATTGATGGGACAAAGCGTCCTGGGAAATTGGAAAATTATTCCTTCTTAAATTAATTTTACACTTCTTATCTTTGTTCGACAATTCAGTGCCATTGCGAAAAATGTTCCGTAGTAGGTAGTAATGAAATCTCTGATTTTTATGGTTTTCTATTCGCCAATTTAATAAAGTTTCATATGTGTGGCATCATCTAAGCCATCCATGCTCTCTATAATTTAGATGAATTTGACAAGGCTGTCGTAGGTTTTAAAATGTAATTATTGCATTCATGAAGTATATTTGTTTATTGTTTAATAAACATTTTTTGTGATTAATTATGTGATAATATGATATGGATTATTTATATATCCTTTACAGTATTTTTTTAGAGTAATTTTGTTTTTATGTGTTGTTATCTTAGTAGTACTCTAGTGCTGATATCTTGAAAAATGTAAAGATATATATTTTTTAATATTGACTATTTTTGTTTTTTTTTTTTTGTAATTTCAGTGTGTTTTTTTTTATTATTGAACCATAAGTACTTTTAAATAAAATATATATGTACATGTAATAAATATAATAATAATTTTGTAACAATAATATACACAGTATGTACTTTATGGAATTAATAAAATATGATTATGATTATCTAATATGTAAGAATATTTATGTTTAAGTATAATTTTATTTAACTTATAGAACTAATAGTGCTTAGAGATTGTCAGCAAGGTTAAATCTAATGTATGTTCTCGTTGTAGATAAGACTTGTCATCTCGTCAGGAATCAACAAACAACATTAGTTCCACCTAAACACTAGTTAATTTCTAGTGAGGTGGTAAACCGATGTCATGTTATAGATGTCAAAGAGTCGAACTCCTTTCCAAGCTAGGTTTAAAACATGTTCACTTATCAAAGACGATGTATTATGTATTATGATGTAGATGTTCACTTTAAAAAAATATGTAGTATATGTAGTGAAGCTATAAATAATTCGCACCAATGTATAATGACGTATTCCACAGTCTCTAACTTTTTGGAATTAACAAACTATGACTACGACACAATGTGAGGTATTTTCTCCGCTCCATCAGCGGATGTCAAAAACATTGTTGCGATATTGAACTAACATACTTAGAAGGCGATCTCCCGATGAGGCGTAAAATTAAATTAACTTGCGACGTCGAATTAATTATCTTATCGCGATGCGAAACAACATGAAACAGGGATGCCATAGATAATGGAACAGGTACACACTATTGCACCAGATGCGTCGTTAAATATTTAGCAACAGCGATGTCGATTCGCAAGCTGGTAGTCAAGGAGGTTTTGACGTCTAAAGATAACAGCTCATCGTTATTGTAATAGTTCTGATACGTCAGAACGCAATACAGACGTGAATTGCGTAACGGTCACATTTGCGCGTGACCACACTAAAGCACGTCAGAGGCGGCCTGGCTGATTTCGATAGATAGTTGTAGATCAGTGATTCCCAAAGTGGTCAAGGTGGGCCCTAGGAGCCTACGGGAGACTCGACGGGGGTCTACGTTAACGTGAAAAAAAATGGGGGTTCCCAGTTGGGGTCAACGAAAATTTATCTGGTTTCTATAGTCTTGGCTTTACCTATCAATGTTTATTTAGCATTAAATTCCTTTTCTTAAAACCTTCCTTATTTTATTTGAGTAATTTTAAGAATGTCAGCGACTGTTACTTGTAAAAACTTGCATAATCGATATTCAGTACACCGCGTGTCGAGACTTGCAAAGCGCCGCTCGCCCGCCCGCAACGCTTGTTCAGACGTGCAAACGGACGAAATACGATTTGTGCTGTGCTTGCATTTTTTTGGGAATATAGTAGAAATGTAACAGCAGGGGGTCCACCGAAACTAGTACCTATAATTTTGAAAGTGGTCCACGAGAAAAAAAAGTTTGGGATCCTCTGGCGTAGAACCATCGATCGTTTCGTCGTGGTGAGTACTGGTTTAGTAAAACACCCGAAACCTTTACTTAAATGAGCGTTTCCTTGTCAGAGGGTTTTTTGTCCTTTACTTTCCCGGCCCACCAACCGATCAAAAGGGAAAGTATTGTGAACGCGCTAAACATTTTTTACGACATGAAAACGGAAATATCAATGTTGAGACCCACCGATTTACATAATAAAGTATGTCTGTCTGCCTGACTGTGTGTCCGTCTGTGTGTATATAGTCCTGCAAGAAGGCGCCTAAACGCGTACCTAATCCGATTGAGGTGAACTTTGGTATGCAGGCATTATTTGGTTATGGTAAGAGTTAAAAAGATTGTTGTTGAAATCAGCCCTCCAGAGGGCGCACTAGTCATATATCAATCTCGAAATATTGGACTTAAAGACTTGACATTTGAAACCACATTGTAAAATTTTGGTTTGCATACCTCATATACAAGATACACAAATTATATATAAATTTCATTATACATTTTCATTAAAAAATTACGCTATCTGTTGGCGCTTGGCCCTAACCAGCTGTTAGCTGAGAAACGAATCGCGACGCTGGAGGCGTCGCAATGTAAATTGTCCGTGTTCGTCCGCCTGCCGAGAGAGGGCGCTCATCGATTTTATTTATGATAATATTCAGTTGAAAGTCCTTGGCTTCTTGCAGGAAAATATTGGAAGTGACACAACGGATTTCTATAATTGTGTTGCTCTACGTCTCGCCCGCTACAAGGCGACCAGCCACGCGCAGCTCGTCGCCGAGCACCGAGGCTCGCCATGATCGAAATGCCACGGCAGATTAGCCTGGACTCCGAGTACCGAAAACCAGCAATCCAGTCGGATCGGATTCAGTTTGTCTTTTTTTGTTTTAGTTTACATGTTTGTTCACTTTGTGTCGCCAAACCCGGTCTAGGCGAACCGCACCATATATAATACGCGGCACCACATCCGGTTGCTTTCAACGCACATAAGGAATGAAGCCTATTTCAATACATTCCAGGATTTTTTAAAGAAATAAAATTGTAGATAACCTATTTTGTACGATGTACGATCTAGTTGGCGGATCTTTCGATTGTAGTTAAAACAACTGCTAAGATAGTCAAACAAATAGGATATACATTGCTCGTATGGCAACACTGGTACAAAATCGCTGACTCGCTTGCCCTCTTGTGGGCAAAATTAGCAGCCGCCAGTGCGAGTGTCGTCTAAATTATAATTTATATTAAGTCTAAAAATGATAGAGTTCTATTACAAAAAAAAAACGCACGCGCTCACTCAACTTTTTACGTACCAAGGTTCAACACTAACTATGGTTGCAATTCGTTATTGCCGCGCGTTATGCATGCATACAATGTATGCTATAACGATAATGACATATTTAACCATCAAAATAGTCGAGTAACTCCTTTGTTAAGGAGGTACGTGAAAAGCTGATTATCAGATCGGATTGAATTAGCATGCACATACAAGCACTCACAAGCACATTCGCATTACAGATACACACACCCACACACACATACATACACGGACACACACACATACAAACACACACACACGCACACATACACGATCTCCATCACACAAACACACACCAACACCCATACACTCCCACATAGCGATTTTAAATGTTAGTTTTAAATTATTTTTGGTTTTATTTGTATTGTATTGTTTAGCATATTTTGTAATCCTTATACAGAAAATAATTTGAAACATCGTTGGCTTTACTACTGTTATATATTATGCTTATGTTATTTTTTTATGCTGTATCAAAATAAAAGTTTCTACCAAAAATAAAAATAAATAAATAAAATACTATAAAAAACGGGGAACCTGGTTCTGTGTCGTTTTCGGACGTATAGATTCTCAAAATCACGTGCGAATGGACGGACGGAAGGGGAGGCGTGCCACATAAAATTGTTTTTTAAAGTAATGGCACACTACGATATCACTATATCCAAAACCGTTTCGATTTCGGGAATCTACCGGAGGAGAATTGCCGAATTCACCCCTGCGGAAATCCGAGAAAAGCGATGATCGGTCGAATCTGCTGCTCTTCGATTAATCCGTGGCGACGCGAAGCATCCCCGTAATTAGTATTAATTACGAGCAGAGGGCCCGAGTAGCAATTCATTTGCCCTTTTAAATTAGATCTAACATTCATCGCTGGATGGCGTGTCGCACTCATTAAGCGATCGTCATACACACGACGACTCTATTCGTTCAATAGGTTATAATTGCCGCTCGTTTTATTCATATTATCGTCCACACGGACAGTTATTTACGATCAATTAATAGAAGGCGGTAAAAGCTGCTGTTATTCTTTGTAGTGATCGTACTTATTTTATGCCAGCATGCGAGTTTTTATAGGGTCTCGAGAGATTTTCAAATTATATTTTGTGTGCACGCAGTGGTACCTACTCACTAAAGAATGCGCCGACACCCACAATGTAATGTATATTGTGCGTAAACATGGCAGGCAAATGAAATGTACAGGTTATTAAAAATATATATTGCGTATTTAGAGAATTACGCAACATCCTTTCTAATAACTCTCTAAAAATGGTTTACATGGCCCTATGTCAGGGTTTATGGGTGCACGGAATAATAGCGTGGGGAGCATGTGCAAAATCTGTCTTGGATCCTCTAGTGAAAGCCCAAAAGCTTTGTGGAGGGTAATCAATAGAAGGCCCCCACGATATGATTCTAACATGCTTTTCCAAGAAAGTAAGGCGTTAGATATACGCCAGCTGTTTGTGAAACAGTCACTCATGTTTTTCCATCGAACCCTAGATAAACGACCACGAAGCCAGAAACACAGAACTACAAGAGCATCTGCAGGCTTGAATTATGCCGTTCCCCGAGTTAATTCATCATTTGCCCAAAGGCAATTAAACTTTATCGCACCCAAAATATTCAACCGTCTTGATGACGACATAAAAAAAATTGAAAGTAACTTTTTATTCAATAAAAAAATAAAAAAAATGGCTTATTGACGATATAGGTCGTTCAAGGACAGAGAATGATCTTCTGCAAATCATCTCTTAGAAATAATATACCTGCATAAATGTAATATAAGGTAATAAACATAATGTAACATATATGTGTATGTGTGAATGTATGTATATGTATATGTATATATGTGTATATGTATATGTGTGTGTATAAGTGTATGAGTCCTACGTCAGTTATGCTTCTCCACCCAAGTCTAAAAATAAATCGTATGCCCAGATACAGGCTATACTCGGCCTAGTTGGGCATGCGCTGCGCATGGCCACGTGAATATGGGTCGTCGTTTACTTTGCACCATTACTTGGTATGACCATTTTATGAATTTCGCATGTTATGTTTAAAATAAGTAAAATAATAATAATAATAAAATAAATAAGTAAAATAATAATAATAATAATTGTATAATAGTGGCTCTACTATAGCGGCGAGCAAAGAAGAATCGACTCATTTGGCATTTTTGAATGTCACTGCGAGAATCTGAATCTGTCGTGTTCACGCTGCTATTCCATAACGCAAAACTGGCGAAATGCTTTTTACGATTGTCGATGTTGCAGAAACTAGTCCTCAAACAAGACGCTTGAAAGTTTACAAGGATACTTTACTTGATAAGTTTTCAAATAGTGATAATTGTGTAGAGAAGCTCTCTAGTTAGTCTCTATTACACATTATAGGTGGTTTTAAGGCGACATGATATCTGGTAACGGCCATATCTGAAGAATTTTAGTTGTATGAGTTTTTAAAAATATATAATTATTATTTTTTTTTTAAATTGAGCGAATTAAAATTTAAAATTTGGACTCAAAAAAGTTGTTCTAAAATTTTCATGGGCGATTACTCCTACAATGTAGGCGGTGAGTGTGTTTTATTTTAATTTCATTATATTGAATGGTTTTAATTCTCTAGGGTCGCGCTTAGCCACATTTTTTATTTAGGCACTAAATTAATTACAGTTAATTAAAACGTGAGAGCGCTCTGAGAGTTACGCTAAATATGCTTTGCCATTAACACCCTTATACCACCACTTCGTAAATATAATTATTCTGTGCTAGCGCTGCGATAAAAAGTTTAGTAGCGCCTGGTAGCCGTGAAATCTGTGCCTGACGCTTCGTCAACGCTGGATTTTTATTGGACCCTAGAAAATTGACCCCGTCTATTTTTTCGCGTATCCACCCATTTCGGATATTTTTCTCAGGTCTCATGTCGCCTTAACAAATCTAAACGAGTTCTAAGCCTGCTCTTAAAGATACATTCAGCTGCGGATTGCCTAGTTACAGAAGATGGTGTGTTACAGTATAATTGACAGAATACGATACGATAGATTGAATAAGAAAGCAATTAGCTTACTGGATATAAACATTTACTCATTGTTTTCTTTACAGTTTGTGCACCTATCTCAGCTGCTCCATTTTGCTCCAAACCGCTGGAAACTGCTGCTTATTAAGAGTTTGGCCCGGATACACTCCGACGGTCCTGCGGGATAGGAGGTGTCCGGTATTTTGTCCGGTGTGCTGACAACGAACACGTCGCGCGTAGCGTCATGTGGGATGCACAATGCGGCTATATTAAAGCCAAACTTACGCCACCAAATTAGTGGCGTAAAATGAATGTCATGACTTCAAATGCATCAACAGTAAACATGCAATTTTATTTTATGCATTGATTTCACGACATCAATTTAATTTCCAATCAAACGCACATTTTCTGTCAAACTAGTGGCATGCAAATAATTTCATCGCGAAAATGCGACATTTAAACTAGTTTCGCGAAATCACCCGGGCTGAGCGGACGTGCGTTTGTTGTTACAATGTCGATGTGCTATTATCGGAATGGCTAATACAAAAACGGAAATGCCAGAGAAGCGGTCTACGAGGCTATTATATAATCAATAGAGTTAAAGCGAGAAATCAAAATTCGAACACTACGTAACCCTTACAATAATAAAACACTAAAGGCAAAAAGTCTAATGCTACGGGTATAACAACTAATGAACTGTATGCTTCTAAAATTTCATGGCTGACTTATATGATCTTTATAAAAAATATAGTCAATTATATTAGGGTAGTTTTTTTTTGTAAATCAGCATGTGTGTGTGTCACAACATTGTGCACTGCAAAAAAGTTTTAATACCGACGCACTATGGGGCTTTAGAGGGGAAAAAATATGCGAAAAAAAAGCAGCAATTTTTTTTTCGAGGAAGTATTTGTCAATAATACACAATGTTTATACCTTCAATTTTGATTTTTAATTAATATTAGGTTTTATGTATTTACGCCGTCTCGTTTTAAAGATGAAGGATAACAATTCGTGTCAGTACTGCTCCGGCAATCATGGCGGCCGGACGCGTCGTTGCGAACTGTAAACGCGTAAAGTGAATCCACGATTTATTTTTCGGATTTGACGTTTGTCCATAACCGTCATTTTAGGGTTTGGAGTTCACGCGTCTGCACGTCTGTACGTTATCGGACGTAAATACGAGTATTTCTCGAATGTTTACCGTATTCACATCATTCATTGAAATGTTGGACGCAACGACATGCAATAAATCAACCTACACCGTCTCCCAACCCCGCGCTCATCCTATGCCGCCGATGCAAGCGTCCACGTAACGAAAGATCGCTGCCATACATTTCTTAATACCAATAAAACTACCGCGTCGTGATCTCCAGGCCACAACAACGCAGCTCACAGCGCCGCGCTCACACCTATCCCAACCCCGCGCATACGCAATGTACCGAACTCCGTGTCCATGGTCCAAGTCCATGATTCAGTCCATGATGCAGTCCATGATGCTGTCCATGATGCAGTCCATGATGCTGTCCATGATGCAGTCCATGCTTTATAAATAGTGTGGCTGCTGTGGATATGTTTCATCAGTATTTATTATACAATTAATCTATTTTGATCGCAGAAGCTTCACGGCATTATCTCTACCTGACGATAGCGGTAATGCCAGTTCGAATTTAATATGGACGGAGACGTCCTGTGTCCGTCAAGCTCACACGGGATCGTGTGGCCAACGGATCGTTTTATAGGATAGATGACGCCAGGTCAACTACCCCCGCTTGTTAGGAAACATACGTTTTCGGACTCCCCCGGTCATTCTTAGGAGTGCACAAAACGATTGGTTGACACGGCGCGTAAACTGCACAGTTTCGCCCGAGGTTTCCCCGGATCGAATCCTCCGATCCCAACTGTCTACGACTGCAGATTGCAGCCAAAGGCAAAGTCACAGCGGCCCCGGGTTAGTGCCTCTTCGAGGAGGCTACCGGATGGGAGCTGAACCGTGAGTTGAGCCGACCTAAGAAAACACAGATAAGACATCAGGAACCATCAGTCATGTTACATGAGCAATTGGTCATAAAGAAGGTAAGTTTAGAAACTTCATTTCGAATTTCGAACACTACGCATCATTTTATGTGTTTTTCAGTTTCGGATATTTATCGATCAGCCCTCTTCGCAACATACATTAATCATTAGTAAACAGCTGATACAAAATGACGCACTTGAATAAGCGACACTGATTATTACGAGCTGAATAGCAGCAGCGACGATGTTATTGACCTTTATATGGAAATGTTGAGCCGTGCGGTCATTCAGTAATCTGTATTGCTTTTCTCAAACGTGATATTTTCAATAATTGTTGTTTCCATTTAAGAAACGCCGCATTTTCTTAGCCATTACATACTTAAATATAATTTGACTTTATTATTTTTACATTTTTCATTTTTAAAATTGATAATCAAATGAAATATCATAAGAGTTTTAATGTAAGTATATTATTATGTAGAATATATTCTTTTATATGCTGCATATTTTCTTTAATAAATAAATGGACAAAACCGAATACAAGACCGAGCCCTTGTCTTATTATTTGGGATTCGGTAGGAGATTCTGCCAACAGAATAGGAACTGTCTATTTTATTATTCATATTGTTGACCGAGCCCTTGTCTTATTTTTTGGGATTCGGTAGGAGATTCTGCCAACAGAATAGGGACGGTCTATTTTATTATTAATAATGTTGTACAGAAAACGTATATCATATTGGAGGTGCCTATCCTCGAGTGAGTCCATGCTATGACGGTTAAGTCTCTCTGAGTAACTTTCGGAGGTTTGAAACGATTTATTTTATCTACCGAGAGTCAATACCAATTATGGTCAAATTATGTACCTATTTTAATAGAGCACTTCGATCATATAACCTAAACTTTCAATGTTTGGATATTTTTAATTTATCTTCAAATACTTGCTTCGAAGAAATTAGAAATACGATAAACAGCCTTCGGGTTTGATTGGTATTTCTTCGTCCGCTAGGTACGTAGGCTGTGGTAAAATGGTTACTACACTATAACAATGCTTTCTAGCCAGTATAATATTTTCTATAAAAGTTTATATGTTTATTAACATTATAAATACATTGTGATGTATATTATATATATTCATATTAACTATACTTTTACATTTTATTGTTACCTTATCGTATTATTTATATTATTATTTTTAAGCTATTGCATAGCTTTTATCGCGGGCCTAGGGCCAGCGCGGCGACCGAATGAAGAAATTTCTAAACGAAAATGAATGATTTTAAACTGATAATTACGTCTAAACGAGTAGTGCTTACGATTCGAAAAAAATATATGTTAAACAAGAACATTTTCCTAATATTCTTAGATTTGAATATTTTAGATTTTGTTTATATTACATAGTGTAATTAATTTGTGAAATTAGGTCTAACCGAACACAAAAACGACTACTACGCAAATACTATCTGGCGTATTATTATGAAATCTGCACCATTTTAAAGATAATTTAATTATCTATCTTTCTATCTACGATTTTTTTTAATAATCCGGTTTTTTTGCTTTATCGAATAAAAAATTCGTGCGCGGCGCTCTATCGGAAGACGTTTAAATTATTCCGAATCATTTGCTTCCGCAGATGATTCGGAATAATTTCAACGTTTTCCGATAGAGCGCAGTTATCTGATATCAGAAAAAATAAAATAAATAAATAATTATAATTGCATAAGTTGTTAAAAATGCTATGCAATAGCTTTACCGCGGCAGTCCCCGAGTGCCACACGTATTTTTTTTTTTGTGCACGTGTATGTATGTTATATAACATCCTATATCTTAAATACATCTACATAACTCATAATGTGGCTTCTCTATCCCTTTCCCCGTACTTAAATCTGCATTTTTTCATAGCTCATTGCGCTGTAACAAAAGATTTAGTTTATTTGTGAAAACTTTTAATTGGCCTTAGAATTGTATAACATATGTTAGAATTAAGTATAAAACGCTGTAAGTTTTCCGAAAAATAAAAAATAAAAAAAAATAAAAAGACAACGGCTGCTTGTCCGTAACACAAAACTGGCGAAATGCTTTTTACGATTCTCGATGTTGCCGAAACTAGTCCTCAAATAAGACGCTTGATAGTTTACAAGGATACTGTACATAATAAGGTTTTAATTAGTGATAATTGTGTAGTTGATAAAAGCTCAACTCGACGCCGACACAGCACACCATCGTGCTTAGTTGAGGAGAAGGACAAGGAAGGCCGACCCCAAATACATGGGACAGGGTCTAGGAAGAAGAAGAAGAAGATAATTGTGTAGTTGTGTGTGCATTGGTTTGCACACCAGTGAGAATTGCCATGCAAGCAATTCGCCTGTTTTACCTTACAGAATAGCAGCAAATATTCGACTATGAAAACTACTTATTTAAAGTATGGTTTATTGACGCGACTTAAAAACTTTAGGACGTGGAATTGACTTTCTTCAAGTTCTTTGCAAAGTCTCCAAAGTTGGATAGTTTTCTTCGTCATTCTAGGCGAAGCGTCACGATGAAATACAGTCGAGTATTACTTGTGGAATTTTCTTTAAGGTAGACAACTTTGAAATAAGGCAACATAAAGGTTGTTTCAGCAATTCAGAAATTGTTTCAGTAAAGCTGCCAGCGTAAGTTATACGATATAGCTTTATTGTGTAATAAAACACATATAAATATTTATTAATTATAATCGTTTGCGTGTACGAGTATTAATTGTAATATATATGGAGACATGTACTTTTGAAATTATAATTGGCAAATCTTAAATATACTTAAATAGCATGGTGCGGAATGTGGAATGTAGCTAAAACTAGAACAGTAAAAAAACAACGAAATGGCTTATGGACGAGTACCTCTTATACCTATACTGCCCTATCAAGGAAAAATTACACATGTCAGCAAGAAACATACCATTGATTATACATGGAATTAGATTACTCAACTCCATAGTGGCATTTCGGCAACCCTTCTGCGACGGCGACTTGCAGGTGGCACTGATAGCATGGATGGCAAAACTAATACCAATTTATTTGGCTATCTATAATAACATTGATAATCTTTTTAAGCTATTGCATAGCTTTTATCGCGAGCCTAGGCCAGCGCGGCGACCGAATGAAGAAATTTCCTAACGAAAATGAATGATTTTAAACGGATAATTACGCCTAAACCAGTACTGCTTACGATTCGAAAAAAATATATGTTAAACAAGAACATTTTCCTAATATTCTTAGCTTTGAATATTTAAGATTTTGTTTATATTACATAGCGCAATAAATTTGTGAAATTAGGTCTAACCGAACACAAAAACGACTACTACGCAAATACTATCTGGCGTGTTATTATGAAACCTGCACCATTTTAAAGATAATTTATTTATCTATCTTTTTATCTACGATTTTTTTCGAATAATCCGTTTTTTTGCTTTATCGAATAAAAAATTCGTGCGCGGCGCTCTATCGACGTTTAAACTATTCCGAATCATTTGCTACCGCAGCCGCAAATAATTCGGAATAATTTAACGTTTTCCGATAGAGCGCAGTTATCTGATATCAGAAAAAATAAAATAAATAAATAATTATAATTGCATAAGTTGTTAAAAATGCTATGCAATAGCTTTACCGCGGCAGTCCCCGAGTGCCACACGTATTTTTAAGCTATTGCATAGCTTTTATCGCGGGCCTAGGCCAGCGCGGCGACCGAATGAAGAAATTTCTTAACGAAAATTAATGATTTTAAACTGATAATTTCGTCTAAACGAGTACTGCTTACGATTCGAAAAAAATATATGTTAAACAAGAACATTTTGCTAATATTCTGAGCATTGAATATTTTAGGTTTTGTTTATATTACATAGTGTAATTAATTTGTGAAAATAGGTCTAACCAAACACAAAAACGACTACTACGCAAATACTATCTGGCATATTATTATGAAACCCGCACCATTTTAAAGATAATTTAATTATCTATCTTTCTATCTACGATTTTTTTCGAATAATCCGTTTTTTTTGCTATATCGAATAAAAAATTCGTGCGCTGCGCTCTATCGGAAGACGTTTAAATTATTCCGAATCATTTGCTTCCGCAGCCGCAAATGATTCGGAATAATTTCATCGTTTTCCGATAGAGCGTAGTTATCCGATATCAGAAAAATAAAATAAATAAATAAATATAATTGCATAAGTTGTTAAAAATGCTATGCAATAGCTTTACCGCGGCAGTCCCCGAGTGCCACACGTATTTTTATTTTTTTATTTTATTTTTTTATATAAAAAAAAATACGTGTGGCACTCGAGGACTGCCGCGGTAAAGCTATTGCATAGCATTTTTAACAACTTATGCAATTATAAATATTTATTTATTTTATTTTTTCTGATATCAGATAACTGCGCTCTATCGGAAAACGTTGAAATTATTCCGAATCATTTGCGGCTGCGGAAGCAAATGATTCGGAATAATTAAAACGTCTTACGATAGAGCGCCGCGCGCGAATTTTTTATTCGATAAAGCAAAAAAAACGGATTATTCGAAAAAAATCGTAGATAAAAAGATAGATAATTAAATTATCTTTAAAATGGTGCAGGTTTCATAATAATACACCAGATAGTATTTGCGTAGTAGTCGTTTTTGTGTTCGGATAGACCTAATTTCACAAATTAATTACACTATGTAATATAAACAAAATCTAAAATATTCAAAGCTAAGAATATTAGGAAAATGTTCTTGTTTAACATATATTTTTTTCGAATCGTAAGCAGTACTCGTTTCAGACGTAATTTTCAGTTTAAAATCATTAATTTTCGTTAAGAAATTTCTTCATTCGGTCACCGCGCTGGCCTAGCCCCGCGATAAAAGCTATGCAATAGCTTAAAAACTGAATAATTATAAAAACCCAATATTTTCCCCAGTGAAAACGATAACAACATTTCATTATTATTGCTATCTATCGCATTTTTATATAGCCTGATTACATCAAAGAAGTAATATAGAGAAATAGAATGCCATATATTAGTCTAGTTGACCATTTCAGGTGCGTGATTGTTACGTATTATAATCTGTATATCAAATTTAAATTTGATAAATTTATGTTAGTAATATTAACATAATAAGAGCTATGATTTAAAAATGTGATGCGAAAAAAATAAAGAAGCTTTTTTTTTTCGAAGAAGTCTTTATCAATAAAACACAAAGAAACACAAATAATTTACGCCGTCTCGTTTTCAAGATGAAGTATGACAATTTGTGTCAGTACAACGTACTGCTCAGGTAATCGTGCACGCGAAATTTAACTCACGATTTATTTATAAATATTTAAATATTTATTTGTTATTATATTATTATTTCATACCATAAATGCGTGTTACCGCCATAAGTGATTATAAAGATAGAAGATTAATTACACGACTGCCCAAAATGAGTGTTATGTTCTGTGTACAGAGGAGTGTTACAGGTTCAGGATTCATATATGTATGTTTTCCGTTTCTTTTTTCCGCCATAACTTTTAAACGCTTGAACCGATTTAGAAGTGTGTCGTATTGTTAAAATCATTTTGTCCTCCCGAGTGTCATAGGGTACGTGCCGCGACCCCTTGCTCTCATATAAGGAGAAAGCAGCGTCTTTAATATAAATCGTCGTGTTACGCAGTGCGTGTTGACATTCATCGTTTGACAGTTAGTTTTTTTCATTCTTCCTCTTCGCAGCCGTCAGGAATAGATCCGGTAGGCCTAGTAACGAAGATAAATATTTGGAATATTAATTTAACAAAATAAATTATACGTGTTTTATAATCACACTCCACAAAATATTATCCATTTTTAAATAACCGTTTCTAGTTCTTACGAATTTATTCCAATCCAACATTTTGGAAAATTATAAAACTACGCAATTAAACCTAGTCGGAAAAATCCGGTATGTATTACTGATGAAACCCTAATTTTGTATTCCATCATAATAGACATTTTACTAAAAGAAACAGGCTCCATTTTTTATACTTGTAGCAGCCATGTCACGGTGATACTTTCAACGGGCTATTATAATTGAAGGCGTATACAAAATTTTGTGTCTGTGCTGTTGACCGTTCAGGAGTTTCCTCATTGGAAACCAACCCTGGGCGCCACAGTTCTGTTTTGGTGAAACTCAGAACGGGCTGTCGTAATCGAATGCATATACAAAATGTTGTGTCTGCGCTGTTGACAGTTGAGGAGTCCCCTGGGCGGGAGCCAACCCAGGGTGTAGAATCCCATCATGCTTACTATTAAAAAATGCATTGTCATCGGAATTGTACCAATATGTGATTTTTCAACTTCAAATGATAATATTTGATAAGTACCCTCAATTCCTCATGGATCCCATTATCAGAACAGGATTTTTTATAAAAATAGAACCAATCTGGAAGTATATCCCAAACCAAATCGGTTCATAAACGGCAGAGTTCTGAGCTAACAAACATTACAAAAAAAAAAGATACAACGGAATTGATAACCTCCTCTTTTTTGAAGTCGGTTAATAACTTCTAAACGCTTGAACCGAGTTATAAGTGGTGATATTGTTAGAATCGTTATGTACCTGTCTAAATGTCCAAATGTCAATAAATTAACATAAATATATCGTGTTTAGTGTCAAATGAAAGGTTTGATTAAGTACGGAAATATACATATATCTATATAGATACATGCATAAACTACATATTTCAAAAAAAAACTGTAATAAAAATAATTATATACATACAATAGTTCACTTTATGTAACGGCAGTCGTGTTTTTTATTCTTTTTAATATATGTACTTGTGTACCTATAATGTACTTTATTTATTCTATCAATTAATTGAATTTCTATATTCTAAAATATAATGTGTGGTAACTATAACGTGGTAGTATAAAAATCTATAACAATATTTTTGATATTTATTAATATGACACGGTGGAGGGTACCTTTTTATATTTCTTTTTACTTCTTTTCTATTTTCTCTTTTTTTAATATTAGTATAATAATATTTATTACCTTATTTCCTACGCCATAATTGTGCGTCTAGTAACAGGCCTAAGAAGCCCCGTTAGATGTGAATAGTGCCTTTTGTTTCTTGAGCTGTGTCGATCTTAAGCTGTTGTTCTTCAGTGTGCTATTTCTTAACTTCAGGGACATTGTAATCACATTTTTTACAAGCAATCAATAAATAAATAAAATGGATCCTGACTTTGCCTCAAGAAGAGCGAAGCTCTATCGAACTTTTCCGCTGACGTATTTTTCAAATCGCAAATTAGGGTTACATTCGATAAACTCCAATAGCAATAAATCTTTATTGTTCTTCTTCCTAGACCCTGTCCCATTTACTTGGGGTCGGCATACCTTGTCCTTCTCCTCCACTGAGCACGATCTTGTGCTGTGTCGGCGTTGAGTTAAGAGCTTCTCTCAGGTCTTTTTGGACCGTCAAGTGGCGGGTAGTCTTCCACGAGCACGTTTCGTCGTTGACAGGTCTAGGGCAAGCTTCATAATGTGATCATCTGGGCGTCGCTGGACGTGACCGTATCACCGTAATAATATATAAATAGCAATAAATCTATTGTAATTAATCGATTGTGACAACATTTACTTAAAAATCCATCGCATGCCCGAAGTCCATTTCTCATAATCACATATTTGATGGGATGTCGTCATCGAAGCGAAAAAAAAATCTTTTGCGACTTTCCATGTTTTAGAAGGATATTCTAGAGGTGTGCGTGCGACTTCTGATTTATTGTGGCAGTGAAGAAAGAAAATGGAATTTCCTTTCTTGTCACGGCCGCTCGTCTTTTAGTTGCGTAACGCGCTTCAGACAGCGTCCTTCGTTTGATGGAGTCGGCACAATTTAACGATACAGGTGGCTAAAGGAGGAAAAATATCGAGAGCCACAGCTGTAGACAAGATGGCGGCTGATGAGATATGAGTATAATAAAATTACTACACAATGTGATATTGTAAGCACGCCGACAGTAATTTTATAACTCTTTCAAAAGTAAAAGGTTACTAGAACTGGTACAAAGTTTTAAAGCAGTCAAATAACTATCACTCATCTACTTCATACAAAATACCATTATCGTGAGAAAAATTATCACTGTGTTTGTTAAATTCCATGGGACGTATATAGTAGAGGTGGACTGTGCTCACAAATATGGCAGCGGCAGCGTGTTGTTTATGTTTGCCGGTTGATGGCGTAACAAAAATATTTATTTTACAAGGTACCTAATAATAATTGTTCTGCCATAGCAGTGCTTGCAGCTGAAACTACTGCAAGCACTGCTATGGCTAAGGCCGAAAGTTTTTCCTACTTTGCAATGAGTAAGCAGATTTCTTTCTTGGGCCTTAGCCAGATCTCATCGAGCATTTTTTTTCTTCAAAAATCCCCTAAAATAAATAATATTTAAATATCATAAAATAGAAGTGTTAAAATAGGGAAACTTGTCTGAAGAATTTGGAGTCAATTGCTAGAGGCTAACTAAAGTACGAGACCGTGGAAACTAAATGGTTCGCAAAGCTCGTGAAGATAGAATGGTGTAGATTGGGAGAGTACACGATAGAGGAGAACAAGTATATGAACCTTTCTTCTTTTGGCATAAAGGCAAATACTTTAACCGATCCCTATATTCGGAAAATTGATCATACTTACGTTACGTAGACCGAAGATGAATCGTTTGCTTACATTTTGCAAACGATCATTTTTTTGGTAGTTCCTCTGATAAAGATATATTAACGTGTTAAGATATGCAAGGATGCATTGTTTGTCGTAGTCTTAGTCATTAGTTTTAATTCTGATGTAACTAATGACCGTCTGTATATACAAAATAAAATAAATAGAATAGTAAATCATTGTTAAAACACAAATGTTAAATACATAATATCAATGTCTTGTATAGGTATTCAGTGTTTAGTATTCAATTCATTCATTCAGAACATACAATAAAAGCATGAATAATCAATTAAAGCTAGTTATCGCATATTAGAATTCGTTAGTTGATAGTAATATATTGATATAAATATAAATATATAAATATAAATATAGTTAGATATAAAACTAATCAAGCAGAAATATTCATTTGATAAGCATTGTAGCGTTGGCGAAAGTCGGCTTTAGATGGCAGACAAAAAAAAATAGCAGATTTCATGTACATGAGTATACAAATAAAATAAATAATTATTAAAAAAATATTAATAGTCATCTTAGGCACTCTATACAAAAATAATCACACAATAGAAAGCATCAAAGCAAAATTGGAAAAAGCGACCTATGTAGATTGTGAGGTATGTTGCGTTAAACATTATAATCTACATACATATTAAATATTAAATTCATAATATTATCATTTTTGTTGTTGTTGTTGACAAATGATATTTTTGTTTATTTTTTTTAATTAATCAATAAAACGAAAATGATGTAGCCGAAAGTTACACATTAATGTTAATCCCATTTAAAAGAATTGGCATGCTCAAAAAAACACCCAGCTTATAGAAAGCACGTGTGGGTTGCAGACTTTGTTTAATAACGTGCATAGAATAGCCGTATTCTGCAACCGTAGTCTCAAACTCTACACTAGATGTCGCCTGGCGCAGTGTTACATAGTTTCAGTCCTCCTGTACGGAGTAGAAACGTGGACACTAACCCAGACTTTGTGTAAAAAATTAGAAGCTTTCGAAATGTGGATTTATCGGAGAATACTGAAAATATCTTCGACGGATAGTCACAAACGAGACGTTGGTAACAAATACCACCTTCTCCAATTAATCCTGCAAGGAAAGATAAAAGGCCGCCGAAGACCTGGCCGAAGAAGAACTCACTGACTACAAAACCTCGTTGAATGGTTCAACTCAATCTCCACCCCGAGTTATTTCGCGCCGCAACATCACGGGCCTAAGTGGCCATAATCATCGCCGACCTCCGATAGGAGATGGCACTTTAAGAAGAAGAAGAATAGAATTACCGAGCTCCTATATATTATATATGTTTAAAATCTAATATATTAATCTAATCTCTACTCATGTAGGGAAGTGCACTTATAATTGCATCGTTCATCATTAAATTAACACAAACAATAGATTAACCTAATCCAGATAGATAGCATCAAGTATAATAACAAGATATATACACATAAATGCAACTCACTCACAGCTGATAAGATAAACCGATGAAATGGGAGAATCGTTCAAATATGGTTCTATTTATCTCAAATGTGAATTAGGAATGATTTGACTCGACCGCAGTAGAAGCGGCGAAGGTAAAGTAAAAATATATACCTTGTTATGCTACGATATCGGCTGCCATCAATTACTTATAAGGTCGAACGAAGCGATGAATCTCATATTATATTCTTTGGGGTGTGGCAAATGGCAAATAATCGATTGTATAGCTCAGCCCATGATGAGGTGGCCACGATGACCCATGTGTTCAGGGTCGGTCACACTCACGGGTCAACACCCATCCGACGGCCTCCCCGCATGGGGTGCGAATCCCGGGTAGGACACTGGGTCAACCAGTCTCCCCTGGGAATCAAACCTCTGGCGCACCTGGACGGTCTGCACACCGTGCGGCGCAAGCCAATCGATTGTGCTCTCCGACTAACAGTCAGGGGAGTCTGGGAACTGTATTGTTTCCTACAGAGCGGGGGTGGTTGTCTACCTTACGGCGACTGCTCTTGAAATGACCATTGGCCATCCGATCCCGGTTCAGAGTCAGGCAAAGGACGCCTTGGTCCGCGATAGATTCGGTGCACTCCGTTTCACCGCTTCGTAAGGGAGAGGACCGCGCAAGCGACCTCGAACTCGGAACCAATCGAGAGACCGGAGAAATCTGGTCACAATTGGAAGTGAGGGCGCGAGTATCTCGAGCCCGCCGGGTTTATTCCTGGCTAACTCGCGGTAAGGCGTTGGACTCTCACGGGTTGTGACGTAGCTGGACGTAGAATTGTACTGTCCAAAGTCTTCTACGTTCACTGCAGGGCGACAGAACGACTAATCGTTAAAACGTCCTGTGGTGACGGGCTCGCCCGTTGTAGTCGACACCGCAAGATGTATGGCTCAGCCAAATTAGCTTATAAAAGAGTGTAACCTTGCATTGATTCATAACCGAGATTTTATGTTTTTATTAGATAATGTACCTTATTAGACCACTTATAGCACAGTATACCAGTTAGTAGCTTCTCTTAGAACAAAATTGAAATCAAAGCGAATACGTCACGAGTCGTAAGGGTTCGGATATGGTCGCCAGATGTTTTGCTATTCAACCTAGGCAGATATCCGAACGCTTGAAAAGGTCGGCAGCCATTACCTGCCCGTTCGCGTTCGTCGTGACGAACCCCTCTGCCCACATGCCTCGCACCCTCTTCCCGCATTGCCTTGTACCTCGAGAGTAAATGTACTGGGTGGTATACTGTGCTTATAGTATATGTACATTGAGGTGTATCGATTGCTAGGGGCTGTAGGGAACATTCAGGTAGCAACGCACAAATGTAGTTTCATACGGAAAATGACAATTATAGTTAACAGTATTTTATTGAAGAAAATTTAATTACTTCACACGGTAATTATTTCTCAATAATATCTCTAGTATTAAGGCTGATTTTTTTAAGACGTTAGAATATTCTCACGGTTAAACGGATATAAAAGACCGCTTAATTCACTTCTGTCAACATACTCAACTGGTAAGTAGCTCTCTTTTCTATATATTATTGAAACGGTTCAAATATTCACATTGTGTTTTCCTCCTCTGTATATATTCTCGAGGTACAAGGACAACATAAAATAAGGACTCTGGACTCGTGAGTCAAGAATTACTCAATCACTTACGATCACGGCCAGCTACGTCATAGGCCCATTCTTTCTCCCATTGAGTTATATTCTGAGGCAGGTAGTGCACTCAAATTTCGAAATACTAACATTTTTCAACTCTGAGGGATGCGTTCAATTAAAAAATAGGAGAATTGGGAGATGTTCAATTACAGAAGATTATTCTATAAGAATATGTTGGTTACCCGGATTCTTTGCTGCCGAGTGTATTATGTAATAAAACTAAAGTAAATTAAAAAAACATATTAAATTACAATTTATTTCTTCACACATGGTGAAACGAACATTCAACTTTTGCCATAATGCCACAGGCGTCAATATACATCCTGCTTGGTGTCAGCGACTCGACTACAAGGACGAGCTGTCATTGCATTGGCTGCGTTTCCAATTTCAAAAACTAAACAACGATCGCCGCTGGAATAGCCACCGAGGAACGACGGTGATGCCGACGACACAAGGCAGCACTTTGCCGCATACTCATATAGTAAGTATAACGTGCCAATATACCACAAAAATATATATCGGCAGGTTGGCAAACGCTACGTTATTTATTGACGAAAAAAAATACTCCACCCTTTGTCTGTCTTGTCCATCATTTAGAAGTCCGAATCACTTGAAAAATAAAGTAGTTCTACTGCATACAATACAATAGTAATAGTAATAGTAATAAAATAGAATAGAATAACTTTATTATGCTATAAAAAACTCTTAATGAATATTAGACTGGTTTTATAAAAAAAGGGCAATGTAGGCACAAATGGCAATTTATGCACAATAAGGTCCTTATATATGTACATAATTGCCGTTTTTTTCACACTGTCCAGTTAGAACTTAAATCACTTTGGTTTGAATACGAATATCAGAATCAAATAAATTCAATTCAAATCAATGTTATTCCCCTTTCTAAATCAGTTATATCGTCGATCTACAATACAAGATGAGTTTTTAATTAGTGATATCCTTGTAGTGGGTGAATCAATACGACAAAATAAGCATTTTCCAATACCTTTTTTTTTAAAAAAACAACAAAAAAAAACATTTTTTTTAATATTTTTTTTTGTTAACGTTGTAAATATTATTTATTGAAGAAAAGTTTGAGAAGCGTTGAACGCGCTGCGTCATCTAGCAATAGGTAAAATATCGCTAATAAACAATATTTGCGATATTTTACCTACCGCTAGATAGCGCATCGTGTTCATCGCTGTTTATACTATTTTGTTGAGAATAACAGAATTCCAAAAAAAAACCACTATTACCCTTAATTCGTCATTATCGACCTTTCTCTTTGGTCAACAAACCAACATCGCTCGATCCTTTCGCTCGTGTGTTTGTTCCATATACATTATTGATATTGCGTGTCATATTTTTACTGTTGTATACTATATGTCTAAAACTGAAACATCATTTATTTTTTTTCTTGGTTGAAGATACAAAATTATTTGAACAAGAACAAACGACAGGCAGACAAGTGATTAACTGATTAAGTATAAGGAATAAGATAGCTTTAAATCAACAAAATATCGAACCCGGAACCTTACTATGTAAGATCAGGCGACCAAACCCCAATGTTACCGGGTCAGGAAGTTTAAAGTCAAAAAACTTCTAAAACATTTTCAACTAATTATTATGTGCAGAATAATCTTCTGTAGAAAAAAAACAACCAAAAAACACTTTTTTTTAAAACCTTTTTATTTGTATTTTTTATTGTTGGTTGGTATGTACAGAATCACCTACTTCATGGATGGTCACTAATAAATACTAACCCTACGTTTACATTGTCTATGTACCTACGCACTTGCGTATGTAAGTGTGAATGATTGCAAATTAATGATAATTGTTCCTATTTCTTAATGGAAGCTAATGGGCCCTGTTGCACTGTTGCCTGGGCCCTGGTAAGGCCTCTAACATCCATGTGTTTAGGGTCGGTCAAACGCACGACGGGTCAATACCCATCCGGCGGCCTCTCCCCTAGGAGTCGACCTACGGGCGCTCCTGGCCGGTTTGCGCACCGTGCGGCGCAGCCAATCGATTGTGCATTCCGACTAACAGCCGGGAAATCTGGAAACAGTAATGTTTCCTATAGAGCGAGGGTAGTTGTTAACCTAACGGCAACTGCTCTTGAAACGACCATTCGGCCACCCAATCCCGGGTGAATAAGCCGGACAAAGGATGCCGTGGTCTGCGGTAGATTCGGCAGACACCGTATCAGCGATACGCAAGAAAGAGGACCGCGTAAGCGACCTCGATCCTGTAACCAGTCAGGAGACATAAGGTATCCTGAAGGTTAATTCGAGATGGAGATATCCTTCTAAAACTGGTACTTAGGGGACCTGCCCGCTGGTTACCATTTCCGGTGCTTCGTCGTAAGGCGTTGGCCTCTAGCGGGCATATTGGCGGAGCTACACAGTAGATTTGTCTTGTCTCTATGTCGTCTACCGTCGTTCCACGGCTGAAAGAACGATCACATATCTTTATACCAACCTGGGGTGACAGGTTCACTCATTGTAGTCGATACCACCCCACTGTCCCTATCTCTTTCCTCTTACGTGAAGACTGTATTTTCTTCATATTTTCTTCTTATGATGTAACAAAATATTTGGTTTAATTGTGAAAACTTTTAATTGGCCTTAGATGTGTATAATATATGTGTTAACATTAAGTATAAAACGATGTAAGTTTTCTAAAAATAAAATAAAGAAATAAACTTTAACTGCATAAATAATGTTATTTTTCATTCTCCTGCTCTAACAGCATAAGACTGCACGCAAACTTAACTTCAAGCAAATTGTACTCGGAAATAAGAGTCATAAATTAGTGGAATCGCAAAAGACTTTTTATCAAAATGAAATATCTAACCATTAAATTCATTTTTTTCTGTAAACGAGTATTACAACTGTGGCGGCATAGCTTCTGTAAGAGTCCTATTGATCGAAGGTTCGAAAGGAAACTGCTTATAATGGAAAATGGCGACTGCAAGTAGCATCATCGAGATCCCATCTCACTCCGGAGATTTCCTCCTCGTGCAGCAAATTTGTCGAAAGAGTGAACACCTACCTACAACCATATTTCAAAATAATATATTGAGAGTTTTCGTGGACAACTACATTTAATTTGAGCCCCTTTCGATTACTTTGAGTCCCACCTGAGATATGGCATCCAATAATATGAGAAATCAGCTTTTCAAGAAAAGGAAGAGGTTATCAATTCGATTGTATTTTTTTTAATGTTTGTTACCTCAGAACTCTGCCATTTATGAACTGATTTGGAAAATTCTTATACTTATAGATTGGTTCCACTTTTATCAAAATCCTGTTCTGATGATGGGATCCATGAGGAATTGACGGAACTCCTCAAATATTATCATATGAAGTTAAAAAATTACATGTTGTTTTATTCCGATGACAACGCAATGGTAAGCATGACCTGATTTTACACCCTGGGTTGGCTCCCGACGGTGGGACTCCTCAACGGTCAACAGCGCAGATACGAAATTTTGTATACTCATTCAGTTATGATAGCCCGTTCTAAGTTTCACCATGACATGGCTACCGCAACCAGTGTTGGCTCTCGACGAGGGGACTCCTCAACGGTCAACGGCACAGACACGAAATTGTGTGTATGCATTCAATTACGACAGCCCGTTCTAAGTTTCACCAAGCCAGGACTGCGGCACCCAGGGTTGGCTTCCAACGAGGGAACTCCTCAACGGTTAACAGCACACACAAAAATGTGTATACGCATTCAATTATGATAGCCCGTTCTAAGTTTCACCATGACATGGCTGCTGCACTTATTAAAAAAATGGAGTCGGTTTTTTTTTGTTGAAATTTTTGTCTATTCTCCTTACAAGAAATGACAATTAAAATTTTGAACACGAGACCTCTAGATTCTTGTCACGGCCTCTTACTCCAGAGTGGGCGTGCTATGAGTATTTTGCCGCCTTAATCCGTTGTTATTTTGTTAACTATTTTTTTTATTTATTTTAGAATTAATTTCTATAAAACGTTGATTTTGCCTTCAAAAATAACAGGAACCGAATGGGAAAACCTTAACCTCATTCTTTTTCGATTATATAACACAACAGGTACTACTTTATCCATTCTAGGGTGGATCCCATTCTAATAATACAATAAATTATATAAAAGTTTTAGTAAAATGCTCATAAAACCAGATTGCCTTAAAACGTAGTTCTCAAAATATACTGTCATGAGCTCCGTTTATTTAATATTTAAACGTCATCGTCAGGATGGGAAAAGATGCTGTCTCACGGGCCGAAGGAACACGAAAGATGAAAATACTGATTTTGTAAGTCCTCTTGAATCGAGGTTTGGGCGCCAGTGGCCTTCGGTACGTGGGGAACAGCCGGAGCCTATGCAAAACTGCAAGCACAACTGGCCATCGTCTAGCGCAGCTGGCAATGGGGATGCAAGTCAATCCTTTGAGGAACCCAGCACTCAGCCGACGAGCCTTAATAACGGGTCGTGGGGAGCAAATCCTCAGGGCAAGGATCGACCTACGGACGCGAGAGCACTCCGGGGAGCGGACGACATTGATTTTACTTTGGGAGGATTGAAAGAAACACCGCTTCTTAAGGTGGGGATATAGGGATCTGGCAAGGACGAGGGTCTCCGCCCGTGTGTTTTATACCTATATAAATGACCACTAGACTTATTAATTACCTCCGAAGGCTCTTCCTGAGTGCCTTTGAGCGCGAATTTATCAATATTCCTTGGTTCCTGTGAAAGATGTCAATCTCCGCGTATCAACGTTCTGACGTCTACGCTCACGCCCTCTGACGGCCGTCTGTCGCACTGCCTGCGTGAACGATAATCGACCCGTTCCGCGTCGGTTCGGAACCTTGCTAAACCCCTGCTATATTTTATAAATTCTTCCTTGACGAGATGCGAATTTCGCCAGATATTAAATAATGAAATAAATATATATTTTGATTCTATGTAATTCCTCAGGCTGGAACCCCGCCTTTTCTTAATTTATTAACACCTGATTTTATGTCCTTTTTATCCCTGTTTTCGTGGTAATAAGATGAAAGAAAAATAAAGAGTTATAAGTGAAATGAGGTTTTATTCCAAAAAAAACGTGGCGGTTCTACAATATGGGTTTTTACCGCTTTTGCAGCGCGCGTGAGCGCTGTAGCTAAAATTATGAAAATATATTATAATATAAAGAAAGAAAAGGTTACACTTTTGGATCCGTGCGGGTATGCCGCTCGGGATCCCTGCGGGACGGAATTTACCGCGTGTCCCGGGTTATATTTTTACAAGTTATATTACAAATGTGCTGATTCTAAAAATACGGCCCTCGTCTAATGTTAATGGTGAGCGGAGTGGAAAGGAGAGTACGTTTGAAAGGAATGAGTACGGATCGCTGTGATTGAGCCCGATTTTGCCGAGCCGCGTAATGGCGGTCGGGCGCAAACATGCAAAAGAAAAATATATATACGGAATCTAATTTGCGCCTGCGGCGCGAGATTACGGCTTAGGCGTTTAAGTGAGGATCTGAATATTATTATGGCATACTAGAAATTTAGAAAAACGTGGCTGCGCGGAGCGCGTGGAAAGAACGACCTTAACATACGTTTGTTCACACTTGCCTGGGTAATGGGAGATGTAGAGAGATGCCAGCGACCACTGCTGCTAGTTAAAAGTATTTACACTGATTTTACTACTGATTAATGAATAATGCTTTCTCATTGAGATATGGCTGAATAATGACCAGCCGGCCCGCGGCCGGAAGCCGCGGACCGCCGCTTCGATGACCGTTCTCCTCCGTGGTCCGTGCAGGAAGGAAGACCGTCTCAAATCGCCCGTTAAATTCGGTGCGTGAGAATTATCAAATCAATAGGGAGGGTCGTTGACCAATTCGCCGTGTACGGTTAATTGCTTATCGCATTATCGTAACACGGTGAATGGCGAATATAAAATATTTATCTAAATAGAAAATAATAACAAGCAATGAACCTTGGGCATTGCACGCCAGGTTGGATGAAGGAGTGGCTCCTGACACTCAAAAAGAAAATTATGGTCTAGAAGAAATACTACTAAGTGCATGAACTGCAAGCAAAGGAACGGTTTAGGAATGTGTCCTGCCTAATACGAGGAATCTATCAAGTACATTTTAACTTATTTGGTAACATATTCAGAAATATAATGCCTTAAGGCTATGTCGCAGAGGGCGATGAACAAAAATATCAGAATGATAAACAAAAAAAAAAAACATAACAGTACGTATCTATGTAAAAACATAATCGTATCTACTTTGTACGTTCGGATCTCAGCCGACACTCTAAACTGACTTAACTTAAATTATCTATTAAATTTTAACACTTAGCTTTTAACATTATCGTCTAATAATATGAAAATAATTATTACATGATTTAAATGCAGATGAAGATTCTGCGATTTGCCTGATGGGCGTTGAGATTAATTTTCTCGGAAACGGTAATACAGTATAAGTGAAGAAAAAATAATAACGTGAAGACGTCGTGAAAAAATAACGTGAAGTTGACCTCTTATGAGTCGTAACATTTAACATTTTCTAATTTAAACTTAATTTTAAACAAACCGAAACAGAATTTAAATAGAATTTCCTAGAAATATTTCTAATTAATGACGTTTTTGATTTCTGCCAAGTTACTTTATACGAAATGGAATAATAAAAATAATAAAGAAAGATATGAACTACACTTTGGTCTTAACAGTCTCTAAGGTTATGGTTTTAACGTCCGTCGGATAACGTTTTCCGTTGGGGTCTTCTGTGATTTCTTCCTGTGCTTCCTCTTTCTACCGAGTATCGATGCTCTTCTTAGTAGTGGTGCTGCGCTGATCGGTTGCTTGTCGCTTCGCCTCAAGATTACCCTGGCATGGGCATCGAGGCGCTTTGTATCCGTTCCTTGAACAATAAGGAGAAAAACAACGAGTGATCAATTATTCGTCCTTACGGCAAGGGAAGGTGTTAATGTTTGACGAAGTTTTGCTCTCCGAGTGAAAGTACAATCTGATTTTGTGTCTCTGTCACTGTCGTTAATTGGCACTTTCTACTCCTGAGAGTTTAGGTCGTATTCAGGATTAGCGTCTATATCACTAAACGTTTCGGGATTTCGTTTCTTCGATGCTAATTGGTATTAGTTCTTCACTAATTAACTTTACTTTCACGATTTCCGTTTGTACTCCACAAAAGTGTTGCGCTATTTGAATAGTCTTTCAGCTACTAGTGTGGAACGATACTTGCTCGTTACCTGACGATACCGGGTTGTGGTGACGTAGCCGCGGAGCGTAGACCAGTGGCCCTCGCAGTGCGGGCGGCTGCGCTCGCAGGCTGCCGGCAGGTCGGTATGCTCGTCTGCCGCTGGGCTCGCAACGGGGGACGGCAGTGGCCGTCGCGATTGCTGCCCCTGGGTAGACTGCAATGTACTGCACGCCGCGTCTCACGCTGAGGTTGCATACTTTGGAGGATTTGGGGAAGACGGAAGGCAGAATGTTCAAACCTTTGTTAAGTGTTCTTTTTCTATTATTCTTAATATTTCAAATGTACTAAGAGTTACTTAGGCTTATTTCTGTCGTTATTAGCAAATATTCTCTTTATAGCAATGTGAAACAATGAAAATTTTGAGTAAAACTCGTATAGATATGACATAATGCAATTATATATAGATAAAAGAATTAATTTTTTTTTGCTTTGCAGGTGGTCGGGCTATATATATAGAAAATTTTCCTAAAATGAAGGAATTCGAGAAAAAATACTATAAATGAAGAAAATGAATATGTTTTTTATGATTAAACTTGTCTACGCCTGCCTGTAATTCCTGATTTTAAAAATAATAAATGAACCTTTGGTGGTTATGAAAAGTTTTGTAATGAGCTTGAGATTGTTCAATATTTGATTGAACGGAGTATGGGGTGAACGGTTATTTGTTGAATAGTAAAAATAAAAATAGTAAAAAGACTTCAGTAATCGGTAAGAAAATAGTAACCGTTAAGATGCTGTAAAGAACAAAAAAAATACATAGTAGAGGTTATTCCGGGAATCACAACGATCTGCATCATCAGGGAATAGAATGATATTCGATTAGTACCCATATATAATATAATATGATGCAACGCCAGCAATCGCTAGTACCTTGCTCACTGATTGTGAGCTATAAATATATATAATAAAGTATTTATCAATAAAGTAGGAAAAATATGGCGACTCTGGAGAATAATGTCGTTGTAATATAAATGAATAAATCAATATAATAATAAATAAAACTGTAAGAAAAAAGAAGTGTTGCCTGATATCGGACTGTTTTTAATCGGACTGCTTCTCGTATTGGATGAACTTTGGGAAACCGTGATTTTAATTCTCGAATTTTCCTGTGTCTTCCCTCTCGAAGTGCCGTTAATATAAAGATAAAGATTTTTTTACATGATCGTATGGTATATAATTATATTATAAATAAATATTTGAAGAACCTGTAATTTAACTGGGAATGGAAATGACAGCTGTATACGCTTTTAACGTCGTTACGCTGGTTCTGGAGTTTGAAGACATCCCGGTCTATGCCCTTGTTGGTTTAGTTATGATAATTTCTCTTCCAAGAGTTGGCTAGGATCTACCTGCATCTGTTTTACTTGTTGAAAGAAAGTATTTAACTTGGAATGGTGAGTTCCTTTGAGCACAGAGTTTCTGCTGTATCTACCATTTGTTAAGTTGGAGAAAATTTTGACTGTGTGAGATTAATATTTTCGGTTTTTGTCATTGAGTTTTCCTTTCGCATCCTATTCATACCACTTTCTTACATCGACATTCATGGATTTCCTCTCATTCTTCATTCATACTAAAACGGAATGTCTCATACCTATTTATTATCTTGTCATGGATTATTTTTTAAATTATTATACTTAATAATGGAACGAATCGGTTGATACGGCTAATTCTGGTTCGTTTATAGTTTTCTAGGGTTCGAATGGACAAACTAAGGAGCTTATTTCAATAAAAAAAATTCTTGCGAATGCCTATTGGGGGTTCATGGTAATGGACGATGTCCATCGGGCCCTAACCTTGGTTAGGGTGAAACGAAGTTTTTCTGTAGCTAATTAAATGTTCAGCGACGGTTTATGCTTACGATGGTTCCTGTTCGCTAATTAGGCCTGTCGACTGCATTCCGTGCGAAAAATATAAACGATATCTCCCTATCGAAATCATCAAATGGAAGCAAGCGGAATTGTAACATTTTACTTGAACTTCCCGGTGTTTTTCTATTTTATAGAAAGGCTAATACCACCGAACCTTTCTCAATATATAAATAAATTGTACGCAAAATATGGTACTGATAAAAAATAGTTTAGGTAAAGAATGACTTCGCTTCGTAGGCTGCTATTTTAGCTTATCCGCAAGCGCTCTTGCTAAGGGAATCGGTCGAGAAAAAAATATATGGTTAAATGTATATAGAAAAATGAACAATATGTTGCTATTAAAAATTTTTAAAGGAGTCCAACCGGTTTTTAGCCAGGTTGGATAATATTTATTTTTATAAAAATAAATTATATATAATTTATTTTTATAAAAATATATGCGCAGTTGACCGTTTTTAATTTGCTGTGGTTCTTCGATATGTAATTTTTATAAAGTTTTTGGGTACTAATCTGGGATTTCTATTTAATCTATATTTTGGGTTTTTAAGGGGATTTTTATTTTATTTTTTTTTTATTTACTTGTTACTAACATTTGGACTTTCTTTGTGGCTGCTTGACTTTCTTACCCTGTTTTTATTGCTTTTTTATTTTAAATTTAATTTTTACTTCTGAACAAATGCGTTCTCCCCCCTTGCTCAGCGACCACAGGGTGTTTATTACTATTTTTACTTCCGATTTCGGCTATCAATTCCGGGCTAAGTCTTTAATATGGAATAAACCTTTATTAACTCCGTTCTCATCCATAATCTCGTAAGCAACAGGTGACTTTTTTGACACTATTGTGCACTTTATGTACCGTGGTGCCAGCTTACTTGAGAAAAAGTCAATTTTTCTTGACTGCTGGTGGTTTTTGGCCCAAATCGTTTCACCTATTTTGAACTCTACGTGCTTGCGCCTTAAGTTGTATCGTGTAGCGTTGTTTCGGAAAGCTTCCATTAACCTATCTCTTACTATGTCGTATGTGTCTGCTAATGTTTCGAGGCCTTTGGCGAATTCTTGCGGGGTGTCTACAGTTAATTTTCCCTTTTCCCCCGGTATGTAACTTAATAAAGAGTGGTATCGGCCATCTGTATGAGTCTCGCGTCCATACATTAGGTATACTGGTGTGAAGCCCGTCGCTAGATTGACATGATTGTTAAGCGCGTTTTGGATTAGCATAATGTATCTGTCCCAAAGCTTCTGATTTTTTTCCGTCAAGATTGATAGAGATGTTTCGATCGTTTGGTTGTATCTTTCTACCGTATTTGATTGTGGAGCGTATACGCATCCGTAAAATAATCTCGGTATCTTGTATTTTTCCGCTAATTGCCTAAATGCTTTTGACCTGAAGTATGTCGCGTTATCTAGGATTATTACAGCTGGGGTCCCGTAAGTTAGGAACACGCTGTTTTCTAGATGTTTTATTATACTTGCGGACGTGGCTTGTCTTAGAGCAAAAAGCCAGCAAAATTTAGTGAATACGTCTACGATTGATAGGATGTATGTGAACCCGTTAGTTGAGCGAGGTAAGGGACCAATTATGTCTAAACTGAGTGTGTGCATTGGCGTGTTAACCGCTTTTGGTGTCACCATCAAACCATGAGGGGGTGCCGTCCTGATCTTGTGGGCCTTGCAGGTGTCGCAATTTTTTATGTGTTTTTTGACTTGTTTCTGCATACCTGGCCAATAATAATAAGACTGGAGCTTTTTTAGTGTCTTAAAAACTCCAAAGTGTACCGCGAAACTTCCACTGTGGATATCCTTAATCGCATTTTCCCTATCTTTTGATCTCAGGACTATTTTCCATGGGTTTTGTCGCTGCTCACCTCTTTTTGGCGCGAAGTATCTGTATAAGTCATTTCCCTCCACCTTGTAGTCCGGTGCTGCGTATGGATCCTTCAGCGTTGTTGCCCGCATGTATTCATACCAGTCGTCTGTTTGTGGTGTGTCTGACATTGCTGCGCATGGTATCCTTGACAATGCATCTGCCACCACGTTCAGACTGCCTTTTCGGTGGACAATCTCCATGTCGTATTGCGACAGTAGAGTGCTCCACCTCGCCAGTCTACCCGTGGGGTTTTCTAGCTTTGAGAGCCATCGTAGACTAGAGTGATCTGTTATGACCTTGAAGTGTGCGCCATCCACGTATGTTTTGTAGTGTTCGACCGCTCGTAATACTGCCATTAATTCTTTTTCAGTTGTTGAATAGTTTTTCTCCGCTGGACTTAGGGTACGTGAGAAGTAAGATACCGGTAAGTCGATTTTATCTTCCTCCGAGAATTGTGTCAAAGCTGCTCCGACTGCGATGTCGCTCGCGTCGCAATGTATGGTAAATGTTTTATTGAAGTCAGGACATATAAGTATTGGAGCTGAACACAGTGCTAGTTTGAGTGTTTGGAAAGCGTTTTCCGCCTCTTCTGTCCACTTGAAGTTGTGTTTTTCTCCCTTTTTCCCACCTGTCAATTTACAAAGGGGTGCGGCAATTTTGGAGTAGTTTTGGATGAATTTGCGGTAATAGCCACATAGTCCCAGGAAGCTTCTAACTTGTTTGATGCGGTCTGGCCTTGGGAATTCTTTCACGCAGATAATTTTCTCTGGGTCCGTTCTGAGGCCTTGTTTGTCCACTATGTAACCGAGGTACTTCAATTCTTGTCGAAAGAACTCGCACTTTTTTAGATTTATCGTGAGACCAGCCTCCTTTAAGCTGTCTCTTACGCGGATTAGTGTTTCGATATGTTCTTCGAACGTACGTGATGCGACGATCAGGTCGTCCGCATAGGCGAAAACTCTGTTGTCGCATTCTGGACCAAACAGTTTGTCCATTAGAGATGCTAAGTCGCTGGAAGCGTTACAGACGCCGAATGGCAGGCGTGTAAAACAGTACATTCCTTTCCCTGGAATTGCGAAGGCCGTCTTGTAAGTGGATGACTTTTCCAGTGGTATCTGCCAGAATGCCTTTGATAGATCTATGGATGATAGGTATTTTGAATTACCCAAGCTGTCGAGTATCTTTTGTGAGGATGCCATCGGGTATCGGTTTTTTCGGGTAACCTCATTGAGTTTTCGTGAGTCCAGGCACACTCTTGGGCTTCCATCTTTTTTCGAGACTACTACTATGGGGTTGCACCATGGCGATTTGGTAGGAACGATTACTCCTAGACGCAGCATTTCATCGATTTCTTCCTTTATGATCTTTTCTTTCGCTGGAGATAGAGGGTACGGTCTTTGCCTGATTGGTTCTCCCGTGGTTACGATTCTATGTTCTATTAGATGTGTTTTTCCCAATCCTCTTTTTTCGTAAGATATATCCTCGAATAATTGTTTGACGTGGTTCATATGTTTTATTTGAAGAGGTGTGAGATTTTCGGAGTTTATGAGTTGTCCGTTGCTGGCGGCATCTAACTGTGAGAGTTGTATTTCCTGACTGTTGTTTACTGAAATTTTGACGTTGAATTTCCTTATAAAGTCTATGCCTAGTATTACGTCCTTTTCTATGGATGGGCAGATGAGGAATTGTATGTTTTCTGTCCTATTCTGGTATATGACCGGTAATGTTGCTGATCCTATAACTTTTTGTGTCACGCCGTCCGCTGTTGAGAGGTGGTTTCTTGACTTTTCCAACCGTAGACCCTTTAATGCCCCTGCATTGTATGGATTTTTTCCTATTATGCATATGGCGCAGCCTGTATCGATGAGACCTCTATAGATGTGGCCCATTACCGTTATTTCTGCGTGGGGGCGTATGTCGTAGTCATGTGTGTTGGCCGAAAGCGTAAAGTTTTCCACGGCTGTACTTGCGTTTATTCCCTTCGGCCGTGGATAAATCCGTTTTTTGGCTGTTGGGGCGGTGGTGGTGTTTGATTGCATCTTGTGCACGAGTTCGTGTATGTGTTCGGTGTTTTGCATCTGAAGCACATGGGGAGCGGATATTTTCTGCAGTCATGATAGGTGTGTCCTAGGGCGTTGCATTTTTTGCATTGTTTGTCTTGCGGTGCTGCTCCTTGGCGCGGACTCCGGTTTCCGTACTGTTGTTGGTTGTTGAATGGTACTCTCGTTTGATTGGTGGCATTATACTGCGGCTGGCTGCGGAAGTGGTTCTGCGCGAATCTCGCGGTTTGTGGAAGTGCTGCTATTTCCGCTGAGAACGTTCTCGTCGCTAGATCTTCTGCTGCGTAATGATTGTGTTCGCTTATGTCTGCTACCTGCGTATTTCTTGACGTTTTCGGTAGCGTGTGGTGTCGCACTTGGGTGTCGCTTACTGCGCTTGGCTCTGGTGAGAGAGCGTACTGCTCGTAATTTTTCGCCAGATCGAGAAGGTTTCCGATATCTGTGAGTTTGGTGGTGCCTAATAGTGTGTGATAGAGTGGTAGCACATTTAACTTTACTATTTCCATAATCGTGGAGTCTTTTAATTTTGACGTGAGCCTGTTGTTCATTGTATCTAGGCGGGTGATGAAGTCGTTCATTGTTTCTCCGTTGATCTGTTTCGTATTCCTTAGGTCATTTTCCAATCTCGTCTGATAATTCAGGTGTTCATATTTGTTTATTAATGCTGCTTTCAACAATTTCCATGAAGTAGCGTAGGTTCTGATTGTCCGGTACCATTGTAGGGATGAACCTTCTAGGAGGTCTGTGAAGCCTTGCAGTAACTCTGCTTCCGAAATTCCTCTTGCTCTGATTTTGTCCTCGATGGTTTCCAAAAATTCTAAAATTGGGGTTGAACCGTTAAATCTTACATTCCACTTGAATAGATTTGGATGAAATCTTGGCTTTCCGTCTGCTGTTGAGTGAAATATGTCAGTGTCATCGTCGCTGGTTTGGATATGCAGTCTTGATGTGTCTGGTGTATGTTCTAACTCGTGCCTGTTCCTTGGTATATTAACTGTTTCCTTTGTTGGTTTTGGGATTTGTTGGCGTTCTTCCGGTTCCGATGGGGTCGGTGATGGTTGACGATGCCTGGTTTTCCTTTCTGACGGTTTTGTCTTTCTTGGTGCCATTATGCACACTCAAAGTTTAGATTTTTTTATGGTAAGTGACCGTTGCTGAACTAATATTGTAGGGATTCCTGCGTTTGCTCTATAAATCTGATTTGATTTGATGTACCGACTCGTGTGTGTCCGTGTTACGTTAATGAATGTGATATGTGAGTGTTCTTAGACGAATAGAAAATTAAAAAAATATATAGTAAAGAAAAATTTAATAAGTGATAAAAAAAAGAAGAAGATATCTTAGGTGTAAGCTTGATGTGTTGTGTTTATTTGTTTATTTTAAATTTACGTGTGCAAGACTTGTTTTGAAATGTATTTTTAATTTGTATTTGAAGTGTATGTGTATCGACATGTAATTTGAATTTATGTGTATGTTGAGTGGTACTCAAATGTTTTGATAGTATATTGAAATCTGCTTGAACTGTGTGATATGCTTTATTTTCTTTAACTTGTAGTTGGAAGTGAAGTAGAAAATTCAAAATATTTTGTATGGGAAAGTTTGTCCGAGTTGTGCTTTGAGTTATGTTTCCGAGATGCGAATATTTATTGATTTATTTTACATTTAATTTTTAAAGTCGATCGTCCTGTATATCTGATAAATGCTATCGTTGTATCTTGTAGAATTTCCTGTGTCGGTGAGCTGGGAGAAAGCGTAAGTGTCTTCAGTCTAAACTAATTTGTTTTAGCTATTTGAGGGTTAAGTGTCAAAGACATAATGTACAAATTTATCAAAAAAAATATAAAACAATGAAAAAATAAGATTAAATGTATATCCTTGTAGAAAGCTGTAATTAAATATATTAAATGCAGTGCCAAACGAGTAACAAGTATTATTTATATATATAATATAGTACCTAAGTGTTAGGCTGCTGAAATAAAAATCTATAGAAATGTATTAAGGGTGGGTGGGTGAGGTAGGTAAGAAGCTGTGCCTTTCTGGTAGGGAATGTGTATTAAGAGTTTATAAATATTCAAGGGTAAATAGTATGTAAAATGAAATAATTATAGTATTGAACAAAAACAAAAGGTTAACCTGCAATTTCGGGTTAAAACAAGTAAGTAAATAATAATAATAATGATAGGGAGGGTTGGGTGGGAAAATTATACGTTATGTATTGTATTTAGAAAAAGATAATTTAAAAAATATCAACTTAGGAAAAATGTAATTGTATGACCCGACACGTTGGGCGCTAGAATTTTGTCATGAGCTCCGTTTATTTAATATTTAAACGTCATCGTCAGGATGGGAAAAGATGCTGTCTCACGGGCCGAAGGAACACGAAAGATGAAAATACTGATTTTGTAAGTCCTCTTGAATCGAGGTTTGGGCGCCAGTGGCCTTCGGTACGTGGGGAACAGCCGGAGCCTATGCAAAACTGCAAGCACAACTGGCCATCGTCTAGCGCAGCTGGCAATGGGGATGCAAGTCAATCCTTTGAGGAACCCAGCACTCAGCCGACGAGCCTTAATAACGGGTCGTGGGGAGCAAATCCTCAGGGCAAGGATCGACCTACGGACGCGAGAGCACTCCGGGGAGCGGACGACATTGATTTTACTTTGGGAGGATTGAAAGAAACACCGCTTCTTAAGGTGGGGATATAGGGATCTGGCAAGGACGAGGGTCTCCGCCCGTGTGTTTTATACCTATATAAATGACCACTAGACTTATTAATTACCTCCGAAGGCTCTTCCTGAGTGCCTTTGAGCGCGAATTTATCAATATTCCTTGGTTCCTGTGAAAGATGTCAATCTCCGCGTATCAACGTTCTGACGTCTACGCTCACGCCCTCTGACGGCCGTCTGTCGCACTGCCTGCGTGAACGATAATCGACCCGTTCCGCGTCGGTTCGGAACCTTGCTAAACCCCTGCTATATTTTATAAATTCTTCCTTGACGAGATGCGAATTTCGCCAGATATTAAATAATGAAATAAATATATATTTTGATTCTATGTAATTCCTCAGGCTGGAACCCCGCCTTTTCTTAATTTATTAACACCTGATTTTATGTCCTTTTTATCCCTGTTTTCGTGGTAATAAGATGAAAGAAAAATAAAGAGTTATAAGTGAAATGAGGTTTTATTCCAAAAAAAACGTGGCGGTTCTACAATATGGGTTTTTACCGCTTTTGCAGCGCGCGTGAGCGCTGTAGCTAAAATTATGAAAATATATTATAATATAAAGAAAGAAAAGGTTACACTTTTGGATCCGTGCGGGTATGCCGCTCGGGATCCCTGCGGGACGGAATTTACCGCGTGTCCCGGGTTATATTTTTACAAGTTATATTACAAATGTGCTGATTCTAAAAATACGGCCCTCGTCTAATGTTAATGGTGAGCGGAGTGGAAAGGAGAGTACGTTTGAAAGGAATGAGTACGGATCGCTGTGATTGAGCCCGATTTTGCCGAGCCGCGTAATGGCGGTCGGGCGCAAACATGCAAAAGAAAAATATATATACGGAATCTAATTTGCGCCTGCGGCGCGAGATTACGGCTTAGGCGTTTAAGTGAGGATCTGAATATTATTATGGCATACTAGAAATTTAGAAAAACGTGGCTGCGCGGAGCGCGTGGAAAGAACGACCTTAACATACGTTTGTTCACACTTGCCTGGGTAATGGGAGATGTAGAGAGATGCCAGCGACCACTGCTGCTAGTTAAAAGTATTTACACTGATTTTACTACTGATTAATGAATAATGCTTTCTCATTGAGATATGGCTGAATAATGACCAGCCGGCCCGCGGCCGGAAGCCGCGGACCGCCGCTTCGATGACCGTTCTCCTCCGTGGTCCGTGCAGGAAGGAAGACCGTCTCAAATCGCCCGTTAAATTCGGTGCGTGAGAATTATCAAATCAATAGGGAGGGTCGTTGACCAATTCGCCGTGTACGGTTAATTGCTTATCGCATTATCGTAACACGGTGAATGGCGAATATAAAATATTTATCTAAATAGAAAATAATAACAAGCAATGAACCTTGGGCATTGCAATACGCAATTCCATTATAAAGTCAGCATTTATATTGAACATGAAATTCCAATAAATAAAGTGGGACAAATAGAATATGCCTAAAATTTAAAGAAAGACAAAAAGAAAGTCATTAGAAAGAAAAATATCAAAAAGTCATTAATATGTTAAGAACCTAATATAAAAATATAAATAATAATACCTAGTCAATATAAATAAAACGCATTGTCATAACAATATATAATAACAACATTTAAAATATAATGGCAATAAAGTTGAAATTCGAAAGTTCAAAAAATGGAAATATTAAAATTTAATCAAAATTTAAAAATATAATCGTAATTTGTGCACCAAAATTTTATTAGATTATAATTTATAACATTTTATGTATGGTTAGTTTATCATGATTCGATAACCATTTTTATATTTTATTATTAAATACTCTAAATGTCAAATTCATTTTTATTTCCAAATTGATCAAGCTATAAAATCTCGCCATAATGGAAGAGTTATGTCTTTGTCCAAATAATATTTTCATTCTAGGTATTACTGTTTTCTAAAACGTGTCTCGTTGGTCTTCGGTTCTGAAGTATTCTGAAGTATTCACCAGTCAAGATCAAGTTTCAATTACCTACCCATCTGTCTTCAGCTTCCTGTGTTGTAAGTTTGGGCTCGATCAGTGCGCGGCATATTATGGTAACATAAACAGTACGCGGTGCTTGAAGTAGAAATGTATGCAGTTCCACTGTGGCTCAACCGCATCGAACAACATGTTTATCTGCTGTCTCAGTGTCCTTGAATATTGAATGTTATCACTACTCGAACGAATACCACAACTCTCCCACTAACCTACTGGGTATTTTTATTTTAAAAAATGCACAAACGAGCCCAGCAAAGGCCACTTGCATGCGGCATGACTTTGCATACAGTCCGTGAGCTGAACGTAATTTACCACACGTCATCGGGCGCATTATTTAGTAACACGCAAATTTAATGATAATTTAAAACAGTGGTCGCCAACCAGACATCACTGGAGAGCTCTTTCACTACATTGCAGGTTAAATAAAATCGACACCGCCGAAATGATCGTGCCTCCCTATTGTGCGGTTAAATACAGGCACAGCAGGGGCCTAATTGTCGTCCAAATAGAGCACTAAAGATCCAAATGATAGATCTGGAATTGATTAAGTATCTGTTATTTATCTAGAATATACCAAACAGAACGATGCCTGTTATATTCTTATTGATTGCCTTTAATAACCCGGAATTTAGGACTCTTTTGTGATGCAATATGTGTTCTCCTCGACCGTTTGTATTTTATTGCGAGTACTTCACATGAAGTATCATTGTTATCGAATCAAAGGTTTTAGCTTCTGTCTTGCTAATGGTTTTTCCTAAATGTAAACTTCCAAACAACAAAATAAATAAATAAATATACGTAAGGAACAATACTTTTCGAACGGCCTTAAACTATTAATAATAATAAAATGCTTTCTTTGTTGAAACAAATCGGCGAGCTAATTGCGTTGAAGCAATATCTTACAGCTAACCTTAACCTAATGGGATAATATGTTTTCGGTAAAAATAAGATAAAACTATTATTAAAATCGCGCGTTATTGTGTTCTTTGAGTCTGCGTTTAAAGCAATACAAACTCGGTCCTGTCTGTACATGTGCATGTAAAGACAGGACCGAGTACATGTAAAGCATTCCAAAGATGGAATCGATGTACCGAAAAGGAGTGCGAGTAGAAAGACTTTCTTTAGATCTCAAAGGGCGCCCAGAGCTGATAAACTTGCTTATGAGATAATTCGTAGCGGCCCCTCTAAGACTCTGTAGGGCAAACCGAGGATTTTCCTTTCTCTGGTCTTCAGCCAGTGAAGTCGCCTTCTGTACTTCGTAATATGGTCATACTTTTTTAGGTCATAAATAAAGGTATTCATTGGTCATAATAAACTACAGTAGGCTCTTGATCTAATAATGTTCATGCGTACACGCCGCGGTCATTGACTCATCAACAAACTGCTATATTTACCCAAGGAGTGTAAGCGCGCCTTATCTAAAAATAATCCACGGCAACACCGCAATTCACGAATTGCTAATCTACTATTGTATTAATCCCCCATTCTGAATTCGACCGACTCGATGATTCGGCTCGATCCAACGGGATAGATAAACCGCTATGATAGCTACTAGATGCGAGCAGGGTATAAAAGTACTACGTGCCCAGTCGTATATTCGTCGCACCAAATTTGCCTATCGTATAAAGTCAGCTAAGTATAATTTAAACCCCCATATAGGGCTCGATTGCGTTTCTTCGTGAACTAAAATCGGAAATTAGTCCGTGTGAACGAGACAGGGCAATACGCTAGAGCGGAGTGTGAGATGACCGGTTGTCACTTTCCCGCCAAGGTCAAATCTTATACCGCACAAAATATGCTCGAATTTATTCGGACGAGTATAAGTTCGGCAGGTAGTATTTTTCGACGATCGTTCGTTTCATACTCCGCTCTAACGTATTGCTCTGTCTCGTTCACTTGGACTAATTTTAGTTTTAGTTCACAAAGAAACGCAATCGGGCCCAGTATGCCCCCTCTACACGTTGGCTAAAGCTTTTGCCACTGCCTACGTCTCCCTCACTCTTTCCCATACATTTTTTACACGTCACAGTGGTGCCGACTCGCTTCCACCTTAGCAAGATTGACCAACTGACCAATGAGGGAATTTGTCTTGTATTTATCTACCCATGAAAACTAATAATTTGAGTACACTATATTTCCGAGGTTTGTCCTGACAGAAACAAAATAGCTAAAACATTTTTCGGTGGAAAAAAACACGTCACCTATTTTTTTATTTTTTTTTATTTTTGGATTTTTTAAATTATTCTCTTTTCTATATACTTCTAATTTAAATCTAAAATATCGTTTATTTTTCCATAATATCGAGTATTTTTTTGATTTATGGAATAATAAACGAAATTTCCGCATACTGCACATGAGCGAACATTGGGTAGATACATCATAACAGTCGGTGGCGCGCTCTATATTTTGGTGTTGCCTTCGTGCGCGAAAGAGTTGTTTGTATTGTTTAAAATACGCGTGTTGACTTTATACGGTGCCTTAAATCCAAACTTAATACACGCCACTGATAATAACACTGTCAGCACCTAAATCTCTTGTCAGAGGTTTGATATGGGGTCAAAGAGAACTTTCTGAATATTAACCACTGAACTATTTAGCGAATATTATTACAACGTGACACAGATAAAAGTTAGTTTCACCAGGGTTTAGTTTTCTCCGAAAACCAAAGATTTTCAACAATTCTGGATAAATTGGAACAACCACATTCACATTATATTTTTCTCGCCTGCTCTAGTGCATCACTCATTGGTCTGCGGTTACTGGAGAGATGCGTGGGCGCAGCATTGCTGAGTAATTCGTCCAATATAACTGTGAAGTTATTGGGTAGCGAATGGTTTCGTGCAGCTTGGGCCAAAATATCCTTTTTTTCTCGGATCGGTTCAACTCACGATTCAACTCATATTCAGAAGCCTCCTCGTATGGATGGCTACCCCGGGTAAGCCTCTCGCATCTCAAGCCTCTTGGCTTGCGGATCGGTTTATCCTGGGGGGTTTGCCTACCGGCGCTACTGGACGGTTTGCGCACTACTGGACGGTAATTCCAGTCGGAGATGTCCTACCAAAACTGGTAGCCAGGGGGCGAGGTGGTCCCACTGAGTTTCCTTCCTAGTGCCGTTGGCCTCTGGTGGGTGGTTTTTGCTAGACGGTAGATCTGTATCGTCCACAAAGCCTTCTACGCTCACCTCACGGGAGACAGAACGATCATTATCGTTAAAACTTCCTGGGGTGACGGGTTCGCCCGTTGTAGTCGACAACCACAATTGTGGAATTATTCAAAATACCATTTCAATTTGGTTCATAAAATAATGACAGATAGCAGCCAATTATATGCTTTAATATGGTATTTTATTACTTGGCTTGAATGTTATGTGTGTTGAACTATGGCGACTGTATGTATAGCTCTCACCTATATAAGAAGTGAGAGCTTAGGCTTTAGATAATTTAAATCTCACCCCGCCCCTACGTATCGCCTTTCCTCAAAAGAGATTATATGCTACATATGCGACAAAGGACGTAGCTACACTTACATCGAATTGATAGTCGAGTATCGGTTCGGTACTTGAGTAATGCTCAGCCAAGGACTATCTCAGTAGTAATGCTCAGCCAAGTACAAACACAAGTACAGACAAGTAGCGTACGATACTTAACAATTGAATGGAGAAATGGAGAAATGCCAGCCAACTTCGCTAAGTATGACTGAAGTATTCGGGAATTTATTCATATCGAGCGGCAATACAGTCGAATGTAACGGCCATTAAAAGTAAAATATTTTTATTTTATAAAGAGCTTTTAATAAATATCAAACTTCTTTTTATATAAACGACGTTTGTCATTAACCAGTTATGCTTATTGATTTTTAAGTGTATAATATATCAAAATATTCGTGTTTTTCGTAATGTTCAAACCAGCCGCCATGTTGATTGTTTTGACAGTGTTCGTGTTCGCTGTCATACTCCTATAGTTTTCGTGATTCTTGTGATTATTTGTATTTTTGTGCGATAAACGCACAAACAGCATGCTAAAAATAGGCAAAATTCATATCGTCATTAATCAGGCAGGGTTGTTTAAATGTCCAAATAGAAGTTTTCAATTCAAAAGTAGAAAAAAATTAAATCCAAAAACAATCCAGTAGGTCTATGATAGAGTGAAATAACATCGAAATTCACGAGAAAGCCGAAACACAACAACGAACAACGAGCAAGGATAGCGTCGGATTTTTCGAAGTAATACTCAAGTAGAGGTGTTTCGATACTTGGTACCGAACCACTGCTTAATCCTCCGTCGGGCGCACCTGATCTGACGGGCACAAGTCGGAAAATTTTATTTGAGCCTCCCCACCAGAGTTGATCTGATGCCACCTCTCCCAGTACCGTTTTGTTTCGCGGCGGCGCATTGAACCACCTACTCAGTTTCTTACCCGACGCCGTGGAGAGTAGCAGCATCGTCCATCGCCTGTCAGGCTCAGTGCACCAGATTTCGGCATACTTTTAAAGGTTTGTATTCCCTTTGGATTATATCACAATCTCTGATTTAACTAATTTCATGAAGTAATAAAGTTAAATTATTTTTTATTTAATTGTACCTAAGTGCCTTACAATAAATGTTTTTTACCTTATTTTAATATTTGACAATGAATATGTTTATATCTGTCTATTTTGAAATTTTGATGTATTTTTACTTTAACAGTTACTAAACGTATTTTTGCATGCAATTTCACTTATTCCCTTAGTATACATCTCTATATGTAAATATAGGTCAGCGATTACTTTGGAGAGCTGATAATAACAGGCATTATAGCTGATAATAACAATAGGATAGAAACGAATTTAGCACCCGACGTTTCGGTGACGTTGCAGCCGCCGTTGTCCAGGGTAGAAAATCGGGTGCTACAAAGTTCACGCGGTAAATTCGTTTCTATCCTATTTATAATGTCAAACAACCGCGATAGTCTTCGATTTTATATAATACAGGTAGTTAAAAGCGGCCATTTTTAAACGAACACATTGCGTCCGAAATCAGGTGGCCCAGAGGTACTTCTGACGGAAGGTTAAGTAACACTCGCCATCTTGGAATCGACTATAAAATGAAAACCGATAATAAGGTATGACTCAAGTATCGGCCAGTACTGAAGTATTGACCAATACTTGACTATAAATTCGGATGTTAGCATAGTAGTATTCTCTGAAGATTGTATGACCTGAGGAACATTCGGTGATAGCCGGGTCCCGTTCCCGGCACAAGCACTCCACGCGAGCACAAACAACAACCATGATCTGCTTTAGGGCCTCAAGTTCTCAAAAGAGTTTTGCTTATTATTCATCGATTGTGTGGAATCGTTTGGAAGTGACACTGCGATCCAGATCTATACCTAAATTTCCAAAATAGTTTTAGGGAATATTACTGGACAATGATTTATAATGAAATAGTAGTATTTATTATACATTATTGTCGGGACCTAAAATCTTCTTTTTGCCCGACTGCACAACAAAAAAGGAGTGTAAAATGTCCAGGGTTCATCTATGTATGTTTTCCGTTTCTTTATTCCACTATAACTTCTAAATGCTAAAACCGATTTAGAAGTATGTGGTATTGTTAAAATCGTTATGTCCTCCGGGTGTCATAGGGTACCTTAACAGTCCAAATATTATGTAAGTAGTTGTATAGATGTCCAAATGTCCAAATTTCAATAAATTACCATAAATATATCGTGTTTAGTGTGAAATGAATGGTCTGATTGTACATTCCGGAAATATACATGTATCTATATGGGTAAATACATAAACCACAAATATTTCATTAAAAACCGTTAAAAAATATGTATAAATACAATAGTTCACTTTCTGTAACCGCAGTCGTGTTTTTATTCTTTTTAATATATTTACTTGTTCTATGTGTGATTCTGTAGATGAAACTGAACTTAAAAAATACACTTGGAAAAAAAAACATATTTTATTTGGAAAGCTAGAGCATTTGTAAAAAGGTTGCGGCAGCCCTATTACGAATGCTCTCGCTTTATAACCGCTCTTCCAATAACAAATCTCGTTATTTTGAAGTCATGTTTTCAGTGGCCCCTAGAGGCGAATAGCCGAACCTTGTCCAATCGCTGCAATTAAAAATCGAGAGCGATCGTAATAGGGCTGTAGCAGAGCCCTTTTACGATAACTCTCGCGATTGAATCGATACTCGTTGCATATGGCAGAACAAACACTCTCGCGATTGCGATCGTAAGGTAACGACCATTCTCTCGCTTTCCTATCGCTACTCAAATTATAAATTGCAGAAATCCAACTGAATGAAAAGAGATGCATTCAGCTTTCATTCCGCCAAAAACACTAACAATAGTCTTAGATTTACGAAACAATAATGGTAAAAAGTGTGATAATATTTTAGACGTTTCTTTCAGTATTTTTGACTTTAATATTGATTAATTAATTATTATACTAATTTGGAGTAAAACATTCCACATGGTGAAACACGCTGTCATCAACCGGGCGTCAAAGTATACAAAATCGTCAAAAGTACAAATCCCGTGCCAGCAGGGCACATATCAGTATGATAGCTTTGGTATTCGTTTGTCGTTTGTACTTTTGTGAACTGAAAATCTGTCGAAAAAATATTTTTAACTTTTCATGAATTACACCGTATATAAAACTTCGTAGACAAATGTTTTTAAATCAGATTTTTCAGTTTTCCTCCTCTAGAAACGTAAAATAATGTTTAAACTTAGAAACTATGAGAAAAAACCGAGATTTTGACTATAGCCACGATAGTCTCCGAGTTCTCCGATAGGGGTAACAAAACGAAATGGCGTTAGCGATTGCTTTGCGAGCACTTTCGTAGTAGGGCTGCAGGTCCTTTGATCTGAGTACACACTATTTTGCAGCGTTTATCTTTGATTTCGTATTTCTTTTATAAGCTGCATGTATTTTTGAATATCTCGTATTTTTTATTTTATTACTAAAAATAAAACATTACTTATGAAATCGAAATTTATCGCGGTTATTCGACATTATAAATAGGATAAAAACGAATTTACCGCGTGAAGGTTGTAACGGCCGATGTTTCGGTGATATTGCAACCGCCGTTGTCCAAAATAGACTGCAGTGTTTTCAATCGACATCTTCGGGTAGGCGAGAAACTGCTGCTGTTACTTCTGATTATAACGGTGGTAGGGCGACGGAATCGGTGCGCGCGAATTTCTAAAATCCGCCGTGCACACAACACTCACTGCATCTTGTATCACTAAGTCTTTGCGCTCTGACTTGGGCATTGAGAACATTTTGAGATGAAGTCTCTATTGAAATTCAGGCTTCTTCTTATTTTAATACCTTCCCGGATCATACAAGGATAGTGAATTTGTTCTTTGGATAGAACAATGGGATTTGGAAACTGCACCCAGTAGTTAGCTTCACGTTTTTCTCACAATTTCACTTTCCTGCAAATTACACACGGTAAATTCGTTTTTATCCTATTTATAAAACATCACATTTCAAACTACTACAGTAGATATACAATATTTTAAAAAAGGAGAGAAATATCACAGTCCAGCCCGACTGACCTAACTCAAAATAAAATGCGAATTCAAATAGACAGAAGCAGGGAGCAAGATGGAAGGGCATGAAGGGGATGGGGGGTCGCCTGATGTACAGCGTGTCTACATTTTACGAGGAGCGTCGCAGCATCTTCTGCGGCTGAGTCTCGACTCGCCCTCCTCAGTGTCAGGCGCGGGTATAATTCTTTTTGTCAGCATACGAAGGCAGGGCGTAGACAGAATAAAGAGAGCTGGTCACTGCAGCTGATGACTTCTCATAAATTATGAGGAATTTGCGAAGGTCCTGTTTATAGACAATGCGAAAAAAATAATTGCCTATACTTATGTACTTACACCAATATCTTTTCATTATTATTACTATTGTTCTTACACCATTTATATCACGTACACTGTAATTTAGGTATTTATTACATCACTTACATCACGTAAAGTATTTAAGCATATATTCGATACACATTTTCTATAGCTACATATAGGTTGAGAGTTTTACCTAGTTTACCTTTCCTATTGGAGAATCCTAAACTATAGCAAATAGGGACATTCGGGTCTAAAAATCGTGGCTTGGACTTCGACGATTAAAACGTGACATTATTATGTTTTTAAAAAAAACTAAAATTTAAAGATGTGGTAAATCCCCAAACAAATATCACCTGGAAATGGGTACCAACACTGCAAAATTCTATGTGAAATCAAAGACTTCCGCGTTTGCTGAATATTATAAATGAGATAAAAACGTATTCAACGCTTGAATTTTGTAGCACCCGATATTTCGGCGATTTTGCCACCGCTGCACGGTGTTTTCGTTCATAGGTTAAAAATAAACATATCGATCTTGTCCTTTCCGTATTTTGATAATGACGTTGTATTTTTTAAATTTTATTTTAAAGTCACTATCAAATGCTATTGTTATTGCTGCATTATATAGACGATAACGAATGGCGAAACATTAACTGAGTGAACTCTTCGTAGCTATACCTATTCAACGCTGCCCAACTGGGATAAACCCGTTCCAGGGCTAGCGTTTCTAAAACATTTTGAAACGTATTGAGACAGGTAACTAAAGCAATTTTTACAAATGTAGTAATCGAAATAGAGATAGGACAAAGTCGAGCATAAGTAAAATCCAACATCAAATAGATGCTCCCTCCGACTTTGTCTACTGCAGGTTGGCAAAATTGTCACAATAAAGCATGATCTACATATATATTTATAGTCATAATCCGATTTAGTTACTTTTATCGAGGCGTATCGCAAGTGGAATTAAATTATATGACGTGTTTTCCATTTCATAACTGATCTAATAATACATTTTTTACTTGAAATGTTATATTTTTCTCTTCTTCAGATTATTGAAAAAAACAGGCATAGGTATATTTGGACCGAAGTTCGCTATGACACTGGGAATGAATCGCTATGGCGACAAAATCAACACAAAATGCTTGCCCAGCGTTAGAATCAACATAATGTTAGATAGTCATTTGGGTATCAAAGCTTTGAACTTGTTCTTGAGTCCACGTTTCTTTAGGAATGCCTAAAAACCCTAAATCTACTAACAAAAGAGGACAAATGAATGTTTATGTGCGTGTAAGGCTACGAAGGCTGCAAGATAATAATAACACTGACAATCTCGCAAAGAATGAAATTAATATGCTGTTTATAGGAACTGAACCTTTTGTGGTCTGACTAAACAGAGCGGACACATCCGATCCTGAGAAAAGTCAAGTACTGTGATGAAATTCCAAAACAAAACAAGTAGGAAAATCCATAAACCTTTCGTCAAAAAGACATTGAAACTATTTTTTGCAGTAAAGATGAACTAAAGCTAATAAAGGAAAGTTCCACAGGCCACTATTCAGTGAAATATCATTTGAAAAATATACGATTTACACATATAAACAACGAAACAAACATACTAAAAACAAACAGAAACGGCAGAGCACCTACTATGGCACGTGAATAATTGCATATTAGAGACTATGTCATCTGGGAAAGGTGGCATTAGCACATGAGGAGGTCAGAAACATCATACCTAAAATAATTGTGAGCTCTATAAGAAGTCTTGAGTTGGACTGGGTAAATCAAGAAGCAGGCTTTATCACCAAAGATCACGACTGAGCGCAGTGATTAGAGGCATCACCGCCTGTAAAACCCCTTCACTACCATTTAATCTAATACCCCAGCGAATTAGATTGGTCAACGACATACTACGATTTGGAAATCAGTATTTTACTACGAAACGCAATGTGTAGATTGCATTCATAGTTCCCAAAATTGATCATTATGTTCAGTATGGCGACTTTCGTAGTATAGCAATAAGGCGCCGCACTGTAAATGGCACTTTAAATACGCCTATACGGTATAAAGTAATAGCATAATAACAAACTATTTTTTAAATCATCGCTCTTAATATTGTTTACATTAATATATCGACTTTTTATTCGGTATACAGGTATCAATACGTAATAATTACGAACTTTAATGTACAGATAGATGGCATTATATATCTCCGTATTATTTCTGTGATGTAATCAGTCTATATAAAAAAATGTGCGTGTCAGCAACGACGCGCGACTTACTCTTTAACGCGACCGGAGGTGTGATTGGCAAAGGGGGGTAAATAAATGCATCTATTATAATATCGAAAGTATGTATATACTTTTATTCATATAAAATTGCTTGATTAATTGATTGATGGATTGGTTGATTGATTGATTGACGTCTATTACTTTGTTACGAAAATTTGCTTAATTTTGAAGTATTCCGCCTAGATGGTGCTAACATTAATTTATTTATAAAAACATAACGCTTTTTGTTAACGCTAGATTTTACTACCCATCAAATTATCATTCCGGGGGCTTTAAAATGCGATAGATGGTTTTAATAGTTGAATGGTATTATTGTTATCATTGTTTAAATAATACGGTTTTTATTATCAATTAGTAAAGTAATTAAAGATGTCCTAACTAAATTGCTATTAATTTGGCCGTCCATGCCCCCCTGCATGTCGCCGTGTAGGGACGGTTTCCAAATCGTTATAAGGGGCGGATCTATCTAATACACTATATAATCAATGCTACAATCTACCATCTACCATGCTTTCATATCGATAGCTTCGATATTGGCTAAAGTTAAGAGAAGGCGTCATTCATCCAGACAGACAGACAGCAAACTCTCACCCACAAATAGCGCTCCGTTTGTTCGCCTTGGTGTGAAACTCTATAAAGAGTCAACCGCCACCTTTACATTAAACATTCTTATATCCATCTTCACTTCTACTGATATACATCAAGAAAGGGAGAGAATAGGCCTATTTGTACGCGTACGCTCGGCGACTGATGTTATCCATCGCCCTGTGGGAACGCAAAATGAAATTACGTTATTCCGAAAAACACGGCCTCTTGCCAACAACGGAACCATAATATAATAATCCATTCTGGCTGCATTATATCCCCAATATACCGGTTCGTTACTAATAGAAATAGTCCATGATAACATCTGCAGTACGAAGTCTTAATAAAAATATTATTGTAATAATTAAATAATTGTTTAAGTGGTGCACCGGAAGCTTAATTTCATGGTATAATTACCAAGGTAACCTTCCCTGTTTCGCAAGGAAAGAGTTTTAAAGAGGAATGTCAGAAACCGAAAGAATCCTGGGATCGCAAAATAAACATGTACAAGATTAACATGTATTGATTTACAATCAATGCTCGGTATGATTATTTGTATATTCTTCCTTTCAATAAAATACGGTCATATCAATCTTTTCGTTTTATTTTATTTTGGCTTACTAATATTGATTGCAGTTTCTTTATAGCATCTTTTTTTTTTAAAAAAAAACAAAAGAATACGAAATATCATGTTTGTAACTTGTTAACTTTTAATCTAGTTTTTAGGAAGCGGTATAAGCAGAATTTTAATCAAATACTTCATTTTTTATTGTTATTCGGTTGAATTAAGATCTATTCGAGTGATTTTATATTTCAGGAAGTATGGGTATTTCAGAGAGGATGTATCAAGCTTTTGGTTTTCATTTTTGGCTGATTAATATTGATCTCAGCTTTATAGCACCTTCTAAAATTCAAAAATAAATTAAAAAACCTTTTTTTTCTGCTTTTTAATTTGTTGACTAGGTTTAAAGAGCTAATAACAATAAGCCAAATTTAAAGGAAATATTTTATTTTTCATTGTTATTTCGCTTGAATTAAGATCTAATCGAGTGATATTTAAAAAAATAGTAAGGATGGGTGCGTGGTTTTGAAGATGGTTAGATGGAGAGTGAGAGTTTTTAGTATGAAATGGCCATTTAAACCTTCTTCTCTATCCGCAAGTCAGAGACATCCAACTCATCTTGTTTGAACGTAAAGCATTCCCAAATCCGATCATGGGACCTATTCGTCACTATGTACTCGTGAATGGCTTATCAAGAAAAAATCATGCCCAACAAGCATCACAGTACTCTATTCAACAGCCCAACACATGCATATACCCAGCGGCATAGATAGCGCCCTTAGCGAGAATTTTAATTTATGTACATTATATGTAATTATTAATTCGATAAATTTTGAATAAATAAATATAGACGTGATAGCGAGGTTGATTGTCATTTCCTTCCGCTAGATAGCGCAGTGATGATTGGAATCCAAGGACCATTTCCATATTAATTGGATGCTGCCTCAACCAAGAAAAAAATTTGTACACACTTTTCCATGTGCATGTACTTATAAACATACATACTTGTAAACGACATCAAATAGTAGATTGTATCACAGGGGAGCGAAATAATATTTTTACGGCGAGGGCGCTTTTTTGAATCCAGAGCGAAGTGAGGGATTCTAGAGTAGAATCCCGAGCGTAGCGAGGGATTCTTTAGTATAATCCTGAACGTAGCGAGGGATTCAAAAAAGCGCCCGAGCCAAAAATATTTTGCGCCCGAGTGATACACTCTACTTTTCATCACCCTTTATGAGAAAATATATTTCTCCTAGGATTTTGCAGGTAATAGAAATCAATCACATTTCTTGCCTCAGTACTAATGCTTTCAGGAGTTAAATCTATACTTTCACTGTCACTTGAAGAACTCATTTTTCAAAACAAAACGATGAATTTCTTACAATCCGTGTAAATTGTCGAAAACGCGGGCGACAAAAACAATTGACGTCCGCGCATTTTTAAATTCATTTGTTTTTTTTATTCAGCCAGGCGGCGCGACTAGGAGCCGTCATACCAGCCAGTCTTTATTCAAACAACATTTGCGTTCGATTTCTTCGGCGCTGAAGACTAAGATGTTCCAAATTCAAAAAGTGAGCCGCAAAGATAATTGCGGCGCACTTATAAAGTTTCTTATAGAAAACACCACTTTTGGGCGCACTTAAAGGTGAACCAAGTCGTCCTTTTCGAATAGATAGGATGAAAAAACGTTTTTCAGTAGCAGATACATTACTAGTGCTGTTCACAAAGTAGTGGTAAAGACGCTGTACAAAAATAAAGGTTTATTCTGTTTTCGAAATGCATATGCTCTTTTTCGAAGTAACCTCCTTTCAGCGCGCTTCCGCAGCTTTGATGACCTTGTGATTAGACATGCATTTATGTCCCCTGTGTAGAAACTTTACTTCGAAGAACATCCAAGTCGCAAGGGACCAGATTTGGACTGTATGGTGGGTGGGGTACAGTGGCGATTCCGCGAGCTACATGTGGTCCTGTTTTGTTATGATGCAGTAAAATTTATTTAGTATTAGTGTGCGATCATTCACCATAATTATTAAATCTTCAGCAGACTTGACTTGACCAATAGATTTGTTCAACATGAAGGAGAATAAATTTAAGTACAATATATACATACAATTAATAGAAAATGCGACATAGTCTTTTCACGTTGGATGTTTTAAAAACTGTATGATTTTATTTTATTTTTTTGGATTTCAATTTACATTTTATATTTTTTTATTTCTTACCGTATTATTTTAATGATAATTTGTTAATTAATTTTGATATAATATTATTTAGGAACCTTGTTTTTATTGGGTTTTTTCTTTCTTCTTTGACATATTTTCAATAAAAAAGATCATGAGTCATTTTTATTCCACTCACGTACGTATTTACAACGTAGTATATTTTGCTTATCTTTTGTACCGCACAATTATATTTAAAATCTATCGACATCCATTCCTTCCTTTGGCCTCTCCCAACCACTACAATAAGCACTGTGCATATTAGAGGCATAACTTATTGAAAATATTGAATTGTAATTGTAATATTTTTTATAACACTGTATGTTTTCCATATTAAATAAATAAATAAATAAATTCATAGGCATGTTTTTCGTTCTCCCAGAGTTTAATTAAAAAATATATGTTACAACGTTGCTCTTACTTTTTATCCATGCTGGACATGGTAGGCGAATATCTAACACACGTTACGCGAGTCGTCACCTACGTCCACTCGAGTACTGTACTAATCGACTTAAAACTTACCTGAATATATGCCTAAAATGCCTCGCTGTTCACCTTTAAGCAATCATTGAAAAAGCACTTCCTTTCACAATAAATATTAATCATAAATTCTAACCTTTCTGTTATCCCCTCCCTTTCCTTACCTTATTTTGGCAGTTTATTTATTTACTTATTTATTTATTAATTTATCTGTTAATATATCAAAATATGTATGTATATATATGTACATACATATAATATGTCCAACTCAAAAATTTATTTATATATTTACTTTTTACTTTAGATACACACACAATGTATATTATATGCTATAATTTCAAATTTAATTTTAAGCTATAATTTTGTTGCCTACTCTTCTTTTCACACCAGCATGTTGGTTGACTGGAAGATATTGTTGTAGTGTAGCAATAAGTCCGCCATTGTACCTTATTTTCATTGTGCAATAAAGAAATTTTCATTCGTTCATTCATTCATTCTGGCTAAAAGAATGGGCGGCCGATGGTATGCAGTATTACCACCCTTCGTAACACATGTTCACCCCAGGATCACTATTATCGTTAGTTTTTGAACAGCCCCGTACTAATCGTCGCCAAAATTGATATGGATCCTCGAGTGGGGTTTCGCAGCACTTTGTCCTTAGGTATCCACTTTGACCGTAGGCTCTTTGTCTTTAATTTCATTAGGTCACTTAACAAGAATCACCACAGATTTCCCAGCGACCAATTATTTAGAGTAAAATAGGTAATTAACTGCGCTGGGTCAGCGGTGCCCCTATGTCTCTTTTGTTAGCGGAATTGCGTCGCTCCAGCGCTCGATAGCCTCTTTCCCTCGTCATAGGTGTTGGCGGCTATCCAATTAGTGGATTACCAGAAGGGATTAGAGCCGTGCGCGACCTGAGCAGAGTGCCACTTTCACTATCAGCGCCTCTGATTTTGCACAAAGATAACTCGGTGAGTCAGGCTTTAACTTACCTACTTCACAGTCGATTAGATCACTTTGTGTCTTTTTTAGAATTTCTAGAGAAATGTTCTTTTGTATTTTGTTATTAGTTCGAAATGGTTGATACAATTCTTCTATAACATATACAACTAGTAGGGGGTGGCGGGTTCATGGCGATCAGTTGAACGGTATAGAAGTTGATGTGTTGCAGCGCCATGTAGTAGCGAGGTAACAAAGTGGATGTGAAATCGGAGACTATCGCGGTTGTTTGATATTATAAATAAGATAAAAAACGAATTTACCGCGTGAATTTTGTAGCACCCGACGTTGCAGACGCCGTTGTCGCCGCTGTCGCCGTTGTCTGAAAGAGAGAGCTGTCAATCCGTTGTTCAGAAGGTAGGTCGTATACTGCTGCCGCCACTGCGTAAATTATAACGGTGGCGGGGGACGGGCTCGGCGCGCGCGAATTTCGAAAGTCCATCGTGCATACAACACTCACTGTATTCTGTCTTACGTCCTTGCGTACGGCTTTCGGCGGTGGGAACATTTTAAGAAGAGGGTTCGACGTAGAAGAAAGTTATCGCCGTCGTCTCTACCAAAATTCGGGTCTTTCGTATTTCAATGGCTTCCCGGATCATGCCAGAAAGAAGTAGAGTTGTTCTTTGGATAGCACAATGGGATTTTGAAACTGCAGCTAATGCTTACTTCCACTATCCAATATATGTTCGCAGATCGCCGATTTTTCTCGCTGAACGTTTTTAACAGCTTTGTTGTGTTCCATCAATCGAGTTGCTATAGGCCGTTTCGTTTGTCCAACGTAGGCTAAACTACAGCTGCATTCGACTTTATACACACCCGGGATTTGCAGTGCTATTACATCCTTTACAGGCCTCAAAAATCGAGCTGTATTTTGGGTCGGCTAGAAGATCGTTTTTATAACGATTTGTTTAGCATCTTACTTATTCGATCTGTCACGCCCTTGACGTATGGTAAGAATGCTTTTGATCTGCTCAGACATCCATTTTTTTTCACCCCTTTCAAGGAGGTGAATTAGTACGAGCAGTTAAACAAGTTCATTAAAAAAAATAAAGTACAAAGGAAAAAAATCTTAGTTTTTTTTTACCCTGAAATTTTAGCACTTAAACTCTTTATTTGCACTTAAAAAGTATACAAAAAAGGCGAGCTTATTGCCACATGGCAATGTCTTACAGCTAACCTAAACATAGTGGTACATGCGCGCATTGTGAAAATAAAGATTATTACATAACATACAGACAAGTGGAAGAATTTAAGACTAATAGTGCCCGAGGAGAGGAAATTGGGGGAGGAACAGGAGAGAAAGGGAAGAACTGGTTACTTCTTAGAAAGGTAGTAATCCTTAAGGTGAGTCTTAAACGATGGTAAAGAAGGCGAGTTTCGTATATTTGTTGGGAGATCGTTCCAGAGTCTTGCACCATGGACACAGAAAGAATAGGAATAGAAATCACTATTATGACTCGGAATTTTTAATAAACTGTCAGAGGCTGACCGAAGTACGAGACCGTGGGAACTTAGTGGTTCAAAAAGCTCCTGGAGATAGGATGGTGTTAGTTGGGTGAGTACACGATATAGGAGAGCCAGTATATGAACATTTCTTCTTTGGCGTATTGGCAACCACTTTAACTGTGCCCTATAGTCGGGCACGTGATCATACTTACGTAGACCGAAGATGAATCGTATGCATACATTTTGCAAACGTTCAAGTTTGTTGAGCAGTTCCTCTGATAAATCGAGATAAACCACATCTGCATAGTCAAGGAGAGGCAAGAGGAGAGACTGTGCAAGAGATTTTTTTGTGTCCATAGGAAGAAATCTTCCGAGTGTTTGCAGAGGGTGAAAACTAGCAAATATTTTACGACTTACCTCGTCCACGTGTGGTTGCCAGGTTTTGAAGAATTTGATTGTTTAATAAAAGTTTGTCAAGCGTTTGAGCGTATTGCGTCATCTAGCGGTAGGTAAAATATCGCTAATAAACCGTATTAGCGACATTTAACCTACCGCTAGATAGCTCATCGCCATCAGCGCTTTTATTACTATTTTTCAAAAATAAAATTTTCTTAAATTTTCAAAAATAAAAAAGGGTTTTTTTAAATATCTTTTTTCTTTTATAAAAATAAAAATACGAAGGAAAAAAAATTTTTTTTTTTCTACCCTGAAATTTGGAAGAACTTGTTTAATAAAAGTTGGAGAAGCGTTTGAGCGTATTGCGCCATCTAGCGGTAGGTAAAATATCGCTAATAAACAGTATTAGCGACATTTTACCTACCGCTAGATAGCGTATCGTGATCAGCGCTTTTATTACTATTTTTCTAAAATAATAATTTTAAAAATTACCTATATATTTTTTTTTATGTATTATTTCTTTTATTTTCATACAAGTTTATAATAAAAGTTGCTTTTTTGCTCGTACTGGTTCACCCCCTTATCAAGGATGCCTGTCATTAAAACTCATGCTGTAAATCTAGATAATAGTTGGTTTGTTAAGAGTCTCATAATGCGAATTTTCATAATGCGAAAAAGAATTGATTGTTTTTCATGTAATTCTCATTGCAGTAGTTTCTAGTAGGCAAGGGTTGATGATATTATCCGCTGGTACCTCCTACAACTCCTCGCAACAACTCTTCGACAGTTTTAATTGTAAGTAAAGAAAACTAATATATTTTTTAAATTTTATTACAACTACAAAAATTATATTATTACAACTACAATAATTATACACAACTACAAACAAACATCTCGTGAAAGAAGTTATTCAGTTTTTTAATGTGCTGAAAATCTTGCTTGTTGGCATGTATGAAGGTCTCACATATAGAGAGACGATATAAATAATTGATCTTGAAAAGAAAATAACATTGTTTTGAATTAAAATCTCTCAAAACTCAAACGTTGTCAAGTTCAAAGTGATCAATTTGAAAAAAAGGCAATTGTTTGTATGTTTGTTTATACTCTTTATTGTGAAAATGTCACAATGGGCAGGTTTATTGTCATATGACAATCTCTTACAACCAACCCTATTATGACGTGTTATATGTATGTGTGTGGTTTTTCAACGTGTAAATAGTCGAACAACCGGCGGGATCGTAACCGTAAATAAATAATAATAAAATAAATAAATAGATTTTAATATGCGGGTACTTTACAAAATGAGACAAAATCGATGCGCGCAAATCCTTTAAACATCAACACGTAATCATATATATGTCTGTAAAACACCGACTGACCTGTGACGATGATCCTCGCCTAGCTGAAGTCCCAGCACTGCTACGGACCCTCGAGGTGTCTGCTGGTGGATTTTTCATGCAATCTTCGACAATGCCTCACACACGACTTACTCGACGCGGATTAGTTCCTTCGCGGAGTTTTAACTATGCTTTTGCGGAGCGGTTCAATAAATAAAGCGGTAAATAAAGCGGTAAATACGGTTCAGAGTCGCGGGAGTATGCAAAACCTCTGATAAATATATATATGTGCAGTCGTCGTGACGGCGCGGCGGATAATTGTAAACTAGTGGCGGGTAGGCATTTTGAGCGAAAGCAGTACTGGCGGCGTTGAAGTAGTTATTCTTCTTCTTCGGAGTCAACATCTGTCAGTGAAATCGAACATCCACATATACTAATTAAATGCTGATGCAAAAGATACTTTGCGCGCAACCAGTGTGCGTGTAACATTTCTGTAAGTGTGTCTTGTTATTGCATTCGATCGACAGAATTGAAAATGCAATTCCGTTAATTTGATCCCAACGGAAAATGGTGACCGAGCCGGGAATCGAACCCGGTACCTTACAATGTAAGATCAGGCGACCTAACCACTATGTCACCGAATCACATAGGTAAGGATCTAATATTACATTTTATTTTCCCCCGTTCAACTGTTCTCAATGAAGAGAATATTTTAACGCTACGGTGAGGGCGTTCGGCTGCCGCTTCTCTTTCCACTTCCTTTTTGCTCATTTCCCGCGGCGAGGGAAGAATGGCCGCTAATAGACTGTCAAATGCAGCCTCTTCAACTTTTATGGCTTCTCTATTAAATGCAGCACATTATGTCGGCGCAGGGCGCGCTAGATGCCCGCAGGTCGGCGCGCTCTCGCACTCTTGGCAACCTAGAGTAGACGTCACATAATCTCGGTCTGCACATTGATGAGCATCTTTATCTCGAATCCTGTATCCCGAACTTAGGGGGAGCTAACGGGCCCTTGCTGAGTTGGCCACGAAGACCCATTCTGTTCAGGGTTGGTCACACTCACGGGTCAACACCCATCCGGCGGCCTCCTCGCATTAAGTTGAGCCTGGGTAGGACTCTGGCCTTAGGGCTAGTTTCCCCTAGGAATCTAACTTCTGCTCCTGGACGGTTTGCGCACCGTGCGGCGTAAGCCAACCGACTGTGCACTCTGACTAACAGTCGGGGGAGTCTGGAAGCAGTACTGTTTCCTATAGAGCGGGGGTGGTCGCGGACCTTACGGCGACTGCTCTTGAAACGACCATCGGCTACCCGATCCTGGATGAACAGCCAGGCAAAGGATGCCGTGGTCCGCGATAGATTCGGTAAACACCGTTTCACCGCTTCGTAAGGGTGAGGACCGCGCAACCGACCTCGAACTCGGAACCAATCGAGAGACAGGAGTAATCTGGTCGCGATTGGAAGTAAGGGCGTGAGTGTAAGCCCGCAGGGTAACACTCCTGGCTATCTCGCGGTTAAGGCGTTGGCCTCTTACGAACATGTGGCGGAACTTGATGGTGGACTGTTTTTGTCCAAGTCTTCTGCACTCACTTCAGGGAGACAGAACGACTTATCGTTAAAACTTCCTGAGGTGACGGGCTCGCCCGCTGTAGTTGACAACTCTAGATCCCGAACTTAGGTAGCTAATAGTTCTCGTTCAGTTGAGCCATTAAGAGCCACCTCGGTCTTTGGGGTCAGCTCAACTAACGGTTCCCTATCCAGTAGCCTTTCCGAAGAGGGTCTACCTCGGTAAGTACTCTGTTTCTCCTGCCTCGCATTGCATGCATGGTGGATCAGTTTCCCCTGGGGGATGACCTCCGGGCGCTACTAGGCGGTTTGAGCACCGTGCGGCGTCAGTCAATCGACTGTGCACTTCGGCGTATAACTGAAGGAGTCTGGGAACGTCATACGGTTTCCTAAACATCGGGGGCGGATGTTGACCTGTTGTCAGACACTGGTAGCGAACGGTGTTGTGTAGCTTGGGCCATTTTGTTCTCGGATCGGCCCAACTCACGATTTAGCTCCTATTCAGAAGCCTCTTCGTATGGAAGGCTACCCCGAGTAAGACTCTGGCGTCTCAAGCCTCACAGTTGGTGGATCGGTTTCTTTTGATGAGATTGCCTCCCAGCGCTACTGATCGGTTTGTATACCGTATGGCGACGTCAATCGGTTATGCACTCTGACTAATTGCTGAAGTAGTCTGGAGGCTATGGAAATATACTGTTTCCTAAGCAGCGGGGGTGGCTCTTAAAATGACCATTAGGCTACCTGATCCTGAATGCAGAGCCGGGCAAAATATGCCTCCGGTCTGCGATAGGTCCAAACTGTATCAACGCTGAGCATACGGCAGGTAGAGGTCGCGCAAGTGACTTCAGACCTGCGACCAGTCTGGAGGACGGAGGTATCCTGAAGGTTATTTCCAGACGGAGATATACTGCCCGCTGGGTAGCCCTCCCGGTGTCTCTCCGTAAGGCGTTGCTCTGTAACGGGCTTGTTGGCAGTAAATCGTCTTGTCTCGTCTTCTTCGCTCATCCCACGGCTGAAAGAACTATCACTTATCGTTATAACAGCCCGGGGTGACGGGTTCGCCCGTTGCAGTCGACACCGCCCCACTGTCGTCAGCCACTCTTGAAACGACTATTTGGCCACCGGATCTCGCGTAAACAGACGGGCAAAAGACGCTATGGTCAGCGATATTCATACTGCATTACCGCTGGCAGGGCCGCGCAAGCGACCTTGGAGGACTTTTTTCTTATACAGGGTGAATAGGGCTGAATCAGAGGGAAACAAAACTTCATAATGTATAAGAAAATAATACAAGACAATACTGTAGGAAACACTTAATCGGACAGCAAAACATTGCAAAGGATAATTAGTTATAATCAATGGAGCTCTGTATGTTTCCCTAAGATCAAATCTACATATATAAAACAAAGTCGGGTTTGTTCGAACACTTATACCTCGAGAACGGCTGGACCGATTTTCATGGTTTTTTATTTGTTGTATTTGTCTCCGTACCGAATAGCTTAGAAAATTAACGAAAAAATAAAATTAAAAAAAAGAACATTTTCCCATACAAAATGTTCACGGGTTTCGTAACTGTCAAACATTTAATGTTCATCCCGTCGATACAGTAAATTGTCCCCTTAAATTATAAAAGTATTTAAATAAAGGTTTCGAATCGACAAAATATATCCACAATATTCGGACCACAATTATTACATAGTTTAATTCAATCAAATCATGCTGACACGCGATTGAGATTTCTTAATTTTTGTACTTTTATATTTCTTTTTGTGTTATTATCGTAATAAAATAGTGAACTTAATATTTATTTTGTATTCATTGTATTACTTCCATAAAATCATAAATTAAGTTCAGCTAATCCGTAACACGACATTCATTGACCGTTAGACGGTACGAAGTTCGCCGGGTCAGCTAGTAAATAAATAAATTAAATTAATATTTTTATTAAAATTTAAAAAAAAGACCTTTTGCCTAAATGTAATATGAAAAGCTTCGAAAAGTGCGAGTTTCTGAAAACTTGACTTGACTAAACGTAACACAGACCTATAACAAATTCCTACTTTCTCTAGCTATGAAACTTAGGTTATGCCGTCTAAGTCTCATGTCTCTAAATAAGTGAAAGAACTCCTATTAACTAGCTTTTTTATACAAAAACTAAATATATATATTTAAAAATCTGCCTATCTTTTCAATGTTTGCCGTACATTTCCCCTTGGACTAACTAAATAAATTACTCCAGGCAGCCCTTTAACTCCTCTGGGTGTTGTATGCCTGGAGCGAAGACGCTCTGCTTGTGTAGCGTCCGTCGTGAATCCGCGACGTCGGTCGTCGCAGCGGCTAAATTTGCATCTGAATAATTCATGCAAGATGCATGCAAACGCGAACTTGCGAAGCGCGCAGTGACAGAATTCACGCGCTTTGCATAAAGGGAAAAGCGAGCCGACATCTTGCAAAGAAGTTTGCATTCAGTTTAAGCGCCAGTGCACACAATCAGTATGGAAGCAAATAATAAAATGTTTGTATGTGTTTGCATGCTATATAGTAAGTGAAGCGAATGTGATTGAAGTAGACATTGTACATGTTATATAAAGACACGGTTGCGTGGGGAAACTGGAAATTTTGAATGTTAGATTAGGCAACACCGTAATGCCGGAACCGATGCGTAGTTGTTGTAAACGAGTTTCTCTGACTGCTGCGCAAAGGTTTTTTCGACCGCATCACCAGCTAGGACGTCATGGACGGTCCCATCGCTTCATGCGTTTACACGTAGGTGCGTAATTTTAAAGAAACTGGTTCAGCCTTTAAAGAGAAGCCTCCAGATGGCGTTTGAGCGGTACATACCCCATAGATCATTGCAGCTCTTCGAGTTGTCATCGAGATGAGCCCTCGCCGCTCCGTTCGACAACATGCATCTGCGCTAGAGATTAGGTGACTAAGACAAAGAATACTGCATGAATTAAAGTTAATGAAAACATAATGCACGAATTAATGTGAGCATAATTGCCACAACTAGGGTTGTCGACTACAGCGGGCGAGCCCCTCACCTCAGGAAGTTTTAACGATTAGTCGTTCTATCTCCCTGGAGTGAGCGCAGAAGACTTGGACAAAACAGTCCACCGTCTAGCTCCGCCACAAACCCGTAAGAGGCCAACGCCTTAACCGCGAGATAGCCAGGAGTGTTACCCGGCGCGCTTACACTTACGCTCTTACTTCCAATTGTGACCAGATTGCTCCAGTCTCTCGATTCGTTACGAGTTCGAGGTCGCTTGCGCGGTCCTCTCCCTTACGAAGCGGTGAAACGGTGTTTACCGAATCTATCGCGGACCACAGCGTCCTTTGCCCGGCTGTTCACCCAGGATCGGATAGCCGATGGTCGTTTCAAGAGCAGTCGCCGTAAGGTCCGCGACCACCCCCGCTCTATAGGAAACAGTACTGCTTCCAGACTCCCCCGACTGTTAGTCATAGTGCACAGTCGATTGGCTTATGCCGCACGGTGCGCAGACCGTCCAGGAGCGCCAGAAGGTTGATTCCCAGGGGAAACTAACCATAAGGCCAGAGCCCTACCCAGGCTCGCACTTCATGTGTGGAGGGCGTCAGATAGGTGTTGACCCGTGAGTGTGGCCAACCCTGAACAGAATGGGTCTTCGTGGCCAACTCAGCAAGGGCCCATTAACTCCCCAATTGCCACAATGTATACGCACCTCCGTCAATAAAACATGTTATTTCCTGTGCTTATTCTTGCAAAATACGTTAGTTCAAAATTTCCTGTTTCCCTGCGCAGCTCTGTAAAATATAAATATATTTTACAATATCAAATATTATAACAATATATACAAATATTTACAATATAAATTATAATATAATGTTACATTGTATATGCTATATAAATATAATAATACAATATAAATATGTTGGTTAAATTCTTTAAACTATACAAAAATATATGCAATTACCGCATACGTTGACGATTTCAGCATACTTTAAAAGAAAATGTTGGATTGATTCTTACATTACCATTTCGTTATTACGGTTTTATACAGAATAATGATGTTTCAATCGTAATTCTGTTGAATTAAAGAGATTTTTTTTGAAACTCTATTACTCGATTACATGTATCAACATTTTTCGAGCGGTTAATACGGAAATAACAGTATACTGTAGTTTCAACATGATTCATGTGTCCAAATATAACCGTACGTATGCTATTATGATAAAAGCGAGATCCCAAGGTCGCGACGTAATGACATAACATTAAGTTTTACCATTACAGCACGGTAAGTACCTTCACGCCAACTCCGTTACGCGTCATGTCAATTAATGCGTATGGACCACAGTCCAAGTTATATGCGTAATCCTTTTTGAGACATGCGTATTTCCATGTCATCGTTATATATTTCTCAGTGTAGAAACAATACAGAAAGCTTAAGAGGTGAATGAAATAAACCAATAGGTTGTGGCGTTACATTAACGCCGTGCAGGAAATTGAGAAAAATATAAATGAACTACCAAGTAGTCATGGCAGCGGCCGACAGGAGACGACGAGGGCTGATCGCTGATATCTCATCTAGTTGTACGCGTTAGTTGTTAAATACGTCAATATCGCCGAGCTGCGTATTATAAGATGTACGCTCGAAAGATATACCAAAGAGATGGTACATCGTGAAATATTTATTAAGTACCAATATATTTCTTAAGAGATTCCTTAAATATATTTGAAATATGTAGGTAAGTGCGACTTTATGCGCTGCTGTATGATTTAATCGAAACATTCTTGGCAACACTGTGGGCCCTTTTTGCACCGATGTAATACAAGTAATTTGCCACTTTGAGGGAAAATAATGTATGGAATAGATAGGCCACATTAGTTTCACATAATGTGATTGTTGCCACACTGTCCCAAAACGTCTATGCAACAATGTAGTGATACATTCCGGTTATTACAATAGGCAGGGGCCCGGCGTAGACCAACACGGCTTTAGAACGCCGTCGTTTTGGACCACGGAACAGTGAATAAAGAAAAGATTGGCCATTAAACAAGAAAAATGCCAGACTGAGGTATTCAAGTACGCCACTCATGTCACTGTCACTGTAAACTTATCGTGTGCGAGCGGAGCCTCCTTCTTCCATAAATTTTGTACAAAATAACATATACGAAACACTTCTCAAATAGATAAGTCAAGATGCGGAACGTTTTGGCAGTTCAAAGAGCTTCGAGTAATTATTCGTTCGCAATAACGCTTGTGCATATATGGCCTCGTATACTATTTATCATACTATTTGTAGTGAAATTTCACAATGGGTGGGTTTATTGTCATACGACAATTTCTTCCAACCAAACCCAATATGAAGTGTTTGTATGTGTGTGTCTTGTTATTGCATTCGATCGACAGAATTGAAATGCAATTCCGTTAATTTTATCCCAACGGAAAATTGTGACCCATCCGGAAAACGAACCTGGAACCTTACAATGTAAGATCAGGCGACCTAACCACTATGCCACCGTGCCAGTAAAGTCATAATATTAGTATTTCTTAGTAAATCAGTCATTTCAGTCTCTATTATTTGCACCTTTACAATACGGTTTTAAGAAGTATATAGAGGCTCGATATTTGGTATACACATCCTATCGGCGGTCTCCCATAGTGTTTCTTGTATATTTAAAAAAAAACAGGCTCAAACATTTAAATAATTTGCGGATGATTTACATGATACTGTGTGATGTACATGATGCTGTGTGATCAAGATAAATAATAATTCAGTATTAGTTTCCTTTCATTTTAATCAGAATTTTAGGATCAACGAGGCGAGGAAGGTTCGTTGCAGATTTTCCTCTGCTTGCCAAGCTGCACTATCGATTGTCATCAACCTAGAATAAACTAGACTGGCCCCAAGTCGTTTAACAATGAATCCATCCAATAAAACCCCTAAAATAATAGGAACACGTGACACATGATGGAAATCGAATACTTGATTCACTGCGACTGGACGGCGTAGAAAGAAGAAAATATTTATTGCCTTCTTCTATTCTAGCGTGTGAAGTTCTCTTTGCACTGGACCACTGGAAGTGTCTTAACTTACTTAATAATAAAATATACTAGTAGCGGACCTATTGTCTATTACGACAATCTCTTTCATAATATAACATACAGTAACTCATAATAAAATAGATTGCAATGTGCAGAGGGACGACAGGGAAAAAATGACAAAGGGATTAGGGGTTCATGGATTCGAAATGCCATTTTTTAAGGACACTTGAAAGTGGAAGTCGATGGAGCATTTCAAACGTTTATTGGGAGATGGTTTCATAATCAAATAAAATACATAAAAGGCGAACGAATTTGTTTAAAAAAAAGTGATGTGGCAGGATTGCTTTAACATTATTTTAACTGGAGCGAAGGGGAAGACCATGAATTCTCAAGGTCTTCGATTTGGTAGGAAGGCGCAGATGGATTTTCATAGACATTATAGAGGTGGAAAACATGTGCAGATTCCTGCGGTTGCATATACGAAGAAAGGAGAATGTGAAATTTTGTATGAAAAGTGTACCCAGAGTTTAACAACTAGGTACTTACAACAATCAATTATGTGTAAAGAAGTAATAATATGGAAGTTCAACTCATGAATCCATGTAGTATTTGAATTATACACATCCGAAGTTTTGTATATCTTGATGATTTTGTAAAATAAACTATTTGTTAAATCTTGCTAAATAGGGTTTATTATAAGTCGTTATTTGATCAACAGTTCAACTTAATTCCAATCGTAAAGCAAAAATCAATACACTCCAGTAGCACAGCTCAAAAGTAAAAACGAACTCGAAAACAAGAATACAGAGCAAGAAAACAGAAAACACTCAGAAAACCCCAACGCTAAACGAAGGAATGACAATGGCCCAGGCGCAAAATCTTACCCTAAAACCTATACACTGAGTGACTATCATTGTCTTGCATATTTATTGTCTCTTTCATCCATAAACTTGTATAGACAACTTCATAGTAAAACAAAAGAATTACGACGGCTCAAGCGCAAAGTCTTACCAGACACCCACACACTGATCATGTATCTTTATTTTACTTATTGGCTGTTTCTCTTTCATCCATAGACGTATGTACCGCTTTACCTTTCTGGATAATATAAAAGTACTCTCTCGGTACAATGGAGTTATTTTTACTATTAATACGTTTATAGTTTGTAATATTTTCTATATATTTTATCTATACACCATGTATATAAATAATATAATCAACTGTTTTGTTTAAACAAAACAAAGTCAAAAAGGTATTTTACTAAAAAAAATGTAGGTATTGAGTAAATTATTTTGCAATTTCAACACCTTTTATTTTTTTCAGCCACGTATTTAAGCGCAGCTACAATTTAGAATGAAATGTTACACTTGCGGAAGCTTTTGTTTGTTATAAGTTGCAAAGTGTTACGAAACAAACTTCCAAACAAACTTCGCAAGTGAGTACGAAATTATCCATTTTTTTATAAGACGCTTTCTATATATATGGATGATCAAACTTCCGTAATTTTAAAACATAGCGAATATAGCTATTTAGAAGTCGGTCGAGTTTATTCAGTTACCTTTCAGTGAGATCAATGTAACACATATCCTCATAGTTTGCAATAGGGACTTCTCAATCGTCAGAAAGTGTATGTTTGTTGTTTGTTCGAAAAGCTTTTTTTCACAGACAATATGGTGGGCCTATTGTTAAGTGGCAATATCTTCCGGCCTTACCGCCAGGGTTATTGTGACTAAAGGTTTATGTGGGCAAATTGATGTTTAAAAGGAGGGGAGGAGATACCCACCTCTTCTCCCTCCTTTCTGCTTCCCTTTCCTTCCTTCCTCTCCTTCTTTTCCACTGCGTCCTTATTTAATTTTAGTCATTTGTTTTCCTTTTTTTTATTATCGGTTTCTTTCTAGTTTCTGTTTATTTCTTTTTATCACTTGTATTTTTATTGTTCTTTTGCGTAGCCAACGTAATAGCTATGTTATAAACTCAAGCTATAGGTTAGCTGATAGACATTACCGCAAGGCAATAAGCTCGCCGTTTTCATTTAAAATAAAGATTTTTTTTGTAATATTATTATAATTATAAATGAATACTCTTGAGTAATAGTCATCATATAGAATATAAAACAGTAATTAGTAACACAGCTCAACAAGTGTATAGTCCCATCTTGTTTCCTTTTTCAAATGGTCGAACGGCGGCAACGCCGGCGACCCGCGACTGTCCGGCCTGTTGCTGATTTGGCTGCCCGCCAAACGTCCTGGATTACGAATTGGCAGCACGACAAGGTCAGCAGTATTGCGGAAAGCACACAAAAACAGAGTGAGTAGCATCGCAGACCCCATAAATGTATATTTAGTTTACGCGGTGTCTCTTTAGTGGAATATTCACATTGGGGCATTTGTTTACCAGACATGCAAAAAAAGTTATGTCGTCGAGCTGTAGGGCGCAGTGAGCTTGAACTCTCATTGAAACTCATAGAATACACATGGTTTAACTACTCGGTTTTATCGGGATTAGATAAAAAATATAAAATTACGATTTCGGTATTCGGCAACTCAAGCGTCAGACATAACCGCCCCTTAATTGCAATTTCTAATACCAGATGCCTCGCAACGGTATGAAATATGGCAATTTCCACCAGATCTCAATCGATTTTATTGACGATGTTTCTACTTGTAGCTTGATTGACTAAGCCTAACTAGATTAAAATCGTTTTAGTAGTTTTGTAGTAGTTCTCTAAAATGTTACAAATAATAAACTCGCTCTCGAATAAACGCATACGAATACTAATAATTTAAAACCACAGAATCCAATTCAATAAAGAGTAAAATCGATTGATGTCTTAATTTTAAAAAGAATACATTTTACATTTTATAAGAGCATTTTACCAGTACATTTTAAAGAGTACATTTTACAAGTAATATTAAAAAGAAAAAAAACGACTGCCGTTACAGAAAGTGAACTATTGTATATATAATTATTTTTATTACGGTTTTTTATGAAATATTTGTGGTTTATTTATGTGTCCATATAAATACATGTATGATTTATATATCCGGAATGTATTCATTCAGACCTTTCATTTGACACTAAACAGGATATATTTAGATTAATTTATTGACATTTGCACATTTCGGCAACTACTTACTTTATATTTGGACAGTTAAGGTACCAAATGACACTCAGGATGACATAACGATTCTTACGATACCACACACTTCTAAATCGTTTTAGGCATTTAGAAGTTATTGAGGAAAAAAAAACAGAAAACATATTTAGATGAACCCTTAACACATTACACTCCTTTTTTGTTGGTCAGTCGTGTAAAAATAATGGAAAGGGAAGTGCGTATCAGTATTCCAAAAAAATAATGTAATAAATAAAATTATAGATATTGTCCTCAGAATCTCAGGTATAAAGATATATTACTTTCTTTTATAGTTGTCAAGACTGAACTAAAAATATTTTGAAAGACTTAGTAATCTCCATTTCGAACTATAACTTATGATTTATAAACATAATCGTAATCTATTTAAATTTAAAAAAACATTACACCGGAACGTTTCACTTATAAATAACTATTACAAAGTTCGTGTTTCCTTACATGTACTGGAACTGAAAGTATCCGGAACTGGCTACTTACATAAACAACAGTTTTTTAAATAATTACAATATTTGAAATTGGAACTTATTGTCTGTAGAATAATGTTTGGTTCATCTAAGAGTCGTTCCGTTGTTCATTGTGGCGTCATTTTAATTCATTTAAATTTCGTCTCTGCATTATTATGGATTTAACTAGTCTCGCTCAGCTTCACACTGCTTTCGGCGATGAAGCAACATGCAAGACCACAATTTATAGCTGATATTCAGAATTCAAACGCGGTCGTGTAATCTCAGCGACGAATTTATTAAAGGCCGCTAGCGCTGTCAAAAACAAAAACATCGATGCTATATGCCGTATTCCCGAAACAGAGAGGCATGTGACCTATTATAAGATAAGGCTATCCTTAGGCATAGGCATGAGTCAGATAAAATCAATCCTAGACAAACATTTGTCTGTGCTCGCGGTGAATCCCATACAATTCCACTGAGGCTCTAAAAACGTGACACGGCCATTGGTGTAACCATGCTTACCAGATTCAACGAATACATAGTTAGGGAGCTAGTTTTTTTCGGCACTGATTTTCTCAGTCACCAAACGTCGATAGCATTATTTAGTGACTAATTCATAAGTAGGTGACATATAATTTGTAGGGAGGTTTTCCGGTGGGTTGAGCTGGAAAATGCTTTTGAATATACACATGTACCTACTGCACTTTTCTAGAAAATTGGTTTATTTTTATAAGAAATCTATGATCACGGAGAATATTTTTAGAAAATATAAATAGATTTTTGGCTATTCACTGTTTTTTTTCTAATTCATTCCGAAAATTTTGAGTGTGACCCTCAAAACAAATGAAATCAAGTTTATTTTCTACAAAACCTTATACAAAGTGGTTTAGACATTAGTACTATGAATAAAACATAATATATAATTTCAATATAAAATCCAAAGAACAAAACGAGTGATTAAGTAATCGATATAACGTTTTAGTACATATATAGCCGCTTAAAATTAAATAACTATTTAATAATCGATAATAAAGGTTTCTCAAGTCTCATCGCATAATTTATAATAATCGTATGAGATACTTAAAACTACAAAGTCAATTAGATAATTATTATTAATTAACAATATTAAAGAAGATATTATCGACAATTAGACAATTATCATTAGTAAAGAAGATATTATAATAATAACTTACTTTAGAAAATTTCGACGTAGAATTATTAATAAAGTTGTTATGAAATAGAAAATACTACGGTCCTACAAATACAAATACTTGATTGATTATCGGAGAGAAAATAAAATAGTCATTAAAATGGCAAAAATATCAAGCAATACGAAGAACACCAAAATGGAAATTGTCAGCTAATTGGAATTAATTGATATCACAGAATTCTCTCTCAATAAGGTAGTTTTGTAATTTGGACTTAAACTGGAGTATTTTCCTGTTTTTACATATAATTTTAATACTTTCGTGTAGTTTATTGTGTATTGTTTTACCATACAACGTCTTTTGCATTCGATTAAATAATTTCAAAGGCGGACGGTGTAGTATTGAAACGACACTTATAAAAAATGTAATTTGGTATTTTAAATACCTAACAGAACATTAAAACTTAAATATGAAAAAAAACGTAAAAAACAAAAACATGCATATAAATTCATTTAATAATACATACAGATATTAGGTATAAAAATAACCAAAAGTGGCTCGCACCCTAAAGTTATTAAAAATATTTCCTTTCCTTAGACCTACTAATAATTTAATATAAAAAATGTCATTTTGGAATTTAAGAAAATAGACATTTATTTATTTATAAAGTAATGAATAAAAAAATAGAAGGACAGCATACTGTGCGTATATGCAGAATCATTACAAATAAACATTAATAAAGCGAAAAACATAGCTCTATGCATATATATATGCTAGCATATCCGAAATGAGGCGAAATCCCCCAACCAACTAAACCATGGTCTCTGTATGTGGCTGTGCTATGTTATACTTTATGTTTGTTGATGCGGAAACTGACGCATTTGATTTATATTTTCGTGGATTTTAAAATAATTTATGCGTTAATTAATTCAAATAAATAAAAACCGAAGAACCTAATATTTAGTTAAATTAGAATATTTATATTAAAGAAAGTAATATTTAGTTAAATTTACTATTTTGTTTTTAAGGGATGTTTACTCACTGACGTAATCACATAGCCACTTAGGCGTAATGACATAGCCATTTTCAATAGATTAGGTTTATCACCATTTTTGGTGATTGGTGGTGTTCTCGCGTGGCTTGCCGGTTATGCCATAAGTATACCATAAATTAATTTCTCGTTCGCATAGCTACCTCAGTACTTGTCAGTTAGCAGCCGTCGGTAATGCCGTAATTCCAGGCAATCACTGACTGATTGGCTGCTGGTTCGCTCGGGATAATTTCAGTCTACTCCGGCGCACAGCGCAGCGCCGCCGCGTCACAATTATTTCGCCCAGACCCACTCACACCCACTTCTCTTTAGCTTGCAAAGCAATTACCAGGCAAAAGGCAAACGGTACGAGGGCTGATTGATAAGAATATTGAAAAGATATTGAACAGAGGGCTGATTGCTGTCCTATCCACCCTAGAACGGGTTAATCCCAGTTGGGTGTCAGAATTGAATAACCATGATTTTGCCAATCGGTTCCCGTTATTTTTGTAATTAAAATCAATGTTTTATAGTAATTAATTCTTAATTACTAATAACAAGTACATATACTAAAAAAGAATAAAAAACATGGCTAGAGACTATATTACAGGTTTTGTACGAAATATATGCGGTCTATGTATTTATCCATATAGATATATTTCCGGAATGTTCTCAATCAGACCTTTCTTTTGACACTAAACACGATATATGTATGTTAATTTATTGACATTTGGGCATTTAGACAACTACTTACTTAATATTTGGACAGCTTATGTACCGTATAACACTAGGGATGACATAACGTTTCTCACATTACCACACACTTCTAGATCGGATCAAGCGTTTTACAGTTATGGTGGAATAAAGAAACTTAAAACATACGTAGATTAACCCATTACACTCCTTTTTTGCTAGGCGGTCGTGTAAAAATAGGATATTGAAATGAAAGCAACGTTTTATCATGAAATAATTTTACTTTCTACATAAGAATAACAATAATAGCAGTCCTTGCTGTTATTCGGCTAGTAATTAGCCCCTCAGTGGCTTGTGCCAACAAGGGCCTGACGATACCCTCCGAAAGCCCAATAAAGTGTGTCCGGGATGGCTTTAAAGGCAAAAAAGATTCCACTACAAAACCTTTTTAATTTGCCGAGAAAGCTTCAGATTGGATTCTGGAGGTCGATTCAGTCTCTAAGCAGTGCAGTATAAATTCCCTAATAGTCTGGGATGCACAGCCCTCCGGCCAAATATAACTCTTTACTCCCCGTATCGGAAGATGACCATTATTGTAGAATTAACTGTTCGATGACGATCAAATAACACAAAAGAGTACAAATTTAAAAAATACTATATTCTCTCAAATACCGTCACATGGAAGGGTTCCACTCTTCACCTTCGCGCGGTGGAAGTTGGCTCTCGTGGCCTGCCGGCCAAATCTCTGTTTCACCTCTTTATAGATCTTTGTCTCTCTAGGAAAATATTTTTTTTTTTTTTACTCTTAATACTTTATTTATTTTATTTTTTGTACATTTAGCACCATTGTTATCAATGTTATAAGTAACTCGGAAAAATTGAACACCGAAATGCAGCTAATGCTCATTGCCCACCTAACTAGGACTAAACTGTCCCGTATCTAGGCGGGTCAGAGTAATTAAAATAAGTAATACAACTTATGTAACAATTAGCCTAATTAACGTGAAAAAACTTTTTATTTTTAAAATTATTGAATGGACTTAATTAAGATTGAATAATATATAATAATAAATAAATAACATTATAATACAAATCAAAACGCTAAATTTGTACGAATTAATAAGGAAAAGTGTATGTAATACAATATACGTAAATACGATTTCAATAAATAATAAATGTTCTATGGTATAAACATGTTTATAATTTAATAAAATATATAAATACAATTATAAAAGCACTGCTAAAAATATGAAATAATATAAATAAAAATATGATATCATTAGATTCATTACTCTCTTATCTCGATCCATGTACGTAAAAATGGAGTTTCCGGTACCGAAAAAAGCACTTATCCTGTTTATTATATTGGATTATGTGTATTATTGTTAATATTTGAATATTGTTTATTGTATTATACACATTAACATATTTTATTTTTATTTATTTTATTTTATTTTCTATTCTGTCAAGGAGTAGGTATCGAGTTTATTATTTAAAATATTGTATACAGGTTGAGTTTTTAGTTATGGGCATCCTTGAAGGGAATGAATCAATACGAGCAGGTAAGCAACTTTTGTTTCTTTTTTTTTTTTAAAACAAAAAAAAATGTAATTTTAATAAAAAATAGTGCAAAAGCGTTGATCACGGTACGCCATCTAGCGGTAGGTAAAATATCGCTAATAAACAATATTATTGATATTTTACCTACCGCTAGATGGCATAGCCCGTTTAACGCTTCTCAAACTTAGTTTGCATTTTTTACAACTTTGACAATAAGAACATTTTTTCCTCATTTTTTTAAATCAAAAGTTGCTTACCTAGCGTACTGATTCACCTCCTTCAAAGATGCCGTTAACTAAAAACTGAAGGTGTAAAAAACGTATATCAAATTCGAGGCGTCTACGCTCGAATATTTTACTACTTTCGCGGGTTTCAAATTATTTAAAGTCGTATCATCGACTCAAAATCAGTCGAATGTAAAGTCTAAATTATCCTTTCTGTTTGATATCAAAGCAATCTCATGTATTATTAATTATGAATTTCTTGAACAGTTTATGCGTTTCCTGGCGCATACTATTCGTACGTTGAAAACAAATATGTTGAAAATTACATACACAAGCATACTGGTGAATACTAAATATCCAGTTACCAACTGTATCCTATTCCTAGCACCTGCCACGTTATTAGATTCATTACTATTCAGATGGCAATCTATACGGCAGAGGCAAGGACGCGAAATGATGACCGGCGGAATAAAGGTGGAAACATCGAGAAGAGGAAACGGAAAGCGAGTTAGGAATGTTTAATATTCATTGACACGAACCGAAGCACGCTGAAAATGGAGAAAGTTTTCAGCAGTAAACCAACATCGAGCCAATTATTATAGCTCATACAGTCAAAGGGCGAGTGAGTTGAATGTGTTATCAGTACGTTCAAGTACGTGGCATCGTCACAGAGGTATCGGAAAGAAAGGGAAATAAAGACGTCCATCTTTTCTGCTCCAACGTTAAATGAATGAATTGTGCCACTTCATCCAGAAGTACTCTTAAGATGGTTTAGTATGCTATATTGGTAACGTGCTGAAAATGCACAATAAAAAATGGCACCGCTAACCAGAAAAACCGAGTAATTGTGACCGACAGATGCCATTATAAGGGGACTATGAAAAATTGGCCGTTGCTCTGTTATCACGGATAGTAGGTACTTATGTAATTGATAATAGTCGTTACATTTGTATGCGCAAATCTATGCTAATATTATAAAGAGGTAAAGTTTGTGACGTTGTAGGAAGTAATCTCTGGATCTACTGAACTGATTTTGAAAATTCTTTTATCAATAAAAAGCCACGTTATTTGTGAGTGTCATAGGCAATATATTAATCCGAAAAATGAAAAGACTTGTTCGTGGTAGTCAGATTTGCAAAGTAAAACGGAGAAAAAACGGTCGAACGAAAACGTTTCTAACTAACGCTGCCTTAACGATGAGAAATATATGATTAAGTTCTAGATAAAAGTTGTAGAGCTTGATAATGCCTACAAAAAAGTCAGCGACAGCATATGTCTAACTATTATATTTAAGTCACAAAAAGTAGTTTTTCATATTAAAAAAATAATTTAAATCGTTAGGTCATGTTTATTGGTCATATTATCAACAATTATGAATTATTATCAAAATAAGTAAATTTATAGTCTCAAGTGTTTAAAACACAAGACTTTTCCCTTTTACTGCATAAATTGTTAAAGGATAATACGACATAGATATGGAACCGTGACCGTATCTCGGTTTGGAACTCCTGAAAGACAATATATTTTGGTATCAAATAATAACATTACATCTAATATAGTAGGTACACAGAGAAGTTTTGAAGAATTAAAATAAACATAATTTATTTCATAATTATTTCATTCACTCATTTGAAACCCGATAATATAGCCAAATTGGCATGCAAATAAATACATACATATTCAGTAAAAATATAACCCTCTTTTTGGCAGTGAGTAAATAAATCATAGCACTCAGAACTAACCGAGCCACACTCATAATTTCATCACAAGTAAAAATGTTTACAGCCCAACGAAGTGGGCACGGGTCAACTAGTACCACATAAGTATGTATAACGTTATATTTTATGAGGCGATTATGAATACTGGGCCGTTGCTCAGTTATCACGGATAGTACTCATTTAAACGATAATAGTCGTTACATGTGTATGGGGAAATATCACATGAGCATGTACCACGTTAAATTTGTATGGGGAAATATCACATGAGTACATTTGTATGGGGAAATATCACATGACTATGTATCACGTTACGTTTGTATAGGGAAATATCACATGCGTATGAGTAAATATCACATGAGTACATTTATATGGGGAAATATCACATAAGTATGTAAATATCACATAAGGACAATTGTATGGGAAAATATAACATGAGTATGTAAATATCACATGAGAGTGAACGACGTCTATTATGATCTCTACACCTAGAGAGGAAGTGGTCGAAAGTGTCTTGCTTTCGCAATGAGTTTTGTCAATCAGTAAGGAAAGCTTTTTAACACTATGAAAAATGTCAAAATAATTTCACTTTACCACCAACCGACCAGGGGGGGAAGTATTATGAACGCCCATTTTTTTTTTAGATGAAGACGGAGATGTTTATTTTGAGCCCCCTCTGACGCGATTAAGACCATATCCAGATTGAAGTCTATCTGTGTATCTGTTTGTCTGTGTATGTGTGTCTGTGTGTATTCCTGCACGATAGCTCCTAAATGCTAAATTCGACTGAGCTGAAATTTGGTATGCAGGCATCATTTGGTCATGGCAAGAGTTGAAATCTGTGCACCAGGGGGGGGGGGGGGGGTGCACTAGTCATATATCATTCTCGAAATATTGGACTTATAGGATTGAAATTTGGTATACATATGCCTTTTTGGGCCGAAATCACATCGTAAAATTTTGGTGGGAATATCTCCCATACAAGTTGCATTTAAATTCCGCCATACATTTTAATCAAATATTAACACCAAGCCGCCCGAGGATAACCGAGAAACGAACAGCGCCGCCCGAGGCAGTTGCAACAGAACCCAAGAAGGTTCTTCCGTCGGCCGAGAGAGGGCGATCATCTATTTTATTTATAATATTAATATTCAGTTGAAATCTACCCTTGGCTACTTGTCGAGAAAGTCTTAGGGTGACTCTCACATTCGGAAGACGCGGGAAATTCTAATCTAGGTCTTTTATAACAGGAATAGTCGAATCACAACACAAATAACAGAAACACCAATAGCCAATTAAATATAGAATAGCCTTTCAAACTCACATATTCTCTGCTTTGTTCTCTTGTAAATTCTGTGACACCCTACTTTTTAGTTTCCTATTTTATATTTGTTTTTTTCTATCTAGGATCTACATACATACAGTCAAAAATTAACTTACAGTTATTGCTAAATTTCGAAACAATAACTTTAACGTAAAGTAATATATTTTTTAATTACTTTCCTTTTAAACTTGTAAGTATAACATTGATTAATTAATTATTCTGATTCGACATGACATTATATATTATGTATTATAATGACATGATATTATATATTATAATGCTAAAAATATTTTCGACGTATCGCTGTTTGTCCCTCGGCTTTAACCCAAATTATAACCTGTTATGAACATATAAAATTATGAACAAATTATGAATTCAATCCAAATTATGTCCCCAGGACTGTCAAGAGGATTAAAGTTTGCAAATAGTTGCAGCAGTTTGCAACAACATTGTATAAAACAAATCGACATATTCCATGGGCACAATATTAACGTATAAAGCAGTGATTCCCAAAGTGGTCCAGGTGGACCCCCAGGGGTCCACAGGAGACTTGACGGGGGTCTATGTATGGTAGATATGTATGGGAATATGGTAGAAATGTAGCAGCAGGGGGCCCCCTGAAACAGTATTTTTTTTAAGTGGTCTACGAGAAAAAAAGTTTGGGAGCCTCTGGTATAAAGGGATCACACGACATCGCAAAACCCCATGAATGAATCTTTTCATAGCGGTGTTACGTCATGTGTAATTTTGTGGATTGGTTCCTTTCTGAATAACGGTAGCAGTGTAATATTGAGCGGCTAGGATATTTAACATTTATAGGTAAACCGACAAATATGCAAAGTTCCTTAGCTGTTGCACAATTTGGCTTTGTAAAATGACTAAGCGCTAAATTTATTATCACATGCATAGTTTGGTTAGCAAATTTCTCAGAATTGGTAAAAAGTGGGCTTTCTCCAAACGCATATGAAGGAACAATATGAAACACACTATCTGTTAAGTAAGATTTTTGAACTGGTTTATATTTAAATATTAAGACACGCTGATTTCAAAACTGTAGTTAGTTTTCTTTTACCGCGTCATTTCTTTTAACTACACCTTATGCGAATGTGACTTTTGAGACATAGAGATCCTGTAGCTGAACAAGTAAATATATTAAGAAAATAAGAAACACGATTGCCGTTACAGAAAGTGAACTATTTATAATTATTTTTATTATGGTTTTTCAAGAAATGTTTGTGGTTTATGTATATCCATATAATACATGTATATTTCCGGAATGTACCAAATGACACCTTTCATTTGACAGTAAACACGATATATTTATGTTAATTAATTGACTTTTGCGCATTTAGACAGTTACTCACTTGATATTTAGACAGTTGCGGTACCCTATGCTACTCGGGATGACATAACGATTCTAACAATACCACACACTTTTAAATCGGTTTAAGCGTTTAGAAGTTTTGGTGGAATAAAGAAACTGAAAACATACATAGGTGAACCCTAAACACATTACACTCCTTTGTTCTTGGGTCAAATTTTGTCAAAAACAAGTGACAGATCTATGACAACGAAATTGCTGTTTCCCGGTGAATTATAATTCCTTAAATTTTAAGCTGGGGTGTGTCACCAACGCTAGTGATCATTACGACCTTCCTAAATGTGAACGTCATTAAATATACTAGAATAGCTTTTTGATTAGTAGCAACGCGTTCTGTATAGATTTTTATGACTTTAGTTCGAACAAACGTTGAATGCATCTAAGATATTGAAAGGATACGCTTAGTGGTAGAATTGTATTATATTCGTCAATGTTATTATCAAAATTACATTGGAGTATGCAAATTCTAGAGAGAAAAATGTCATTAACACGCTTTTATTAGGTCGACCTGTATGTAACTATGCAATGGAATCTAAGGTAACTAATTTAACCATCTTCCAAGGATCGTAGCGTCATGAAAATTGGCAGCTGTATGTAGTTCTGATAACAATACAATAATATCGTACTGTCGAATTGATCTGATGATTTGATGAATTGATCAAAGCTGTGTTTGGACTTGTTAGAAAAGTCTTGGAATGAACTTTGACCACGATTAGGTTTCAAGGTCTGATGATGAAGCCGGAAAATAGGCACTGGCATTCCATGATGGAATATCGTCTCATAGCCGTGTGTATGTGAATATCGTATCATAGCCCAAAAGCGTGTTTTTAGTGTTTTTTTTTAAACTAATAATTTATTATTATTTTAAATAAAGGTTATCTTGGATTACCTAACTATTTATGGTTACTAAACGGCCCAACTAGTACGTAAAATAAAAAGTAAAGTATGAATGAAAAGTAGGGAAAGAGAAAAAGAGAGAGAAAGACGGGAGAACTAGGACGTTCGTTTCAGACGATAATCAAAGCGAATGCGAAATGCAGAGGGCGGCGGGCGCAGCGCTTGTCTCCTGGTATA
>OX155952.1:7290277-7358691 GCA_944548615.1 Micropterix aruncella
ATAAACATTTCATAAGGTTGGTTGTAAGAGATTGTCGCCTGATAATAAATACGCCCGTTGTGAAATTTCACAATAAAGAGCGGAAACGAACAAACAAATAATAGATATTACTTCCGCAATAGAAAGTATTTACTAAACTTCGCCTGAGCAATGTCTTAAAATTCCCTGACAAAGTGAGAAAACAAACAAAATGGGCAATCAGTCGCCCGGATCGAAAGACGCAAAAGAGATATTAAGAGCAAAAGAACCAATTGAGGGTTAGTCGTTGTTTTGTGACGCTAGTGGCACACCGTATCGGGGCTACATTCGCCCGTATTCGTCTATTTTGGATGCCCAACGCAGTGTTTAGAAACGCACTAAAACGATGCCTAATATTCAACTGACACCTGCACTTTCATAGCGGGTAGGGAAAACCGGCACAGATCCACGTATTCCAAAATAACTCAAATTTTCAACTTTTCAACACTAGATAGAAAGATCAGATTTTGAAAAGGGAATAATATGGCTGTTGCGGGAAGAAAAGATGATGATGAACATCACAACAAAAATAGTTTCGACACGCCGAAAATATCATCGCATCAATTTCCAGACGAACATTTTATTTATGGCAGTAAGTGCACTAGGCAAATAATACCCTTGCATCGGATTAGTTTCACTAAAAGGGTACGCTAGTTTTAACAACACGTGGAAATTTTACAAGAAATACATTAAAATTTCGAAATAACAGGCAAACTTGCAAACAGCCCCTCGAACGAGAACAAAGGATTTTTGACAAATAAACACAGTCGCATCCATTAAGAGCAGCCATAAATCTCACTGCAGATACACCACTAAAAAAGGGTAAAGCCGACCGACGCAGGCCGCTAATGCGTACGGCCCGATAAAAGGTAAACAACCCTCGAAAAACAGATACACGTGTGACTCATGCATAAAATTCGTCAACTTAAATATCGAATTACTAATACTTAGAAAATTACCGTTGTATATATGTCAAAAATTGTAAAATAAATTAAGTTAATTTCTAGTCTAGGTCCGAACAAAATCAGCCCAGAACTTGCAAAGTTACGATATTTTTTACCATAAATAGGACATAAGTATAAAAATAATTATTAAAATATATGTAAATAATCATAAGGTAATATAATCTAAAGTTTAAGTTCGTATGTAGATTTTAAACTTTAAGAAAATAAGATGTAATATTACATTTAATATCATTGTAACAGAAAGCTGAGAGCGGCCGATTTCGCCATGGCGGTGGTCGCACGGGAAGGGGTCGTAATCCCACCCCACTCTCGACACAGCCTAAAATCCGAATAAAAGGAGCGGATAGCGCCGAGAAATTCAGAATTCATCAAGCTCCGGACAGAGCAGGATTCCAACCTCTAAGTAGGGAGTAAAGTGCTACAACAGTTGGACAAATTACGTAAGACTATTATTTTGTGAATTTTATTTTTCTTGTGATTTTTTCTTGTGATTTTTCTTGTGCATTTGTGTAAACATATGTCTAACGAGTTGTGTGCATCGATGAATTTCTCGTTTATTCTCACAGAAGAATATCCTAAAAACATTATAGAGACCCGAATTATTACGAGTCTGCTAGAACTTTTCCTAAAAATAAGTGTAATTTCATAGTGAAAATTAGTTGTATTTAAAGTGGAAATAAAACATCTAAATAGCACAAAAGTTTTTTATATGACCATCGACGAGTAATTATTTTTTATCATCCGAAAAAACCTCGAGAGCGTTATCCTAGGAAATACTACCTACAGCCGGATTTAACGAGACCCGAGCGAACGTCTGAAGGACATGCCCTTTAGAAGCACCGATTGGAACGACCTCCACCCGACTGCACACCAGCACCGATTGGAACGCCCTCCACCCGACTGCCCATCGAAGGGGATCAGGACGACGCCGCCCGACGTCACCGCCGGCCTTACAACCTAATGGGTTCGACTCGACTGTAGGCCATTAACACCGCGCCTGGTACATATTATGTGTGGAGGCCGAAGCGGTGAGTTCGGCAATTGACGCTGGATAACTTGACATTGTTGGTCCGTACGAGCCGGAAGAACTCCACATTGTTGAGCCTGCGAGCCGTACTTGAAAATACTTCTACAATGGCTTTAAAAATATATATTTGATATAAAATTCTACTTCAAACCTAAGTTATCCAAGTTCAAAGTGGCCAGTGTGAAAAAAGGCAGTTACATTTATGAGCCTATTAAATGTGCATGGGTGAAACGTGACGTGGTTAAAATCCACGTCCCCTTTCGTTACGCCATATGCACGACATCGATCTTACCACACAGATGAACATTTGGAGATGATTGCATCCTCTTCCCGTCCCTGTTTAATGCCCAATTCACATTCTGAAACGTCATAAAATTGCAAGTCGTCGAGGATTGTGCATTCCGTTCCGACGTGCAGCATTAATTGCGAACCTAAACGAACGCGGCGTATGTAAACGAGTGTGCAAACTACGTGGTATTACGTACGTAAATGGTTTACATAGGCTAGGCAGCGCTACCTTTATTGAGCTCGTTATGATACATGTGTGTGGCCAGCTTCACAGTCGTGCCGTAACGGGCAAATAAAAGCAAACGGTGAGAAGAAGCAACAGCTCGCAAAGAAGGTGAAATGGGAAAACGAGCACGGCGGCGCGGTGGCAGAAGAGAAACACGGGAAGGGGGGGGGGGGTCGAATGCCAATGGGAAGCAATAAAAGAGGTAAGACTGGGGTAGGGGGAAGGGTTGATGACGCAAACAAGGTCATTGGAACAAATAATAGAGTTACTACGAGGAGGATTATTATAGTACGAGTATAAGCGTTACTATTTCTGCGTACGCAGCGGTCAAGTGTTTTAGCAGTGACTCGGAATGATTTGAGAAATACAAGTGGGTGGGTAGTGTCGCTACACCACCGTAATGACTTGCGTGAAAACGTCATTATTGGAGCACAACTTTTCACTTGACGACTAAATTATACTGAAGAAAGTATTGTGAACACGCAAAAAAAAATTCGACGTGAAGACGGAAATATCCTCTTTGACCCCCCCCCCCCCCCCCCTAAGTCTGTATCTGTGTATTCCACCGCGATAGCACCCAAACGCTTAATCCAAGCAGGCATCATTTGATAATGGCAGGAGTTGAAAGGTGGTTAAAATCGGTCCACCACGGGCCGCTCTAGTCATACTTCAATCTCGTAATATTGTATTTAGAGACTTGAAATTTAGTACACAGATGCATTGTTGCGCCGAAATCACGCTGTGAAATTTTCGTTGAAATATTTCGTAAACAAGCGACGCACAAAAATACCGCCGTATTTAAGAAAAAACTACATATTTTTTGTAAAAATACCATTTTATTACTACGGAAATACTACAAAGTCACTTGACTATCGGGGAGGGGAGGTTTGGGAGGTTGGGGTTTGGCGTGCGCGGGGAGGGGGGGGGGGGCTTGTATGCTTGCCGGTAAAGTCTTGAGGTGACACAAACGATTTTTTTAAGGAATGCAGAATGCATAAATTATTATTTAGATACTATATAAACTCCAAAAAGTTGAAGAAAACAATTTTTTCTTTTAATGGAATTTTGTAAAGTATTTTTGTAGTGTTGTTGGTTATTTTAATAAGAATAAAATAGTATATAATTCACTTTATCATTTGTCTTACGAAATAGAAATATTTAATGTTGATATACATACATATGTGCGAGTATATCCGATAAATATCGATATTATATCCGATATTTGAATATATTATATCATATTTAGATATCTATATAAATATCATGATTTTTTTAAACCGTATTTTCAAGCGATAGCGTATTAATGTACCTAGAACTGTTAGGTGACGGCCTCCCGAATAACGATATTATACCCTTATTTATCAAATAATATTTAGGATAATCGTATCAGAACCGGTTTCTTTACGTATATTCTTTGTCTGACAATATCCGGGGGCTCAGATGCGTTCGTAGGTAACTGACCCGATAGCAAACATAACTGTGTTATTATTTTAATTGGGCCTACAAACAAATTATATATTTAACCTATTATATCTTCATTGTGGGAAAAATATCTAACAGGCATTTTTAATAAAAATGAGTAAAGAATACCGAAGTACGTACTTTTTTCTCTGTTGTTAGGTAAAGTCGCCAACTTTTCCTGGCCAATATTTTCTGAGATAATGAAAGTCGATCAAAACTTAACTAACTACTATCCAACAACTTGTAGTCGAAATATTCGATCCAATTACGAATTTTAATTAGGTAATTAAGATTTTTCTATTACATTAAGTATGATTTTGTTTATTTATATAAATATAATTTCTTAGGATAATTAAAATAAATAAATTTCTTAGGAAAGGATATAAATAGATTTCTTAGTATAATTCAAATAAATTGTCTACCTTGGAACAGGCGGCAGTCTAGTTAGGTTAAGACTTTTGTATATTGAATCTACTCATAATTTGAACTCAATAAATAATTTGTAATTTGTAATTTGTAATAGCTGCAATTGGTTACTTTTCAATTCGCACTTCAAATTCGAATTCAATGCCGCATACGCGGCGATGATTGTTGATAATAATGTTCATGTTTAATTTCCTGTTCAGGCAGAGCCAATGAACCAACTTGTCTTCCAGAAACCCAATGCTTATCTATTATCGAGCAATAAGTATATAATATAATACATATTAGTAGTATACAGAAAGTTACAATAAATATAAAAACTTCTGAACCATTGATTGCGCTCTTGTACAATTTGATAAGTAACATTAGTATTAAAACGCAGCAATAAAACAAACAATCTGGTAAACAACCACCGACGATTAAAAAAAATACGTGTGGCACTCGGGGACTGCCGCGGTAAAGCTATTGCATAGCATTTTTAACAACTTATGCAATTAAAATTATTTATTTATTTATTTTTTTCTGATATCAGATAACTGCGCTCTATCGGAAAACGTTGAAATTATTCAGAATCATTTGCGACTGCGGTAGCAAATGATTCGGAATAATTTAAACGTCTTCCGATAGAGCGTCGCGCACGATTTTTTTATTCAATAAAGCAAAAAAAACGGATTATTCGAAAAAATCGTAGATAAAAAGATAGATAATTAAATTATCTTTAAAATGGTGCAGGTTTCATAATAATACGCCAGATAGTATTTGCGTAGTAGTCGTTTTTGAGTTCGGTTAGACCTAATTTCACAAATTAATTACACTATGTAATATAAACAAAATCTAAAATATTCAAAGCTAAGAATATTAGGAAAATGTTCTTGTTTAAAATATATTTTTTTCGAATCGTAAGCAGTACTCGTTTAGACGTAATTATCAGTTTGAAATTATTAATTTTCGTTAAGAAATTTCTTCATTCGGTCGCCGCGCTGGCCTAGGCCCGCGATAAAAGCTATGCAATAGCTTAAAAAATATATCAGTAATTTAGGTACCAATCACGGTAATGGGCCGACAGCGACACAAACAAACATTCATGATATAAATAATAATAAAAATGTATCGTCCGTAGCAGCGTTGAAGCACTGGTTCCCGCCAAATCACCGAAGACCTGAGAAAAATATCTGAAATTGACGTTCCTTGGCGGTGCCACAGCTGTAGGGTTTGGCCAATAAAAATCCAGTGTTGATAAAGCGTCAGTGACATCCACGTTCGTACGCGTCGGCGAGTGAATGGAAACTAAACAGTCGATTGCAGCTCTGACACAGTAAAGATGTCTTTGCGCAGTGGTGGTAGAAGGGTGTTAATAGTAAAGCATATTTCGCGTAACTCTCAGAGCGCTCTCCAGTTTTAATGAATTGTAATTAGACGTTGGAGAATTAACCAGTCAATATAATTAAATTAAAATAAATCACACTCATCGCTAACATTGTAGGAGTAATCGCGACTGAAACTTTTTGAAATCAGTTTAAATCCTGAATGTCCAAGGCAACAAGCAACTTTTTAAAGTCTGAATTATAAATTGGTTCCTTATCAAGAGTTTCGCATAGAATTTTTATTAACTTAGAACTTATATTTTTCAAAAAAATCTTCAGATATGGTTGTTCCCAGGTATCATGTCACCTTATACTTGGATGGGTGGCCTCCTGAGTACAACCAAGTGAAAAATAACCGGCTGGCTGTAAGATAATTGTCGTTACTAGTAGAAGAAAAACTTTAGAAATATATATTCTTAAAAATAAACATGAAAAAAAGGTCGAAATTGAAAAGTCGTCGCTTGTTGTCAGTGTTCAATGCCGTTGGAATAGAGAACTGACAAAACCTTTGCAAAATATGTCAGTATGTCAGTTATGTTATGCGAAGTATGTCAGTTATAAAGTAGGTAACAATTTGTATCGAATCCCGTACAATTACAATCTGAAAAGAATCGAACACAGCAAAATAAACATTGACAAAGAAAACTCGGAAAGATTCCTTTCAACACAGGGCGGAAAATACGTAACTAAGTCATTAAGTCGGTAAGTCAGGAGCGGGATGCGACTAAAAGGAAAACTTTTGCGTGAAACTTCATTTAAAATGTTCTTCCCTGTCTTATTATTGATTCTATTTAACCATCAAAACAATTGGTAGAGGTTCCTACACTTGTCGAGTTATTCTCATTCTATACATTCTATCAGGTATTATAAAGATATTGCAAATACGTAGATAGTAGATACAACATTTACATAATTTCGTAGACCAACAGATGTATCTCCCAATGACTGTTTAAAGTTAATAATATTGACAATAACAATTCTAAGTAGGCGTTTATGGAAAAGCAATTTTAGTATAATTTTTAGTATATTAAATGATCATGATAAAACGTACTGATATTGTTAAAGTAATATAAATAATATAATACCCACCTACTACAACACTAAGAACAAATATTAAAGGTATATAAAACACGACTGCCCCTACAAAAAAAGAATATACAAAAAGAGATATATACAGTGTCGGACAGCACCACAGTTATTTTCATGAAAAAAGTCAGTCGTGTATTAGTCAGACAGTCAGACATTGAGTATATAGCGTATTAGATTGCTCAACGTTTTACTACAATTTGACAACCAGGATTTTATTATAAAACGCAACGTGTATGGCACTCATATTCCCAAAAAAAAATGTGTTATTATGTTCTATATGGCGACTTTCGTGGTATAACAGTATAGCGGTATACTGAATATGGCGCTCTAAACATACCTATATGATATAAAATATTAATATAATAACAAACAAATTTTGAAAATAAAATGTCGCTCATTTAGAAGCGATTGGTTTGCCAGATCCGCCATCGACTTCCGACAAAGAGAGAACAATGTTCCGACAAAGAGAGTTGTTTTTTACAAGCTTTTATTTAATATTTGCAATCTTTGTTAGTTTGTTTAGGTCAAATTTTGCAAGCTGAATTAGAACCACTTCCTATTATCCTGTGAAATTGAACTTTTACATGTTGGTGCAGTTTCGATGACAATGCATTTTATGGTGAGCATGACCTGATTCCAGAATCGGCTCCCGACGAGGCTACTCGTCCGCGGTCAAAAGCACAGACACGCCATTTTGTATACGCATTTAATTATAAAAGCCCGTTCTAAATGTCACCATTATATGGCTATTGCATCCAGGATTGGCTTCCAATGAGGGAACTTCTTAACGGTCGACAGCACATAAACGAAATCGGTCAATAGCACAAACACGAAATTCCTTATAGCTTTCAATTATGATAGCCCGTTGTAAGTTTTTTTTTCTAATTATTTGTTAGTTTGTAAGCAATATAAATAGTTTTTCATAAAAAAATTAACGGTTCAGGGGGTTTCCGGAGGGGGTAGAAACCCGGAGAATCTTCCTCCATGTCTCCGTTCGTTCACCCCTCACGCGCTACCCGTCCGGTACGCGTGAGGTTGTCGTTGCACGACATCCCAGACGACTTATGTTGTTAGAACTACCCGGGTGGTGGGCGGGGTTTCTTCCCTCGCCTGTCACCGCGTAAACGTATAATAAAAGCCCATTCTAAGTTCCACTATGACATAACTGCTGCACCCAGGGTTGGCTCAGGACAACATTTTAATAAAAGCTTTTTTTTATGTGTTTTTATTTATTTATTTTACTATTAATTTATTATTTAATGACTGTCGCGAACGTCAACAACATTATCTCAGAATGTATGAGGCCTATGAGAAAAATATCCGCTATGAGTTAGTCTCCGCAGGGAAATATAGAAAATATTAATGTTCAGAGTTATATAGGTAGGCTTTCATGGGCATATAATGTAGTAGTGTATAAGAAAATAGGGCATTTCACGGGAAAATCCAATTTGAACATTAGAGGGGGTCGTTTTGGGACGAACCCGGGGGACCCAGACCCGGAAGGCGTAAATAAAGAATTTAGGAGCGTGGCCATTCAAGCTGCACGGGACTAATTGGTTTCTTATGACCAATTCAAGGTTTAATTTCCATCAGTGGATTACGGATTCGGGGAAAACCTCGGGCGGAAATGGGCGGTTTGCAAACGAGGCTGTGTCAGCCACGCTTACGCAATCCGTTAAACAACCAGGGTGCAGTGGTAGGTGTAGAGTTGACGTCTTCTATCCTTAAAACGATTAGTTTTTCATCACCGATTCGAGTGACCATGGCGGACAAAGGGCGCCTCGGTCCGCGATATATTCAAACTAAATCTCCGCTTACGTCAGATATACACCGCGCAAGCGACTTCGAATCCGTGACCAGACTGGAGGACGGAGAAATCCGGTAAAATCTGGTAGTAAGGGCGTTAGGTCGGCCCGCTAGTGTCTCACGGTAAGGCGTTGGACTCTCACGGGCATATTGGCGTAGTTAGACGGTGGACTGTGTTTTCCCTGCTTTGCGTTCATCCCACGGTTTAAATAATGATCTAATATTAGCTGTTATACTTTCCTGACGTAGCGCGTTAGCCCGTTGTAGATGTCAACTCCACAGTCCCCGCATAATGGCGCGATGATGTGAGATGGTGCGAAGCTCAAGACGCAAGCTCCGTATAAATAATTAATTTATGTTTTTCATATCATCGATTTTGTGGATGCTAGATTTTGATAGTTCTTATCGCTGAGTTGGAGTTTTATACATAGACGATAACGAAGCACGATACCAAACAGCTACAGCGAAATTCGATACATCAAAGGCATGGTAGTCCCATTTACCAGTCAACTGCGTTCGACGTGTATACACGTCAATCCAAATCTTTCTTTTCGTGCGGTCGACGTGTATACACGTCGTGTAAAATTAAAAAAATACAATTCGATATAAAAACTTAATATTTGAGTAAGATACTACAGCTACTGCTGCTGTGGCGGCAGCGGCGGCGGTAGCGGCTGCGGCAGCAGCGGCGGTAGTTTTGGCAGCGGCGACGGCAGCGGCCGTTGCAGCGGTCGTGTAAAATTAAAAATATACAATTCGATATAAAAACATAATATTTGAGTAAGATACTACAGCTACTGCTGCTGTGGCGGTAGCGGCGACGGCAGCGGCCGTTGCAGCGGTCGTGGCAGCAGCAGCAGTAGCAGCAGTAGTATCTTACTGAAATATTGAGGTATTATACCGAATGGTATTTGTTTAGCTCGTGTACCTTACTTCGAAAAATATCTCAATGAAGACAAATGATTCACATTTTTTTTATTTCTGAATATGATTTTTATTATTTTTTGGGCACTTTTAGGTTTTTAATAACGTATTGTTAGTTTTTTATTTAATATAAATATATTTCTCATTGATTTACTTTATTTTTTTTCATAAAATGTGTTATGTCACCATTTGTATTGCGTTCTTAACGTATTTACTCGTTATGTCACCATTGTATTGCGTATTAACGTATTTACTCGTTATCGCTTCATTTTAATTACGCACCCGGTGAGCTACTTTTAAAACTAAATTCCTCAGTTAACTGGTTAAAGAAGTTCTGACTTTTTTTAATCGGTACTTAGAAACTGAATGTATGCATATAGCCAACTATACTTGTCTAGTAATTTTAGAAAACTGTGCGGCAATACCGTTGCTGTGACTGACACGACCAACGTGGCGCGACATGAATTGTGACAAAAACGGCTCAGAGCGAGGTTCATTGCCGCGACACGACGCGACGTGACATTATTCCCCGGCATCAATAGCACAATGTGCCCCTCTGTTACGCAATATACTGAGCATTCCTTCTGTTATCGGCCTAATAACACTACAGCTGTGGCAGTAACACCAGCAAAGACGTGATGTTCAGCGAGAAATAACAAGCGTTCTCCTTTCAGATTTTTAACAGACGTTTTGGCTGAATGACATATAGGATGGTTGAGTGGGGGGGGGGGGGGAGAGGGTGTGTTACCAGAGGAATAGAAGATCGTGATTAAAATAACTTGGAATTGTCTCTAATCTATCTGTCTATAGATTTGTCTGAGATTTGTATCTGGTCTGTATAAGGGGAATTATAAAAATGATAAACAAAGAGTGTGTGTTAAAATGAGCGCAAACGCATTTCAAAGATAAAACGCAAAACAAAATTTGGAAAAGAAACTACATTAAAAAAAACTGACAGAAACACAAAAATTAAACTATAAAATCTATGCATTTTTTGCTTAAGTTCAAGACATCTTCTCCTTCAAGTTCATGTAGCTGCGCCAAAATCGGGGTTACACAAACGATTACAGTGAATAATTACAATGTATGACACAAGTATGACAGTGAAGAATTACATAAAAAACAGATAATTAAAAAATAAAACCGGTTACGGATATTAATAAAATTGCAGAAATATGTTACTGGTATATAAGAGGCTTGTGTTCAGAGTGCGTGTGTGAGTGTGTTGAGTGTGTGGCTGTAGAGTGTGAGCGTGAGGGTTTAGTAACTAGAATGCCAACTAGTAACTAGAAAAAACTGTATAAAGTACTGGTCAAGAGTTGCAAAAACAGTTTACTCCACGCCGTAATCATCCGGCGGCCTGACCTCCCGAGAAACTCAGAGTGGTCCAGATGCTTTTTACTCGACTAACCAACAAAATAAAGAGTGAAATGTGTTCAGGGTTCATCTATGTCTGTTTTCAGTTTCTTTATTCAACCGTAATTTCTAAACACTTAAACCGATTTAGAAGTGTACGGTATGGTTAGAATCGTCATGGTATTGTTAAAATCGTTATGTCATCCCGAGTGTCATCGGGTACATTAAATGTGTAAATATCATGTAAGTAGTTGTCTAAATGTCCAAATGTCAATAAATTAACATAAATATATTGTGTTTATTGTCAAATGAAAGGTAAAGGTTGATTAAATTCAGAAAATGTATATGTCTCTATATGGATAAATACATAATTTACAAATGTTTCATAAAAAACAGTTCTGAAAATACAATAGCTCGCTTTTTGTAACGGCAGTCGTGTTTTTTATTCTTTTTAATATATTTACTTGTTTAATAAAGATAAATTCACCGAATAGCCGATGACAATATTTGAAAGCTGGTGACAGGCGTAATGACATATATTGTTGAAATAACTCTCGAAAAATATTGTTAACATTATACATATTATTGTTATTACATATATTTTTTAAAATATTATTATTATGAAGAGGATAATGCAGGTGAACCCGAAATACATAATTTCGTAGTCTTACTTTTGCACTAAAGCGTTCAACGTAACGAATTATTTAGGAATCAATTTATATATGTGTTGGTAGAAAAAAGTCTGAAATGTATTTTTATTAAAGTTTCGTTTAGATATTTAAAACTTAACTCTTTAAAACTATGAGAATTAGGGAAAGAAAGTCAGTCTCAAAAATGCTTTTACTGGTCTGACTTTTTACCCATTTAAATCATTTGTCGTCAAACGTAACCCATTTAACCCTCAAATTAATAAAACGAACGAATAGAAAGCTTTTCAAAGTGTACAAAGTGTGCAAGTTTTAAAATTCAGCAAAATTTTCTTATTTTTAGATTTATCCCATTATATTTTTTACCTTATTTGTATTGAAAAACTAATTACATCTGAAAGTCTTTTAACTCTTTTAAAGGGTTTGTCAACTTACTGACAATTTCAATTTTTCAATTTCAATTTATTTCTGCTCCAGTAGGTAGGCTTTCCTACACTTGGATGCGTCTTTGCCTCTAAAATTTTAAATAATGTAATTAATTAAAGAATATTAACTATCATGATATAGTTATGGCAATATAAATTAATTTTCGTAAATTATAATTGGTTTGAAAACCATTGATAAATAGAAAATAATCTAATAATCAAAATTGCTGATCAAAAAAGGAGATCAATGTCTGTAGTCATAATTATCAAGGCAATAATATGATGGTCATGAAAATAGATAAGGGTATACTAAAAATATTTAAATTTAAGTTAATTGTCAAATCTAGCAATATAGCCGTCGTCGATAAAAAAAAATAAAAAATACGCTCTTTGGCAAAGTTGATTATCATGAATTTTCCGTTATTTTACATTAGGATGCTCTTGGAATAAGAATTCAGCATTATCCAAATCTCTTAAGTCATATACAGGATTCTTGACTAGGCCATTAAATAAGACTTTTTTAAATTGGTTCTCTCCAAGACTTCTGATATGTGTTGGGACCTTGTTATAATAACACAGGCTTTGGTGAAGGAAACTCTTGCGCACTTTACTAAGCTTGTGCCGATTTAGATGTAGATCAAATTTATTTCTTGTATTGTGTTGATGGAAATCGCTATTCGCCGGGACATCCGATATGTGCTTACGAGCGAACATAAGATTTTGTTGGATATAGCACGAGTACATCGTCATGATTCCCGACTCGATGAAAAACGGCTTACACGAAGTTCTTGGAGATGCTCTGTAAAGACTGTGTAAAGGCTTTTTCTGAAGGATAAGAATCCTCTGACAAACATTGATACAAGAATGTGTCATTTTCAAAAACACACTGAGAAAAATATTCGATTGATTCTTACATTACCATTTTGTGATTACTATTTTATACGGAATAACGATGTTTCAATCGTAATTTTGTTGAATTACAAGGAATTTTGTTGAAACTCTTCAACATTTTTCGTACGGTTAGTAGGGAAATAACAGTTTACCTACTGTAATTTCAACATGATTCCGAATATAACCGTAATATCCGACTATAACCGTATGTCATGTGAGAAGCATAATCCCAAGGTCGCGACGGCACGGTAACCATCGTCACGCCAACCCCGTTATTATGGACCACAGTCCGAGTTATATACGTATATACGAAACGTGCGTATTTCCGTGTATTACATCGTTATATTTCTTTTAGTTCATAAATCCATTTTGGCGTATTTTATAAGTATTTCTCATAGATGTAAAATATTAATAAATAAAACATTAATCACATGAGACCTTAGATCTTTATCCAACTACTTGTATCAACATTTACAGCAGAAAGATTTGTAAGTTTTATTTTATTAGTCGATGTGTTGTTTTAGCGATTCCGCATTGCGATTTATTTTTTAAAAAATCATATTTTAAGGCAATTTAGTTTTTACCGAGCATCTTAGTACAAAGTTTAAATAATTTATTGTATTATTATTGTAGAGCCCTCCCTGTCCACCCTATAACAGGTTGGTCCCAGTTGGGTGAAAGAATCGAATAAGCATGAGGTTATGGTTTTGTCATTCGGTTCCTTTTATTTTTGTAAGCACAATCAATAATTTATATAAATTAATTCTCAATTTAGTAAATAAATAAAAATCACGTGATTTATCTCAGCGTTCCTGGGGGACACGGCGGCTAAAGAAGAAGTTTACTCGTCGAACATCAGGCGAGAAAGATGTGGGGCATGAAATGTCGATTCCACTTGAGCGTCCGCAACATTTGATATCCTCCATTGGCAACGCCCGCTGTCGATTCCTCCTCCTTGCTTACGAGGCGAAAAAGGAGTGGCGCGGGCAGATAGGTGCTTGTTATGAGGGCGGAGGGAACCGATCGATTCATCACACTGATATCATCATCGGCCTCGCTGGATTTTCGCTGGGCGGAAAATTCCCCCTTATGTTAGGTTAGGTTATTCATTTCATTTCATTTCATTTTTTCATTTCAGTTAGCTAGACTCTTAGGTTATAAATAATATCATTGATTATATAGTGTATTAGATTGACCAACGTCGTACTACAATTTGACAACCAGATGTTACTACAAAACGTGTTGATGGCACTCATACAATGAGAAAAATAAAACGCTGTAATACACGGAAATACGCATATTTCAAAAAAGATTATGTATATAGCATGTACTGTAATACGTACATATGTATCAACATGGCGAGTAACGGGGTAGTTATCATGTCAAGGGCATGGTAAATACACCGCACAATCATTACGGTGCCCAATGAGATCTTGCTTTTACCATGACAGCATGTTATATTACATACGTAAAATTATAGTCAGTTACAAGAATCATGTTTAAGCTACATTATACAGTTATTTTCGCATTACCCGTACGGAGCATGGTGAAACATGTAATCGAGTAATGGAGTTTCAACTAAATTCCTTACAATTCAACAAACTTACGATTGAAACTTCATTATTCTGTATGAAACCCTAAGAACAAAACAACATTATCAATTATGCATCAAGAAATTCAATATTTTTCTCTGTATAGTCAAAAAATATATTAATCTACTATTATTATAGCGACTTTCTTGGTATCAAAGTATGTTGGCATACTGTAGATCACAATAGATCACAAACGATACAATAGATCACAAACGAATTTTAAATCTTAGCTCTTATTATTTACATAAAAATGTAAATTTTTAATTTGGTATAGAGGTTTCAATACGTAATAATTACGGACTTCAATGTAACGCACCATCTTCGTATTTTCATTGATTATAATGATATTATTTTTGTGGTGTAATCAGCCTATTTAAAACATGCGATAGCTGGCTCTAATATTTGAATGTTATTATTGTTAGCGTTGGTTTATTTATTGGGTTTTTATAATCAGTCGGTCGTTTATAAAAAAACATTCATCATCAATGTTCCTATAGATGTCCAAATAAATTGCTATTAGTGTCGCCTTTAATGCTATTAGCACCACCTGCATTTGCCGTCTTGGAAAGGTTGCCAAACCTTGCTATTGAGTTGTACAATCTAATACCATACATAATCAATGACAATATGAAGGATCGTTATTTTTTAACACGCTTTTATTAGGTCGACCTGTATGTAATGGAATCTAAGGTAACTAATTTAACCATCTTCCAAGGATCGTAGCGTCATGAAAATTGGCAGCTGTATGTAGGTCTGATGACAATACAATAATATGGTACTGACGAACTGATATGATAATGGAGTCGGAGAAGAGAAGAAGATATGAACTGGAACTTCATGATGGAACATCGTATCATAACTGTGTTTGGACTTGTTAGAAAAGTCTTGGAATGAACTTTGACCACGATTAGGTTTCAAGGTCTGATGATGTGGTTTTTGCGTGCATTTATAATAGCGTGTTTTTAGTGTTTTTTTAAAACTATTAATTTATTAGATGTTCTGCTTGAAATCCTGATTAGGATTTATTTTTTTTTATTGGTTATTAGGTACACAACAAATAACAATATTTTGTCATTTATTTTCAGAGGTATAGAAAGCTGATTGGGGTACGTATGTGCTTGTATTAGGATGTGCCACAGTGAATGTAGTTTGCTGATAAGACAAAGTTAAGATTAACTCTTATTGGTTAATTTCATTATAATACATAGGTGTTGTGGCATCTCCTCAGTACCTACCGGTTGCCAATTTTCATTTTGCGTGCCGCTGTCCAGCAGTGATCTTATAATATTCCAACAATCTTGAGTGCAACTACTGTTCAATACATCCTGGATGATAAAACGTACCCAAAGAAAAATGTTGAGGTACCAATAATTCCGGCAATTTGGTTTCTATGCAACGCTTTATTCATGTAATTTATTTTTAAGTGCGGACGTACGGACGGACAGACTTGTCACATAAGACTTTTTACACGACTGCCCACCAAAAAAGGAGTGTAATGTGTTCAGGGTTCATCTATGTGTGTTTTCCGTTTATTTATTCAACTATAACTTCTAAACGCTCGAACCGATTTCAAAGTATGTGGTATTGTTTGAGCCGTTATGTCATCGCGAGTATTATATAACTGTCAAAATATCAAGTAAACAGTTGTCATATCCATGTCTCCAAATGTCAATAAATTACCATAAATATATCGTGTTTAGTGTCAAATAAAATGTCTGATTGAGGACATTCCGAAAATATATATGTATCTACATGGATAAATACATAAACAACAATTTAAAAGAAAACGTAAAAAAGTAAATTTAAATACAGTACCTACATAGTTAACTTTTTGTAACGGCAGTCGTGTTTTTATTCATTTCAATATATTTACTTGTTTTAAATGAAGCGTTTAAAACTAACCATTTGGCTCTTTTGTCTAAAAAGTTTTCCGATCCCTGACTTAGTCCATAGATCCTTCTGTGTCCATAGTCCATAAACGATGGGACACAGAAGGAGCATCCCCGAAGATTGTGCACGTTTTTAACTGTCTAGTCTGAGTTTGGGAGTTAATGGGCTCTTGCTGAGTTGGCCTCGAAGACCCATTCTGTTCAGGGTTGGTCACACTCACGGGTTTAACATCCATCCAGCGGCCTCCACGCATGAAGTGCGAGCCCGGGCAGGACTCAGGACTCAGAATCAATCTTCTGGCGCTCCTGGACGGTCTGCGCACCGTGCGGCGTAAGCTAATCGATTGTGCACTCTGACTAACAGTCGGGGGAGTCTGGAAGCAGCACTGTGTCCTATAGAGCGGTGGTAGTTGCGGATCTTATGGCGACTGCTCTTTAAACGACCATCGGCTACCCGATCCTGGGTGAACAGCCGGGTAAAGGATGCCATGGTCCGCGATAGATTCGGTATACACCGTTTCACCGCTTCGTAAGGGAGAGTACCGCGCAAGCGACCTCGAACTCGAAACCAATCGAGAGACTGGAGTAATCTGGTCGCAATTGGAAGTAAGGGCGTGAGTGTAAGCCCGCTGGGTAACACACCTGGTTATCTCGCGGTTAAGGCGTTGGCCTCTTACGGGCATGTGGCGGAGTTTGACGGTGGACTGTTTTGTCCAAGTCTTCTGCGCTCACTTCACGGGAGATAGAACGACTACTCGTTAAAACTTCCTGAGGTAACGGGTTCACCTGTTGTAGTTGACAACTCTATTTGTCTAGTCTGCGATCATGAACAATCGGGCGTCCCTGAAAACAGTGAGTCTCGAATCACCGGCCAATCCTTCTACCACCGGGTCAAAGGACACTGTGACAAGATGCCTTGCCAACCTCGCCCGCTAGGGCTACATAGCGAATAAAACATGCGACTGTGGAACGCTGCAGGATGAAGACCACCTACTGGATAAATTATTGCCTTCCCATGTTAGTTGAAATAATATTAAGACGAGAGGTCTCCTGAAAAGAGCAGAAATGCGATCTCTCTCTGCCTTTAAGTACCAATAAATAAACCAAACGAATAGCAGGCGGCCGCCAATTCTCCCGAAATCGTCGCTAAATGATTTGAGTTATTATGTATTTCTATGAAAACTGAAAGTAGTCCTACATTCCGACCCGCAAAAAAAAACTTGGCCGGTCGTTGAGTTGGGGTCGTTGAGTTGAGCATTTCAATAATATACGAGGTGGATGGCAATAAAAACTCACTTAGTATAATACTAAAATTATATAATATTTTCTGCTCGGCTTTGGATGCTATATATGTAACTCGACTTACCCTTAGGTTAATGCAATAAACTAGACTATAAATATAATTGGAAATTACTGTATTACTAGATAATAAGCTAATTTAGGTGTATTACTTTCTTAGCGTTACATTACATTTTATCTTTAATATGTTGTTGTTTAAACTATAGGGATGCGGCTATATGTAATAAGCTCTAAATGTTTAATTAAATAATATTAATGTATAAATAAGGAAAATATGTTGACCCACCCTGTCGCGAATGGATTCCATATGTTTCAAAATTAAGCGGGCGGGTGTGACCATTTTCGACAGGGAATAAGATGGGGTCAGTTAGAATTTTGAGTTCCCGACGAGCGCTCGAGGCTCGTGCAGGGCGGGCGATAAGCCCAAACATTGTAACATAGTTCCTAGTGAAAAATTGAACTAGTATTAAAGTAATCGGAAAACTGTATGTAACTGGTCAGTGGCTCAATAAACGGGCAACATCAAAGCTGTATTTTATTGGAAATCGACATTCCGGCGCCACGAACATTTTTCAACACCGCTCAAGAAAATCCAAGATAAACTGCAAGGTTGGCGTATATTCAATCAGACAGTCCACTTTCCCTGTCAACCTGTGCTGCGGCGAATAAGTCGCGCGATAATTAACTAGTGGTTTAATACCACCTACTATCCTGCCCGCAGCTGTCGACCTCCATCACACATCAAGACTTACAAGAGACGAACGACACGGCAATCCAATTCGCATATTTTTGAAGAGACCTAGACGTGTCATACTCTGGCCCGGATAAGTTACCGAACAAACCTAATCCATATATCGAATTTAAACCCCTATTTAGCCATTAGCTCGAGCCGTAATTCGCAGTGCAACAGTCTGCGTGAGTCAGCAGATTCAGTGCTATTCAACAATCACGGCGATTTGATCACGTCTTTGCGGTCTTAAGTCTACGGATTAGAAATTTGTGCGAGCGATACTCTCTCGCTAATCTCTCTTTCAGTCATTTCAAGGCGTTTCCCATTACACTATCAAGCGCTCGGCCAACGGCTATCCTACGTATAGTATAATAAAAATCGGTTCGGTCACCCCAAGACTTTTCCGGCAAGTAGAGAACCCCCCTCTTTCTCTCGCACCTATTCACCGGCGTCAACTCCCCCCCCCCCCACATTTCTAAGATTTTTGTAGTCTCTTAGTATATTGTCGTAGTATTTTAGTGGTATTTTCGTAATATATTATTAGTATTTTCCATGGAATTAAAATGACACGCGAGTATTCGAATGCATTGTTGTTTCAAAATGTTAAATTATAGTAAAGATCTTTCGGAGATTCAAAAATTTTTTCATTCATCGAACATTTTTTATTTATTTTTTTTATATAGACTAGATGACCCGGTGAACTTCGTATCACCTAAAATTGATTTGATTGTAACACTTCATAAGCGTTTATTGATCCTAATCAACCTTCCAAATCCAATTCATTGAAATCATGTACGGTTCATGTATGGCCGAATCATGTACGGTTTGAGTTTCGTTTGGTGATTAAATGAGTCGTTTGTAATTAAAATAAATTCAATGTATTTAATTTACATGATGAAATATAAATGCTTTTATATTTCATCATGTAATATACTTTTTCGACTTTTTCGACTTTTTTTACTTTTTTGACTTTCTCGACTCTTGACTTTTCGACTTTCTCGACTTTCGACTTTTCAACTTTTTGAAATTTTACACAATCGCACGGAATGAATAGCTGTCAAACAATGGGATCGCCGCGAACGCCATCTATTGAAAATGGCCCATTTCCCAAAATGACCTTCGAATTTTTCGATTTTCAGTTGTTTCTTTTAATTTTTCCTAAATATTTTTTTTTTGTAAACCACCCCTGAATCAAGGCAAACAAAACAAAAAAATAATAATTCAAATCGGTTAAGTCATTTTCGAGATCTTGCGAGACTTACGCACGGCGATTCATTTATATATAAGAAAGATATATTGTAAAAGGTCGAACGGTGACTGAGCGATTTAATTCTGTAGATATCTCCGTTTATATCTTTGTTACAAAATTTCACCAATTCAGAACAAAACATCCAAAAAGTCAATAAAAAATGTGTGTTTGCGGCGCTTTATCGTTTACTTTGTCGCCCATGCCTCCCAGTTCAAAATTTGGCACAACATATACCCACCATACTTCAATATGTACAGTGTTGATAGACGCACTAGCGTGCTTAGACATTCGCCAGACTAATGGTAATAGTATGCATCAAAAACTGGCCGTGAAATATTTGCCATAGAATCGTAGATATAACACAACCAACTGGATTATATCGCAGTAGTGGAACGTCTCATAACGAGCATAATTCGTTCCAGACTCTTACTCGTTAAGCGAAACAATAGTTAAGAGCAACAATTGTTCCCAAACTCGTCATGAGACGTGCGAATTACTAGTTATGAGGAATTACTGAGGTTTACTCGTTATGAGAGGTGCTCATTATGAGAGGTTCCACTGTTATAACACTTTTTGTGCCTTATCAATAAAGTTAAAAGTATAATAATATGTATTTCGGTAAAAATAACACTTAAATTTTAATATACCATTTAAAAGAGTCACCTTTTTGTATTTGGTTAAGTGCCATTTGAGCGGCGTAGAACATTACTTCCCAAGTTAGTGATATTTAATATTAGATTACATACCTAAAAAATGCAATGCAGTAAAATTACTCATTTTTGATAACCTGAACTATAGTGGTACTAATATTTGGTGCAGTGAAATCAAAGGCAATTTTGGACGTTTAACATTGCAAAATAATTAAAAGCGGATTGTTCCGCATGAAGTGGGTGGCACGCGACGATTCCGCGTTTTTGTAAACAACGGTCAGTCCACCCTGAATAATCCTCTGGCTTCGCCTCTTCCACCCACCTCCCTCCCTTCTCCCTCCTCCCACTATATACACACTCACACATCGTAAATTACATTCATTGTGAAATTAGGATTCCGCATTGTTAGGGTTCCGTACCTGTTGCTTTAAGAGTATTTTAAAATTCAGCTAGGCATTCACAACTCCCTTCAAAATCCGCTTAATCAAATCCTAACTGAAAAGTTTCAGTTTTCTCTCTTGTTTCAGTGCTGCACCACTTTAGCGATATGTCCACTCAAAGCCTTACTTAAGAAAAACCCCGCCATTTTCCTTACAGCCAGCCTCCCTTATCGAGGAAACATCTTCTAATATTTCTCATTCAATGAAAAGACACAAATTACAAACAAAACAAAACACGTCCCATACGACTATGCTCATCACATATAAGGCAAAGGTAGCCTGTATCTAGATAAGCAATATAACATACATTTTTTTTTAATATTTTAACTGACGTTAGGCGTTTCATTATGTACTTCCATGATGTATTTCATTGATGACTGCGTCTATTAACCTTCGGGACCACGGACATGACACTAGACATGGATACAGACAACCGGAGTTAAAAATGAACACGACGTACGGACAAAGACATTATACATTTCTAGCTCCGAAGCTTTACAATAAACTGACAATGGACGTACGAACGACCGACGAACCTTACTCTACATTTAGAATAGTGGTGGCAGCTTGGCTTTTATATATATATATATATATATATATATATATATATATATATATATATATATATATATATATATATATATATATATATATATATATATATATATATATATATATATATATATATATATATATATATATATATATATATATATATATATATATATATATTATATAATGATATTTATATATGGTATATATCATATTTATATGTGTTTGTATCTAATATATAAAAAAATATTATTATTTTATATAACTTAGTAGATTGTCATACATTTTAATTTTAATTTAGTTTGTTTAATGTTATTGATGTTTTTTTTAATTTTAGCTTTAATTTTTAAATTGTATTCACGTATTAGATAAGACTTGCCCTCTCGTCTCAAAATAAGTTACCCGTGTTAGTACCACCGTTGTTAGGTTCATACCTAGTGAGGTGGTAAATCGATAAGTCAAAAGATGAATTTCCTTCCTAAGCTAGGTATAATATGTACACTTATTATAAAATGTTTTTGTGTTAGGATAAGGATTTTCTTTTTATAAATTGTAACTTGGATTATGGAAATAAATAAATAAAAAAATAAATAAATTATTATGCAACGAAAAAGGGCATTATGATGCGTGATGTGATAGAGTATGTGTGTATGTACTCAGTGGCCGGCCTAGACTCGATTGAGCAGAAAAGCCGAGGATTTTCTTTTTAAACACATTTTTTTTAAATAACTAAATAAATACATAAAGAGAACTTAACTTACCTTATGAAATCGACCAAGAGATACCGTCCCAGGAAACCACGGGAGTAATCGTATGAATAGTATAAAACATATAGTATATAGTTTAAAATAATAAAAAGCAAAATACATGGTATAGAATAGTAAAAATGCAGCTTTAAAAGAGCAGTGCGATCTGTAGTAGGTATACAGGTGTCAGTAAGTAATAATTACGCCCTCAGATAGACTAATAGATAGTACTCTATCTCTCCGTATTATTTCTATGATGTAACCAACCTATATAAAAAATGCCAAATATGGTACTAATAAATTAATGTTGTTATTCTCATCATTAGATAAATTATTGGGTTTTTAAATCAATCAGTCCTTTAAAAAAACCCTTTAATATCATTGTTATTATTCAAACTATTAGCTTCGCTGCCGATGCTATCAGCGCCACCTGCGTTTCGCCGGCACAAAAGGTTTACCAAAACATACTATGAAGTTGAGAAATCCAATACCATATATAATAAATGGAATCACTTTCGATGGCACGAAGCAAGCAGAGAATTTCAGAAAATTCCAGCATTCCAGAAAAATGGCAGTGCAAACACTGATGAGTAGCATTGACGTCAGTCATATTAAGCAACAGATGGATAACATCCCGCAGAAAACTAAGCGGGCACGTCTGAACAATGCAAATAACCGCACTGACTTAGCTATGCTATACACGCCACAGCTGAATACCATAATACTCGCAGCACCATGGCCTACTTTAGCTCGACTTTATCTAGGCACACAATACAAAGCGAATTCAGCGGAGAATGTTCATATGATATCGTCCTGGTAATAAATGTGAAGATATGACGTTGAAAATGTATGGTTACAAGCCTTCAGACTCGTTTACAGCGGGCTGATTATTTATTTGATGTTAAAAATGTGGGCAAAATAAGGATAAATAATTTATAATATGTAGTTTTAGGAATTCTGGTCTAGGAATTTTAAATTATTGTTTTTTTTTCTTTGCATATTTTAAAATTTTAGAATTTTAAGAATATGTCCTCAAGAGAATTATTCAAAAATCGAATTATTTTCGGAGTTACAGCGACTTTTCTGACGTGGCAAATAAACCGATCGTGCACGGAAAAAAACTTGATTAATATTACGAAATTCCTTGCATATTTTATAAAACCTATACGTTAATATAGGTCATATCGATAAAAATGTTGATACTACCAAACAGTTTTGGTTAAATTGTTTACTGACACTTCTTGTATAACTTACCAATCCTTACTTATCTGGTGACATTCCAATCAAATCACATGTATTGTCTTCAAAAACTTTTACATAGTTGTTTAGACCCTTTATATAGCCGCTTAATTTTAAAATAACTTTAAAATGGATACTAAATATTTCATAAGAGACTCACCACACAATTGATTATAGTTCTATTAGATACTTATAACTACAATTTGTCATGAAATTATAATATTAAAATTAAATGGTCCTACAAATAAGAAATACCATATAATTGATTATTAGAGACAATTAGAAATAATAGTAATAATAAAATAATCAATAAAATGGTACAAATCATTAAAATCGAGATGGAAATTGTCAGTCATCTAATTATAATTCGTTAATATTATATAATTCTCTCGCAATTAGGTAGCCTTTTAATTTCGATTTAAATTGGGCGATTTTTCCGTTTCTACATATAATTTTAATATTATCAGGCAGTTTATTGTAACACACCATTCCAACGTAATTTGGATCCCTTTTGTATAATTCCAAAGATGGACGGGGTAATGCTAAATTGTGCCTACATCTGGTGAAATGCGAGTGAATTTATTTTTGGGTCTTCAACTTTCGTATATTTTTTATATATTAACTTTATGTATTCAAATATATAGTGATGGTAGCGTGAGAATACTGAGATTTTTGAAGTGACCACGACATTATTCTTAAGGTTTATCGAAATCCTTATAGCTCGTTTTTGGAGAGCGAAAATACGTTGCCTTATAACTGCGGCACACTGTGACCAGAAGAACGTGATCAGAACTGTGACCAGAAGAACGAAGAATTGACATTATCTTACCAGTTAATGTCACCAGATAAAATTGTGTTAATTTTACGAGCTCATCCGACTTATCTAATTAAAAATGCAAATAAAGTTTAGTAAGAAGTACAACTCTTTTGATAGATTTTATAAAATTAATTTAGTAAAGTAATTGTTGTAACTGATTATATGTAGTTGATTTTACTATTAATATACGAAGGATAAATTGATTTTTTTAATATTCCTTACGAAATGAGTTCCTGTTAAATTTACTTTAGTAAAGATATAAATTTTAATAATAACGACAGTAAGAGTTACCAGTATTATAACTAATAGTTGCTAAATTAAGATATACTTTATTACATAACATACGTTGTTTAATTTTACTATACTATACGTTTCATTGTACTTGTTGGAATAAGTAAATTACATAAATAATAAAAATTAAAAAAATCTACTATTACTTAGGTAATTTTAACACTTGCTTTTGTAATTAACTTAAAAATATGTTTTTGGTAATTTTAACTTCTTGTTTTGTAGCGACTTTTGCACATTTAACAAGAATATACGTTAACATTACGAAAATTATTTTAACAATGGCTGTTTCGTAAAATTAACTACATATTTTTTTCCGTGTGCCGGAACGAATCGATCAATAGACCCCCGTACTATAATATAATCCCCGACTTCATGATTCTGAAGCTAGAACAGCTCTCTTAGCTGTAAGAACATCACAAAATGTTAATTTCGAAGAAAAACCAAATATGAGCTACGCTCCCGAATCTTTGTCTCAAACTTTAAACGTTTTTTCTCGAAACTACTTTTTTCGACCTAATCGACATATCTTAAGTTCTAGAAACTTAAACGATTTAATTGAAGTTTGGTGGAAATCATGTTGCTTATGCCTTTGCATCCGGAGTCATGGATTTTGAATAAAAATGCATTATTTTTAAAAATCGATAGGTACATAAAAAAACAGTGCCAAATTTATTTTTTTAAATCGTTGCGATTTTGTGGAAAAAAATAATGTCTTTTACTTCCAAGGTCCAGGTCACAGCGAGGTCCTTACTAATAAAGATTTTTTTTTTGTTTCATAACAATAGAAGCGTTGGAAACATGTCGACCAGGACGCACCTTTTTTAGCTCCCACTTCACCAGCCTTTAACTCTTTGAACTTTTGTTTTTTTTTTTGTTTTTTTTTGTATTCTTGAAATGTCAATAAACATTTTGTAAAAAAAAATGGATTGTAAAAATGTTTTTTTTTATCCTACTCGGAAAAACACCTAAAATTTAGGCCTCTAGACCACAATACCCCCTTAACTCATTGTGATAAAAGAGGGTTGGCACAAACAACCTTCCATTATTATTAAAAAATTGACAGATAGGTAAACAAATATTATGGTATCAGTAGATCCTTTTCATGCGTGTTTCCAGATACCACGATACTGAATTGATAAGGGTAGTATGTATACAAGCCACCTAATGATTTCCTAACTATCTTGGTGAGATTTATTATTATTTATATTACAAAAACACAATAATTCTGCGTCACTCCTAACGAGGCAGCGCCTGTTCCAAGAAAGGCACCAATTAACGAAAGGTACTAATAGCAATTTGTAATTTTATTACATGATGTTTTTTTATTCTATGATATGATAGGTTTCATAATGGGCTCGATTTTTTTCGTTTTTTCGTTACACACGTTTTTTGCCGTGAAAATCTACGGTTAATTCGCCGTGTCGTCAGTGGGGTATGAATCACTATGGAAGATATCCTCCCTTCCTCTTTCAAGGGCCAAGTCTATATCCTATTGGAAATCGGTATATTTGTCAAAGTCGCCATACTCCGATATAATTTTAGTTTATTAGCGACCATGACACAATGAGAATGATGACTTCACGAAATGACTTCACTACTTCCGACTGTTTTGCGGTGCTATATTTGTGAAGAACATTGGCCCAATATGTGTTTTATTACAGTAGCTTGGCTTTTTCAGAACCTTTTACTCAAGTAACGAACCTATTTTACCTCAAAAATAAATAGAGACGAAAGTTTGAAATACTCTACTGTGATACCCTCTTCTTAAAATATTTTTAACGCCCGTCGACGGACGCAAAGACGCGAAGGCAAACCGTGATAGCAAATAGCAAACCGTGATACAGTATATAACAGTAGAAGAACAATTCTGTAGTAGAAGTATGCCGCCTACCCTGGACAGCGGCGGTTGTAACATCGCCGAAACGTCGTGTGCTTTAAACTTCAAACGCGGTAAATCCGTTATGGTCTTATTTATAATGTCTAACAACCGTGGCAGCCTTCGATTTAGAACAAATTATTGTTTTTGAATACTAGCACCATAACTAAAGTTCTGTTTTATAGTTAATCTTCTATATATATATATATATATATATATATATATATATATATATATATATATATATATATATATATATATATATATATATATATATATATATATATATATATATATATATATATATATATATATATATATATATATATATATATATATATATATATATATATATATATAAATGAATGTTTGTTCGCTATGGACTACTAAAGCGCTCAAACCAATTTTGATGAAATTTTGAGGGAAACTTTAGATTAGTTTGGAGATGGTTCCTGTGAAGTTTGGTGCCGATCGCACCAAAGGAAAAAATTTAATGTCCTCAATAATACCAAAATTCTTCTTTTTTTTGCGGCGAATTTGAATTTCGAATGCGACCGCGAAGACAGGAGTGAGTTCTTCTTTTTTATATAGTCGAATGAATTTTAAAGCGGCGATTTTGAATTTCGAATGCGACCGATTTGGCGTAGCAACGCGCGCAGAGTACAGCTAGTTATTATATAAATCATTTTATATTTAATGAACTAATAACGCCGTGTATGTGAAGAAATTATTTATTGTAAATGAAGATTTATTTTGTTTAAAAAAGACATTCCAATTCAAAATACTTAAATATATTTGTTGTTTAACTTGTTTTTATATAAAATCTATTTTTTTTCTATAACGAGCTAAGTTTAAAAAAAATAAGGATACTATGAACTATATGAAATAAAAAAATACGTGTGGCACTCGGGGACTGCCGCGGTAAAGCTATTGCATAGCATTTTTAAGAACTTATGCAATTATAATTATTTATTTATTTTATTTTTTCTGATATCAGATAACTGCTCTCTATCGGAAAACGTTGAAATTATTCCGAATCATTTGCTGCTGCGGAAGCAAATGATTCGGAATAATTTAAACATCTTCCGATAGAGCGCCGCGCACGAATTTTTTATTCGATAAAACAAAAAAAAACGGATTATTTGAAAAAAATCGTAGATAAAAAGATAGATAATTAAATTATCTTTAAAATGGTGCAGGATTCATAATAATACGCCAGTTAGTATTTGCGTAGTAGTCGTTTTTGTGTTCGGTTAGACCTAATTTCACAAATTAATTACACTATGTAATATAAACAAAATCTGAAATATTCATAGCTAAGAATATTAGGAAAATGTTCTTGTTTAAAATATATTTTTTTCGAATCGTAAGCAGTACTCCTTTAGACGTACTTATCAGTTTAAAATCATTAATTTTCGTTAAGAAATTTCTTCATTCGGTCGCCGCGCTGGCCTAGGCCCGCGATAAAAGCTATGCAATAGCTTAAAAACATTTTTTTCTGAGGGTTGATTTACTGTTACCACCCCTTAAACCCACAATGTACAACCTATCCATAGATAGTTTTGGTGCAATAGCTCACAACCAAGATATCTTATTACGTCGTTTTAATTAAGCCAATTGTATTGTATATCTAAGGTTTCAGTCCTTAACGAGTGGTGGGAGGGGGGGGAGGGGTAAGTAGTGATTTATGAGTATCCTACTCATGGGGCGACCTCTCCATTTTACAGTCGGTACTAGTACCTAGTCTATAAGGGACGTGGAGGGTGGGAGTCGTCCTGGGTGAAAAATTTGTGGGAGCGACTGTTATGCAATAAGAAAAAAACGGTTGTGTCACCTCAAGACTTTCCCGGCAAGGAGCCAAGGGCCGATTTCATCTTACTATTCATTTTGTTGAGCAGTCTAGGGGGTGAAAATCATATGAAATGTAACCATGATAAATCTATTTCAAATTTTAAGATATGATTGATTTTTGCTAAGAGTTGTTAACTAGGAATGGCAAAAATATCGGATTTAGATCTACTATTTAAAAAGTAAGTACCTAGATAGCATGTCATATATCTAACTACTATTCGAAGAACACAAAAGAGGTGTCCTTTCGACGTTTAGCGGCGGGTGTCCGTCGATAAAATTAAAAATCGAAAACCCTTGTCAATCATTTTGTTTCCAACTTCGCTCATTTTAAAAGGCCATTGTCGGGTTTATTGAGTATATTCCAGTGAAAACACTAATTGTCCTAATTGGGATATGTCAATCAAGCTTCATACACGAAGGTACGCCGAATATACGCCCTCTTTATGATTATAGTTTGACTACGATTAATATAGCAGATCTAATTGGAGCAGCGGATTAATAATATGCCTAGAGTGGTCTCCAACATAATTATATATAAAGAAAGATATATATATATATATATATATATATATATATATATATATATATATATATATATATATATATATATATATATATATATATATATATATATATATATATATATATATATATATATATATATATATATATATATATATATATATATATATATATATATATATATATATATATATATATATATATATATATATATATATATATATAATAATATTTGATTGTAAATGTGTAAATTATTATTTTTTCAAATTGAAATTATGTTTATTACTAAATAAATGAAATGATAAAATAATGAAAGGGCACTTATCTGGTCTGTGGTGACCAGGAGTGACTCCACGCCTTATTCTTCTCTTTCTTCAGCGCTTGCTAGGTGTTTCCTGCTCTGGTATTGGAACCTGATCAAAATGGCAGTGGCAACACAACAATGCGAGACGAGAATGAATGCTGGAAAATAATAGGCGATTAGTGTTTCTTAAATATTAATGATTGTTATAAAATGTATATCAATATTTCGGCTCAGCCGTCGTCAAGATATGTGACATTTCTGAAATCGAACAATTCGTTGTAAATTTAAATTCAAGGAATCGAACAAAAAGAAATGGATTAATAATATTTTACACGATTTAGTTAAGGTACCATAACCAACCGTGCAAAACGTTATTTTAAATGAATGATTATAAATTAAAATAAAAAGCATTTGATGATTATGATAATATGATAAACCTTATTAATTTTGCCTATTGAGACCGGAACCTTTGCAAGCGCCTAAAATATAAATATAAGCTAATTCCCAAGATTTGACGTCCCTTTCTTTTGCATTATCACCCAGGCATTTTATTATTTTAACTTTAAAACATTGATCAAAAGATAAATTATGCGTTTATTATCAAAAGATAAATTAGGTAGGAACTCCTCAAAATATAATCATATGAAGTTGAAAATTTACATGTTAGTTCAGTTCCGATGACAATGCATTTTTACGGTAAGCATGACCTGATTCGATGAGGACTCCTCAACGGTCTACAGCACCGACACGAAATTTTGTATACGCATTCAGTTATGATAACCCGATCTAAGTTACACTATGACATTGTTGCTGCAGCCAGAGTTGGCTCTCGACGAAGGTTTTCCTCAACGGTCAACAGCACAGAAACGAAATTTTGTACATGCATTCAATTACGACAGCCTGTTCTAAGTTTTTCAAAGACACGACGGCGGCACCCAGGTTTGACTTCCAACGAGGGTACTCCTCAACGGTCAACCTCAACTGTATACGCATTTAATTGTGATAGCCTGTTCTAAGTTTCGCCATGACATGGCTGCTGCACTTATTTTTTAAAAATGGAGTCAGTTTTTTTGTTAAAAATTGTGTTTTTCTGAATGACTGCTTGATTTATGTCTGGTATTAACATCTCTTTCAATTACCGTCATGAAAAGTACCTAAGTGCTGAGTTGCAAAGTAACCAAATGCGTTATGCTAGGCATTGGGCCCGATTGCGTTTCTTTGTGAACTAAAATTAAAATAATTTTAAGCGAACGGGATAGAGCAATACGTTAGAGCGGAATATGAAACGAACGATCGTCGATAAAAACTACCTGTCGAACATACACTCGTCCAAATAAATTTGAACACATTCTTTATTTTTATATTTTATCTTTACACAGTTGCTTTATCTTTGGTGGGTAGTTTTAATGCGAACAAGTGACAACCGTTCATTTCACATTCCACTCTAGCGTATTACGCTGTCTCGTTCACGCGAACTAATTTCAGACTTTCCTTCACGAAGAAACGCAATCGAGCCCATTGTTGGCTACAAAATTTTGGATAAGAAGTTGGTTAAGTATTTTTCCACTTTCATTATCTCAGAAAGTACTTTTCCACCTTCGCATAAAAATATATGTATATCGACATAGAAAAAAAAGTAATTCGCTATTCTTAACTCTCAGATACTTCTTCCCTCACGACGATGATAGCCTAGTTTTTAACAAATGTATTAAGATAATCACCAGTTTCAAAATAGCATAGTATCGAACACTTGTTATTATCACACTCGTAAATATCAATAAATCGTTATGTCGTGGCTATCGAGCCGTCGATATTTATTATTGTTAACTAATTCTTAAGAGCCCTATCACATATTTTTTCCAGAAAGGCAAGAAAAGTGGATTTTTGGCGTTCTAATTCCAAGAAATGAAGAGATTTCTACAAACTTTAATTACTGAATTACCTGGACCATTTCTTGATGTTGACCATAGCGGCCTTTAATTTTAGATATAACGAATATTATTTACTTATTCAGCCCATTTTCCGAAAGTCGTTATTCGTAAAACGCTCGGAAGGCAAACTTTGAGCTCCTTAATACAGTCCGTAATAATATCACTACAACGAAAACCGTATACTATTTTTTTTTATGTCCGTCATGTATTCTTGATGTACACTACGGCTTTATTTTTTCGTTTTTTGACCACATATCCAAGGTATACATTACTTACAATTACACTAAATTAAAAAAAAATCTTCCTGTATCATTCTAATTTTCTCAGAAATAAAATAAGATTCTTATATAATACTTATACTATATTAAAGTTCACTCTTTTAGCAATACGACATAATATAAATTATTGTCATTAGAAAGGAGAAAACACTGCAAAAAACAATTAGAAATTGTGTATATATTTGCTTGCGCAAGAGAAGAGCGCTCAGTGCCGCGGTTTTCTCCCAGGGTTGAATAGTTATTTATTTATTTATTTATTTATTTATCCTATCTTTTATAGTTACATCCAAAAAAAAATGCGTTCATTTTTTCAACTCATTTTAAAAGAATACCTACGCTATTTTGTAATAAGGCTCCTTAGCAAAACTTGATTTCTTGACTTTAACACCATGTAGGTACATATCTACACTGAAAAATTATTAATACGTTTGGCAAAATTCTGGGAAGAATACAGCCGTGATAAAACGCCCAAAACTAAATGATCGAATTTGGTACAAGAGTGACGATGATTTGCAAAATTATTGTTTAAAATTGATAGTTTATATTTTGAATATTTTCCAAAAATTAATTTGATTGGGCTACATTTTGAATTTTCCTTTCAATGGGTGGATATTGATATTGTATAGTATGGATATTGTATAGTAAAATATTTAAAAGTCATAAATGAAATATTATCAAGTATTATGAGTGGTAATATTATCAAATATTATCAAGTCTTAAAAAAAACTTCCTTGGCACAGAAAACGTGCCTTATAAAATTAAAAAAAAAAAAAACAAACGATAAAGAGTGGCTTCATAATTACTAATAGTCATAATGACGAAAAACCTATTGAATTCGCAGTATAAAATAAATATTGTTAAATTCCCAGTACGAAAGGGGAATTAATAGTTTCACCAAGGTTTTTACTAAAATAAACTAGGTATTCGTATCGAACAATGTAAATTCTTGAGAGGTGATAGCCTTGTTTTTAGAATATGACGTTACTACGAAATTTTAAGAAGCTTTTACCTATTGGAGACCAAAATATTGTAATGTTTTATATGGCCTATAGAAGAAAAACAATCAAAAAACAAGAGTCAATTATATTGGGCCCGATTGCTTTTCTTTGTGACCTAAAACTAAAATAAGTTCAAGCGAACGGGATTATAGAGCAATACGTTAGAGCGGAATATGAAACAAACGATCGTCGATAAAAACTACCTGTCGGACATATACTCGTCCGAATAAATTTGAACACATTTCGTACGGTCTTCGATTCAGATGATTTAACTTTGGAGGGTAGTTTTAATGCGAAAAAGCGACAACCGTTCATTTCACGTTCCGCTTTAGAGTATTTCCCTGTCTCGTTCACTCGAACTATTTTCCGATTTTAGTTCACGAAGAAACGCAATCGAGCCCATTATATTCTTTGATTTCAAATAATTATTTTTGCAAAATCTGGAATTTATTAGGTATTGCTACCTCACCTATTTTTAAAAACAAACACTCACACTATTAAGTTCGATCTTTTTAATGCTAAATCTGATAAAAAGTCGTGTCGGACTTTTTTTTTTAATTTTGTTTTTTTTTAATTATTTTAAATTAGTTTTTATGATGGTTTTCAAAAAAAACTAACCTAACCTACTGACATTAAGGTGTTTATGAATGGTTTGTTTTTTAAACTAACTTAACCGACCTAAATGTACGTGTTTGACACTTCTGTAAATGACTATATCTCTCTTATTTATTGAGTCCGACAAAAGATTGCAGTTTCGGAATCAGCGTGGTGAATATAGTCAGGTGACATTAAAAAATATAAAAATTAAAAGTGGCAGCAATACCTAATAAATATCCAAAATTTTCTATACTTTGGGAAAATTTTGAATTCTATTTTTCAATTGAGCACAAGAAATGTTGATCTTAGATAGATACCTGGTTTGGTTTAGTTACCGACTGCGCTCTGCAAAGAATCAGTTCCCATATTTCAATATTAATATTTCCTATTTTTTTATATTTTGTTAGGTCTCACCTGTATTCCTGAGCAGCTTCCCTGTGGCGGAATTATCGCAGTCACTTGAACCCTCACCGTCTACGAGATGAGAAGGGATGGTCGCTCCATAGTTCTTGAACTGGCTTTTACCGGGGATTTCCTCGGACTTCGTCACTTTAAACCGCTCAGACATGGCGCTTTCACAAAAGGCACAAAACAACAGAAAAAAACACGATATGGATAGATCGATATGTATTAGGTATTTAAATGGCACTAAATTCACTTTAATTTTCACTATATATGTAGGTGAGTAATTCAAAAAACAAACAGACGCACTGCACGCCGGCCGATAAGCGATGCGCTAATAAAAACGAAGTTTGTTTACGGTTTTGAATGTTTGGGTGTTTCAAAACATATGCCTATTCGAAATTGGCAACACTACTTTTTAAACTGAAACTGTCAAAAAAGTTCGCAGTTCCGGTTTGACGTTTGCGTATTTTTTGACGTTCCGACTCGCGATGTCCGTAGAGCTCGGCGCCCAGCTCTAGCGCGAACGCGTCCGATTCGCGTCGTGGCCGCCGCACGACAGACAGAATAAATGGATAAATGAAACTGCTGGCTGGAACGAACGGCCACGGACGGCAACGGCAGACTCCGCCCGACGCCGAACGCGACCCCCTGCTTCATAGCAGTCCTATCGTCTACCGGACGCTGCGAGACAAATAGGCGCGTCTATCGCGCAAGCTCAAAAACCTATAAACCCGGTTGATATTGTATTATGTTTTACAATATGTAGACACATTATAAATCATAAAAAAATAAACAAACACAACGTCGATCAATATGTGAGACCTCGTACGCGCCAAAAAAATCTAAATTGCTGTTTTTACATTACATTTACGTCGTGTCCAATTGGCGGCTAAAAGCCGCTCTTGGACGTGTCAAAATATTTGTTTTTTAAGTAGTAAGTCTCATTACTACTTTAATCTTTACTTAACATACATATATTATTTTTTTTAAATATATAGTATCTAAGAAAATTTGGAACCTACTAAAAGTTATTCGTCGTAGAATCGTATTACAAAACAAATTAAAGGATTATTTAATAAAATAGTCAATAATTGTAATAGCTACCTACTTAACACACAAAAATTAAAATAGTCACTTAAAAAGCTGAATAATCAAAGCAGAAGCCTAACAATTGAAATAGTCGAGAAATCGAATATATACGTACTAAAAACTACACATAGTAACATCCAAAGTAGTAAGTAAATTGTTAAATAATCAAACTAAAGCTAAATCTTACATTTAAATACTAAAAGTACATATATAATTATCATTCAAATTGGTACAATATTTGGAAAGTCATGGCCCTCGAATTCGGTCAGATTATAGAAAGGGTGGCCTATCAGCATCTCCTTAATGTTTTTAAGCTATTGCATAGCTTTTATCGCGGGCCTAGGCCAGCGCGGCGACCGAATGAAGAAATTTCTTAACGAAAATTAATGATTTTAAACTGATAATTACGTCTAAACCAGTACTGCTTACGATTCGAAAAAAATATATGTTAAACAAGAACATTTTTCTAATATTCTTAGCTTTGAATATTTTAGATTTTGTTTATATTACATAGTGTAATTAATTTGTGAAATTAGGTCTAACCGAACACAAAAATGACTACTACGCAAATACTATTTAGCGTATTATTATGAAACCTGCACCATTTTAAAGATAATTTAATTATCTACCTTTTTATCTACGATTTTTTTTGAATAATCCGTTTTTTTTGCTTTATCGGATAAAAAATTCGTGCGCGGCGCTCTATCAGAAGACGTTTAAATTATTCCGGAGCCGCAGATGATTCGGAATAATTTAAACGTTTTCCGATAGAGCGCAGTTATCTGATATCAGACAAAATAAAAAATAAAATAAATAAATAATTATAATTGCATAAGTTGTTAAAAATGCTATGCAATAGCTTTACCGCGGCAGTCCCCGAGTGCCACACGTATTTTTTTAAATTGTTTGTCCTCCAGTTGTTTGATAGTGGTAGGGAGTAAATTGTAGAATTTAAAGCTAAGGTATACGTAGCTCTTCTGTACTTTTGTTATTATTAATACGCTCCGGATCGTTCTGCCCATGTCTAACGGGCTCAAATTGCTTAGTTTTCTTCTAATTCTCATTGCAGTAGTATCTAGTAGGCATGAGTTGATGATTTTATCCAGTCATACCTCTTACATGCTTAGTAGTGACTATAACTTTGTCGATTTTAATTTATCAATGACTAGCTGTTGCCCGCGCTTTGAATCGATTTGTTAATTTAAGTAGGGTGGCGTTTATTTGCCTTTTTAAACGCTACCTTCAGATATGTAGTGCAAGACGTCGCGCCTCAGATGCACGCTACCTATATCGTAGACGTACGGGTTTTGTTCCTCGCCATGCGTTACTAACTTTATTATATATCTATAAATATACCACCTAGACACATACAATAAACGGCTAACTTTATCTCTATTAAACACCCGTATTAATGGATTAATTTATTTTGATAAGGATTCTTATTTTATTAATTATGCCTTCAACAAACACTACCTACTTATTTTTCTTACTTTTTTGAGACATAAAAGAAGTTATTGTAGCTTAAATATAAAAGTTTTCTATAGACCCCCTTAAGGCCAATGTTTTTGTCATTTACTTTCACATATATCAAACCATTTCTTAAGCGCACGCCAATAAACAACTCGCCAGCTAATTTTTCCGTCTTGATTTTAAAATATCGTGATTGCTTATTGAAAACCAATATCTATCACAATAAAATATAGGCTATAAAACTCCTTGATAATGATAATGACGCTTTCAAATAGTGAAAAAAAAAAGAAAATCGGATGAGTAGTTTCGGAGATTACCCCCTACATACAAACTTACCTACATACTTACAAACTTACAAATATTACATCTTTATAACTTTACAAATATTACTTCTTTATAATGACAATTTTCGTTCGTTCTGCAATGGTATATTATTCCATACAGAACGTGCAATGGTATGTTATTCCAAACCAAAAAAAATTACCGAAAATAGAAAAACATATTATAAAGAAGTTATTGACTATATCAAAAACTATGATTGTATATTATTTATATTTTCAGGACATTATAAGAGTTTATTATAGTTTTTAGCAAATATTACTCTTTTATTTTTTATAATTGTTTTAATACTTCTAAATCTCATGTTTATTTTTCTACTTATTTAATTTTTTTATAATAAGAAACCCCATTTTTTCTTTTATTATCATTTTAATACTATGTCTTAGTACATCATTTTATTTATTTTGATTATAGTTGTCAATTTTATCTTTCCAATTTTACTTTGATTTTCCAGCTGATTGTCAAGGATTTAAAATAATTATCATTCTAAACATTATTAAAAAAAAAAAATACGTGTGGCATTCGGGGACTGCCGCGGTAAAGCTATTGCATAGCATTTTTAACAACTTATGCAATTATATTTATTTATTTATTTTATTTTTTCTGATATCAGATAACTGCGCTCTATCGGAAAATGTTGAAATTATTCCGAATCATTTGCGGCTGCGGTAGCAAATGATTCGGAATAATTTAAACGTCTTCCGATAGAGCGCCGCTCACGAATTTTTTAATAGATAAAGCAAAAGAAACGGACTATACAAAAAAAATCGTAGATAAAAGATAGATAATTAAATTATTTTTAAAATGGTGCAGGTTTCATAATAATACGCCAGATAGTATTTGCGTAGTAATCGTTTTTGTGTTCGGTTAGACCTAATTTCACAAATTAATTAAACTATGTAATATAAACAAAATCTAAAATATTCAAAGCTAAGAATATTAGGAAAATGTTCTTGTTTATCATATATTTTTTTTCGAATCGTAAGCAGGACTCGTTTAGACGTAATTATCAGTTTAAAATCATTAATTTTCGTTAAGAAATTTCTTCATTCGGTCGCCGCGCTGGCCTAAGGCCCGCGATAAAAGCTATGCAATAGCTTAAAAATTACGTGTGGCACTCGGGGACTGCCGCGGTAAAGCTATTGCATAGCATTTTTAACAACTTATGCAATTATAATTATTTATTTATTTTATTTTTCTGATATCAGATAACTGCGCTCTATCGGAAAACGTTAAAATTATTCCGAATCATTTGCGGCTGCGGTAGCAAATGATTCGGAATAATTTAAACGTCTTCTGATAGAGCGCCGCGCACGAATTTTTTATTCGATAAAGCAAAAAAACGGATCATTCGAAAAAAATCGTAGATAAAAAGATAGATAATTAAATTATCTTTCAAATGGTGTAGGTTTCATAATAATACGCCAGATAGTATTTGCGTAGTAGTCGTTTTTGTGTTCGGTTAGACCTAATTTCACAAATTAATTACACTATTTAATATAAACAAAATCTAAAATATTCAGACCTAAGAATATTATAAAAATGTTCTTGTTTAACATATATTTTTTTCGAATCGTAAGCAGTACTCGTTTAGACGTAATTATCAGTTTAAAATCATTAATTTTCGTTAAAAAAATTCTTCATTCGGTCGCCGCGCTGGCCTAGCCCCGCGATAAAAGCTATGCAATAGCTTAAAAATATATCAGTGTATACATTCTTTCAAATTTAATATGTTCTTTTCTTTACTTAGATGGTATATGGGTTCAAAAACATATGTATAACAATTTAAATGTGCGCATTAGAACAGGCTATAGCCTAGTTACGTTAAAATATGATCAGTGGCAATAGTTGTTGGCATATCATGCTATCAGTTTTTTACTACTGGATTTTTGTCTATGACATTTTAATTGTACATGTTGTCCATTTAACTGTAGACTATTGTGTATATATATATATATATATATATATATATATATATATATATATATATATATATATATATATATATATATATATATATATATATATATATATATATATATATATATATATATATATATATATATATATATATATATATATATATATATATATATATATATATATATATATATATATATATATATATATATATATATATATATATATATATATATATATATATATATATATATATATATATATATATATATATATATATATATATATATATATATATATATATATATATATATATATATATATATATATATATATATATATATATATATATATATATATATATATATATATATATATTATTTTTTCAAATTGAAATTATGTTTATTACTAAATAAATGAAATGATAAAATAATGAAAGGGCACTTATCTGGTCTGTGGTGACCAGGAGTGACTCCACGCCTTTTTCTTCTCTTCTTTCAGTATTTGCTAGGTGTTTCCTGCTGTGGTATTGGAACCTGAATGTCTCCTACAGCGGCAACACAACAAAGCGAGACGAGAATGAATGCTGGAAAATAATAGGCGATTAGTGTTTCTTAAATATTAATGATTGTTATAAAATGTATATCAATATTTCGGCTCAGCCGTCGTCAAGATATGTGACATTTCTGAAATCGAACAATTCTTTGAAAATTTAAATTCAAGGAATCGAACAAAAAGAAATGGATTAATAATATTTTACACGATTTTGTTAAGGTACCATAACCAACCGTGCAAAACGTTATTTTAAATGAATGATTATAAATTAAAATAAAAAGCATTTGATGATTATGATAATATGTTAAACCTTATTAATTTTGCCTATTGAGACCGGAACCTTTGCAAGCGCCTAAAATATAAATATAAGCTAATTCCCAAGATTTGACGTCCCTTTCTTTCGCATTATCACCAAGGCATTTTATTATTTTAACTTTAAAACATTGATCAAAAGATAAATTATGCGCCCTGGCATGCAAAGATATTGGGAGTTGGCTTTCATTTCCTACACTAGCCCTATGATTATTTAGTCTAATATTAAGTGGTGTTGTTGTTTCACCGATATAAAAGGCATCACAAGTCCTGCACAGAAGTTGATATACTATATTTTTTGAAATACAACTGCAATGAAAGGGAACCCTGTAACTATTAGTAGTATTTGGACTGGTAAAAAAAGGACTTAGATCTAACAGAGGACACGTTTTACAACGTGGACGACCACAAGGTTGAAGACCAAAAGTATTATTACCAATAGAGAAATTTTGATTATTTTTTGTTTTGTTTAATATTGATCTAATATTAGGTGGTTTGCGGAAAGATAAAATTGGCGGTGAATCTAAGAGATCCTTAGTGGATGCATCATTAGAAATGATGGGGAATAAATCAGATAATATATCTCGCAGTTTCTCAGCACCAGGAAAATAAGTGGTGCTAAGAAAGATTTTATTATTATTATTATTTTTATTTTTATTTGAAGTAATTTTAGGTTTTGGTATATATTTTACTTCAGAGTTTAGAATATGTTTATCCAATAGAGGAGCAGGGTATTTTCTTTCAAGAAGAGATTGCTTTAGATTATTGAGATATTTATCTAAATTTTCTTTGTTGTTAACTAAACGGTGTCCGCGAATTGACATTGAATAGGGAATGGATCTCTTAGTGTGAAATGGATGACAGCTATCAAAGTGTAAATACTGTTCTTTATTTGTAGGTTTTATATGAATCGCGGTTTTAATTTTACCTTCGGAAATTGTTAAATCAACATCTAAGAAAGTAATTTGTGATTTAGAAATGGTATGAGTGAAATTTAAAGGGTCAAAATTATTTAGGTCGTCAAGAAAGGTTGTTAGAGTAGTTTGTCCGTGTGGCCAAATCATTACTATGTCGTCAATAAATCTATACCATAATATGGGTTTTAAATTTTGCGTTTGAAGAAAATTTTGCTCGAATAATCCCATGAAAAGGTTGGCATACGACGGTGCCATTCGCGTGCCCATAGCAGTCCCTTTAATTTGAAGATAAAATTCATCTTCAAAGGAGAAAGCATTACACGTTAAGACAAACTCGGCTAATTTGCAAAGAAAATCCGTAGAAGGTATTTGAGGATGAGGTCTCTCATCAAGAAAATAAGAAATGGCTTCCAATCCTAAATTATGAGGAATATTGGTATACAGGGATATGGCGTCAATAGTAACAAATAATAGGTCGTCTGACTTTGGAATTACAGTATTCTTTAAAATATCAATAAAATGATAGCTGTCTTTGATATGAGAATTTAGATTTTTCACAAAAGGTTGTAAAAAATAATCTACAAAAGCCGAAATTCTTTCTGTCGGAGAGTTAAAGCTTGCGACTATCGGTCGTCCAGGATTATTAGGCTTGTGAATTTTAGGTAATAGGTAAAAATTTGGAGTTCGGATAGGATCAGGAATTAAAGTTTTAACATCTTCGTCTGATAATTTTTCATTTGATTTATTTTGTTCAATATATTTTTTTATTTTCACTGCAAAATTTTTATTTGGATCTCTGGATAGTTTTTTATAGAAAGTTTCATCTCTAAGTTGTCTCAAGCCTTCAGTAACATAGTCAGTTTTGTTAAGTATGACAGTAGTGGAACCTTTATCAGCCGGCAAAATGACGATGCTGGTATCCTTGCTAAGACTCTCAAGAGCTGCACGTTCATCTACTGACAAGTTTGATGTTGGTTTGAGGCTATTTAGGAAAGATGGCTGTGTTACTTTGTTTAATAAAATAGTAATAAAATTTTCTACCGGATGATTTTTTGGTAATGGAGGGGGTTCTTTATTAGAGTGTGGACGAAATTGAGATAGTGCATTGTGTAATTTAATATTATTATTGTTATTCTTTTGATTTGAATGCCAAAATTCGCGCCATCTTAAATTACGACAAAATTTAACAACATCATTACCAAAACTAAAATGGTTCACATTTTGAGTCGGTGTGAAATTTAGACCTTTAGCTAATACTAAATATTCATTGTGGTTAATTACTTTGGATGACAAGTTTTTAACAGCATTTTTTTCTCTAGGAGATGGACCTTGTATATTATTAGAATATGATACTGATGGTGTTATACTGTTATTAATTTGGTTTACTAATGTGGCACGTATTGGTACGGAATCTGATACTAATGGAAATATATTGTTAGTAATTTGGTTTACTGATAGGGTGTGCATCGGAGAGGAAAGAGTACCTTGGTGAACTGCTGGGATAACATTTCGAAGTGAATTTGAATTCCTTGTTTTGTTAACATTGGAATGACTGTAATTTGAAATGGAAACTGGATTCAAAATGTTTCGTGTATTGTTACTTGGGATAATGCAAATTTTCTGAAAGTTCTTTAGTAAATTAAGGAACTTTTTATCGTGTTTTAATCTAATATTTCGTAAATCTGTTACAGAATTGTTAACTATTTTATGAGCTTCTTGAAATAAGAAAGGAGAATGTGTTGTTATCATGTTAACATAAAAACACAGTGAGTTTAAATGTTTATCAACTAAAATTTGATATTCATTTCGCAAAACAGACGTAATTTCCATTGAATACCTTAAACGGATTGCGGTGAAATCATATTGAATTTCTGTACTAATTGCTGCGAAAGGAAATTTTGGTAATAACCCTTTAGGGCAAATGTTGTTTTCTAAACATTTAGAAAGAAATTCAACGTGTCCCGTGAATTTAGCTGTCTTAAGTGAATGGTAATTTATTTGGTTTAACCACTGAGTGTACATAATGGATGTGATTGCAACATAATTAAAATTAGGTAATATTTTAATATTTGATTGTAAATGTGTAAATTATTATTTTTTCAAATTGAAATTATGTTTATTACTAAATAAATGAAATGATAAAATAATGAAAGGGCACTTATCTGGTCTGTGATGACCAGGAGTGACTCCACGCCTTTTTCTTCTCTTCTTTCAGTATTTGCTAGGTGTTTCCTGCTGTGGTATTGGAACCTGAATGTCTCCTACAGCGGCAACACAACAAAGCGAGACGAGAATGAATGCTGGAAAATAATAGGCGATTAGTGTTTCTTAAATATTAATGATTGTTATAAAATGTATATCAATATTTCGGCTCAGCCGTCGTCAAGATATGTGACATTTCTGAAATCGAACAATTCTTTGAAAATTTAAATTCAAGGAATCGAACAAAAAGAAATGGATTAATAATATTTTACACGATTTTGTTAAGGTACCATAACCAACCGTGCAAAACGTTATTTTAAATGAATGATTATAAATTAAAATAAAAAGCATTTGATGATTATGATAATATGTTAAACCTTATTAATTTTGCCTATTGAGACCGGAACCTTTGCAAGCGCCTAAAATATAAATATAAGCTAATTCCCAAGATTTGACGTCCCTTTCTTTCGCATTATCACCAAGGCATTTTATTATTTTAACTTTAAAACATTGATCAAAAGATAAATTATGCGCCCTGGCATGCAAAGATATTGGGAGTTGGCTTTCATTTCCTACACTAGCCCTATGATTATTTAGTCTAATATTAAGTGGTGTTGTTGTTTCACCGATATAAAAGGCATCACAAGTCCTGCACAGAAGTTGATATACTATATTTTTTGAAATACAACTGCAATGAAAGGGAACCCTGTAACTATTAGTAGTATTTGGACTGGTAAAAAAAGGACTTAGATCTAACAGAGGACACGTTTTACAACGTGGACGACCACAAGGTTGAAGACCAAAAGTATTATTACCAATAGAGAAATTTTGATTATTTTTTGTTTTGTTTAATATTGATCTAATATTAGGTGGTTTGCGGAAAGATAAAATTGGCGGTGAATCTAAGAGATCCTTAGTGGATGCATCATTAGAAATGATGGGGAATAAATCAGATAATATATCTCGCAGTTTCTCAGCACCAGGAAAATAAGTGGTGCTAAGAAAGATTTTATTATTATTATTATTTTTATTTTTATTTGAAGTAATTTTAGGTTTTGGTATATATTTTACTTCAGAGTTTAGAATATGTTTATCCAATAGAGGAGCAGGGTATTTTCTTTCAAGAAGAGATTGCTTTAGATTATTGAGATATTTATCTAAATTTTCTTTGTTGTTAACTAAACGGTGTCCGCGAATTGACATTGAATAGGGAATGGATCTCTTAGTGTGAAATGGATGACAGCTATCAAAGTGTAAATACTGTTCTTTATTTGTAGGTTTTATATGAATCGCGGTTTTAATTTTACCTTCGGAAATTGTTAAATCAACATCTAAGAAAGTAATTTGTGATTTAGAAATGGTATGAGTGAAATTTAAAGGGCCAAAATTATTTAGGTCGTCAAGAAAGGTTGTTAGAGTAGTTTGTCCGTGTGGCCAAATCATTACTATGTCGTCAATAAATCTATACCATAATATGGGTTTTAAATTTTGCGTTTGAAGAAAATTTTGCTCGAATAATCCCATGAAAAGGTTGGCATACGACGGTGCCATTCGCGTGCCCATAGCAGTCCCTTTAATTTGAAGATAAAAGGTTGGCATACGACGGTGCCATTCGCGTGCCCATAGCAGTCCCTTTAATTTGAAGATAAAAGGTTGGCATACGACGGTGCCATTCGCGTGCCCATAGCAGTCCCTTTAATTTGAAGATAAAAGGTTGGCATACGACGGTGCCATTCGCGTGCCCATAGCAGTCCCTTTAATTTGAAGATAAAAGGTTGGCATACGACGGTGCCATTCGCGTGCCCATAGCAGTCCCTTTAATTTGAAGATAAAAGGTTGGCATACGACGGTGCCATTCGCGTGCCCATAGCAGTCCCTTTAATTTGAAGATAAAAGGTTGGCATACGACGGTGCCATTATATATATTTATATATATATATATATATATATATATATATATATATATATATATATATATATATATATAAATATATATATATATATATATATATATATATATATATATATATATATATATATATATATATATATATATATATATATATATATATATATATATATATATATATATATATATATATATATATATATATATATATATATATATATATATATATATATATATATATATTGATATTTTAAGGGTGTAAATTTTTTTAAATTATTTTCAATAATATATGAATTTCATGAATCTAATTTTATATATTATTGAAAATAATATATATATATATGAAAAGGGACTATTTTTCCACTCTATATTTACGTTAAATAAAATCTGTTGATTTTGATTGATATTTCTTCCTTTTATTATTTTTTATGTGGTTCAATTTTATTCTGTTAATAGTCTGTAAACAAATTTCCGTGAAAAAATTTAACAAAATATCTTGTTCGATTTCGTCAGAGTTAATTAATCGGAAGTGGGGCAAATCGCGTCATCCCCCCTTTTAATTGAAAAGTGCTCCTGTGAAAGCCCACCCGGAGCCATCGCTCCGCTACAAGTAAGTTTTCGGATCGCTTCAGCTTTTCAGCGTTCCGGCGCGGGCGGGCTTGTTGATGTTCCGTAAAGTTACCGCAGGCAGTAAAAGTTCCCGCGCTTTTGAGCCCGGTTCCATTCACTGCAGCTAATACCATACCGAAAGTTACCATACGCCTTCCCGCGCTAATTTACCTACCTACTGTAATAGGCAAATGACCTATTCCAAAGAAAAAAATATAAGTTAATAGTAACACATTTTTAAAAATACGCTTTTATTAAAATGCTCTATCCCGAGCCAACCCTGGGTTCAGCAGTGGAGTGTCATAGTGAAACTTAGATATCACAATTGAATGCTATACACAATTCCGTGTTTGTGGTGTTGACCGTTGAGGAGTCCCCTTGTTGGAACCCAACCCTGGGTGCAGCAGCCCTATCGCTGTGTAACTTAGAACGGGTTATCATAATTGAATGCGTATATACAATTTCATTTCTGTGCTGTTCTGCGTTGAGACTCCCCTCGCTGAAAGTCGTGCTGTTGACCGTCGAGGAATCCCCTCTTCGGGAGCCAACCCTGGGTGCAGCAGCCATATCATGGTGAAATTTAGAACGCGCTATCATAATTGAATGCGTATACACAATTGTGTGTTTGTGCTGTTGATCGTCGAAGAGTAGCCTCATCGGGAGCCGATCCTGAGTGTAAAATCAGGTCATGCTGACCATAAAAATTCATTGTCATCTGAACTAAACCAACATGTAAAATTTCAACTTCACAGGATAAGAGGAAGTAGTTCTAATTCAGCTTGCAAAATTTGATTTAAACAAACTAGCAAACATTGAAAGGTACATAAAAGTTTTAAAACAAGCTTTTATTAAAATTCTATATCCCGAGCCAACCCTGGATGCAGCAGCTATATCATAGTGGAAGTTAGAACTAGGATCAGTGGTTAGAACGGGCTATTAGAATGCATATACAAAATTTCGTATCTGGGCTGTTAAACGTTGAGGAGTCCCCTCGTCGGGAGCCAACCCTGGGCACAGAAGCCACATCATGATGAAACTTATAACGGGCTATCATAATTGAATACGTACACAAAATTTTGTGTCTGTGCTGTTGAGGAGTCGACTCGTCGGGAGCCAATCCTGGGTGGAGAATCAGGTCATGCTCAACATAAAATGCATGGTCATCGCTACAGCTATAAGTCTAAAATACTAAAATAGCCTATCCCCAATAATACATTGGTTAGCCATTAAACCGTTGGCCTCAAACGTGGACAAAACGATTTCATTGTGGATAAATGGAGTAAAAACGATGTGGTACTTAGCAGTACCGCCTGGCAACAAAAGGTTCAAATTCTAAATTTAAATGTCAGTCATAATTTATGCCACAATATGTCGTATTAATGTTGTTAGTGTATATTTTTTTTACTGTGGAGAAACTAAGTTTGATAATGATTGAGTTAAGAGACTTCGTAGAGGCGCTGACGCTCAGGAAGCCGACTACAGTGAGCAAGATCGTCGAGTCAGTTCCGCCGCCTCCGAGATCCGTTCCCCTGAATAGTCTTCCACTGTGGCACAAACTATCTCTCGCCAATAAGCTGCCAATGCCAAAACCTCCCAAGGACGCTCTATTCTTCTCAAGGGATAAACTTGGGCAGCCTGTACGTATCGTTTAACATTATTTAGAAATTTAGAGCATTTTTAGAATTGATATATAACATCATTTACACTTAAAAATTTACACTTAAAAATTAAAATACAAAAAGCCTTTTACTATATGGCAATATCTTGCAACTAACCTAATCATATAGTGCAGTTATAAATATAAATGCGCGCATATATAAATATAAATTCGTATAATAATCTTTATAAAAATAAATATTACTAAACGAATAAATTATTCTGCGTAAGATACAAACTACTATATGTAAAACTAAGAATGCCCGAAAAGAGGAAATTGGGAGAGAAAGGAAAGAGAAAGGGAATATCTGGTTATTTCTTAGGAAAGTAGGCAATACTTTACGCACTATTTCTTAAAAACGCCCTAATCAATGTGAATTTTCAACATCAAAATCAAATGTTTGTTTCTTTGTTTTAACTCTTTCTTGTGAAATTTCACAATGTCAGATCAGATTATCATACGACCAACTCATACAACCAACCATACTTTTTATATCGGTGAAGTGTTTATATTTAGGCAATGGTATGTGTGGCTGTGACGTGTGTGTTTGTCTTGTTATTGCATTCGATCGACAGAAATGAAAATGCAATTCCGTTAATATTATACCAACTGAAAATGTTGATCCAGCCAGGAATCAAACCCGGAGCCTTACGAGGTAAGATCAAGCGACCTAATGGCTATGCCACCGGGCCGTCATCGTCAACTTTGCGGTCGTCAAGTGAGTTTCGAATTTATTAGAAAGGGACGAAATACTAATTTGGCACCTCTCTATCGACAAGTTCTATCCTTCTGTAACTCACTCTTGTTCTAAATTTAAAAGTCGGACAGCGACATGTCATTGCTAGGTCGTGAATTTGGAAATGAAATTATTATAAATTAAATTAGTGGAACAGCTAACAAAATTGAGTGGAAATGGAGTTCCGGGATTCCATTACGACGTTGATGCTCAGGAAGCCAAATCCAGTCAGCAGGATCGTTGAATCAGTGCCACTTCCTCCAAGATCTGTACCCCTGAATGGACTTCCGCTGTGGCACAAACTCCCTCTAACCAGTAAGCTACCAACGCCGAAAACACCAAAGGATACCCTGGTCTTCTCGAGGCATATACTTGGAGAGCCTGTAAGTATTTCTTGATCAAATTGCAGAACACTTTCACAGTACTCAACCCTTAGGGCTCAGGAGGCGGAATGGGATTTAACCCCTAAGAAGGGTTAGTCATCCAACCGTCGAAAAAAATACAGCAATATATGAACGCTCCAACCTGATACCTGAATTTATCTAAAATTTATCTAAAATTTCCTGAGTGTACTTTTGTGGGACAACGTTATAAAATATATATACATTGTCCCACAAAAGAAGTTGCGACTTAGTCGAAATTCAGGAAGTGATAATTATTTTCGATATGAATAAAGGGAAGACTATCGCGGTTGTTTGACATTATAAATAGGATAAAACGAATTTACCGCGTGAAGTTTGTAGCACCCGACGTTTCGGCGTCGTTGCAGACGCCGTTGACCAGGGTAGATAGGGTAGTCTACCCTGGACAACGGCGGCTCCGATTTCGCCAAAACGTCGGGTGCTACAAACTTCACGCGGTAAATTCGTTTTATCCTATTTATAATGAATAAAGAGTACAGAGGCGCTCATTCATTGCAGAGTGCAAACATAATCTACCTCCTATCAATTTCGACAACGTCATTATTCCTTACTGTAGTACTGTAAAAGACCTGGACCTGCTCATTGATGACAACTTATCTTGGCATCCTCGAGTAATAGGAACTCAGTCGTAAAGTATTTGCAAAGTATTTAAGTCTTTATACGTTTAAACTAGTGCAGGATTTTCTTTCTTATGTGTATTAAGCGCTAAATGCCGCAATATTTCCTTTTACCAATTTAACTACGCTGATGTGTTCTGCTTTAGCAGAACAAGCGATCACTTAAATGCCTTTTGTCACGACCTATAAGTGTGAAGCAAGGTTGAATGGAAATTAAGTTTTTCAAACAAACATTAAATGGACAACAACCTCTGACTGCCAATTGCGTTCGATTGCAAATTTATTTTATTTATTCGAAAAAATAGGCAACATTACAACTCCCAACTAATTCGTTGCCTAAAGACAAAACCACGTGTCTTATAAGAAAATAACAATAATTATTAAGCTATTTTTTCAGCCGATAAAAACAATATTACCATATACATAAATTACTAGGATTAGCCTTAAACAAATATATGCGGATCTACCGATTGCATGGCGTTCAAGTCAAGAATAGCTCGAGAAACCATCCCCACCTGAATGGGTTAAATACAATTTAATTAGTGTTGTCCTAGCTTACAATGTGATCTAGGTTGGCATTCATAATACAGGTCGAAACGCTTATGCTGTGATGTCTTGAATTAGTGCAAAACTGCAGTTAATTGATGGACAGGCCTTAAACTATCGGTTTGATGAAGAAAGAAGAAAGTGACAATATTCTCCTTGAGAAACATTCGCAATGAGATCAACAATATTCGATGTGTTATCGAATACCTTGACCAATTGCCTGCGTCCACGTAAAGTATGTACGAATTGAACCATTCAAGTGCATTTCTGACCATTTTAGAGAAAGAAGACGTTCAGTAACAGGGAGTCAAAGGAAACCGATTTAAACGCGCTACTAAAGTCGAGCGAAGTGAGAATGGGGGTTTACGATCATATAGCGCGTCTATGATTATCAGTATCCAGATTAAGGTCGGGTACGCAGTTCTGCTAGCACATCTATGATAATATAGTTATGTCAATATATAGTATTCTATTGTGAGACGATAACTTTTTCTATCACGCAATCTGATTTTTCTACAGCTCATACAAACACAATGACCTTTTGAGCTCATAATTACGTGTTGTAGGGCTTCTTTCCTGGCTAAACAAATCTGGGCCACGCGAACTGTTTTGCGTTATAGCCAATAAATACATTGTCGCTCATTCAGGTTCTTATAATAAGTATCCGATTAAAATGCCTATTTTATCATTTTTTCATTTAACCCTTAAATGTGGGAGTTACAGTAAAAAAAAACAAAACATACATTTCGGTTTCCAGACAGTTACAGTGAGAAGGAATTTTTCGTGATGGTAATTGGCATTATTACAAATAATACTGTATACTGGATTTATAAGATACCCAAAGACAGCTAATATAAACGGCATGTTAGCCAACGGCTAATATAAGATATCCAAAGACAGCTAATATAAGATTGACAAAATATGTAGCCAAAGACAGAGTACGATAGAAACCAGCATTTATATATATATTGTAAATAGCGAGACATCCATGGACAAAATTTGATAAAAACGCTAAAAAAGATTTTTTTTAAAATCATAATACTCGCTATAATAATCATATTATATCTCTATAGATAATAGATATAATATGAAAAATCTTTCTTTAATCTCAGTGTCAAGGAGTTGAAGAACACTTAAAATAAATTGGATATATTTCGTAGTTTACTAGTTTGTTTACTGAAACTCGCCAAAAATCTTTATTATTTATTTCAATTCAATTCATTATTTTGCAGATCACACAGTATTACTGTAAATAATTACAGTTAAAAATACAGTTTGATAAAAATATTAAATCGGTTACGGATTTCAATACAATTAGAGAAATTACGTTGACAAATACTTAACAAAATTAAAATACCTAAAAATTCTCCAGTACATGAGGCTTGTGTGTGTGTGTGTGTGTTGAGTGTGTGGGTGTGGTGTGTGAGCATGAGCGTTAGTGTGTGAGGGTTGGGTATCTAGAATGTCCGGCATATTGTATAAAAATTATTGTGTAAATATTGTGTTTATAAAGTAATAATAACCATTGACATCCATCAATTTATCATTAATTTAAAGTGTTTATTTATATCTATTTTTCTTACGTTTAAGAGGTGCATAAAATTATTCTTATTATGTTTGATCAGCTCTGGATATCCAAAGGTGCGTACGATCTATCAGACCCGAACTGCTACAACGTGTCTTACAATTACGATCCTCTTCACGATCCCAACCTGACGAGGTTCTTCAGCATACCAGCCAATAGACGACGCATGCTCAAGCTGGGTCTGATCAACAAAGACGGCTGGGCTATCTGCACTCTCAAGGAGTTTAATACATTCAGAAAGTTTCTCTACAACGCGCACGTCCACTCCATCAACGTATTCAGAAGCAACCTCGTAAGTATTAATTGTACATACTATGATAAAACCCCCCTAATGGCCAATGTATGTCCAGTCTGACCCCCCTTTACTGTGCTTGGAAAATTTATAGAGAACGTCGTTGATTCTGCAATGTCGTGATTATAACGTTATTTCCTATTGGGTATTTTGTAATTACTATCTTTTTTCCTTTCATTTTACTTTTCCGGCAGAGGTAAAGTATTTTGACCGCACTTCTGTACGTCTGCAGGTGTGTGTTTGTGTGTGTGTGTGTGTGTGTATTCCTCCACGATAGAGCCCAAAAGCTTCACCTGTTTGAGCTGAAATTTGGCAAGCAGGCAACATTTGGTCATGGAAAGAGTTGAAAAGATTGTGGTTGAAATCGGGCCTTCAGGGGACGCGCTAGTCATACGTCAATCTCAAATTATTGAACTTAAAGACTTGAAATTCGAATGGGGCGAAACCACAGTGCGAAATTTTGGTTGGAATGTCTCATATACAAGAAACACAAATATTTTTTAAACTTCGCCATATTTAAGATAATATTACATCATATTGGAAAAATGCCATTTTAATACCACGGAAAATACTTCAAATATAGTACGAAAATACTACTGGGAGGAATTTATGCGCGGGAGAAGGAGGTTGAGGGTTAGCGTTGTTGGGGCGCGGAGGGGGGGGGGTTGGAAGATCTGTCTGCTTGCCGGGAAAGTCTTGGGGTGACCCAATCGATTTTTTATTTTCTTTCAACAGCCTCATCTTTGTGCAGATATTATTATTTACTTGTCCAAATTGCATTTAATTAATGTACATTATTGCATTGGTTCCTCTAGTGTTCTATTTGATTTCACTACATTGAACTATACAAGTTTGCGCAGGGAAACGGGAAATTTTGAACTTTAGAGTTGGCAACACTGTAGTTCCGGAAATTTAGCGGAACCGATGCGTAATTGTTGTGAACGCGTTGCCGTTTAGTAATCATGAAGCATTAGAGAGGTGCGAAACGTGCTATCGCTGTGAGATCGTTTTTCAATCAGGGCGATAGTGTGACTGCTGAGCAAATGGTAAATCGATATCACAACCATTGCAGCGGCGAAATCATGGATTTGTCCCATCTGCTCATGAGATTACAACATGGGTGCGTAATTTTGAAGAAAATGCTTCAGCCTTGAAAAAGAAGCCTCCAGGTGGCGTTCGAACGGTGCGTACCCCAGAGAACGTTGCTGTTCGCTGGGGGGGGGGGGGGGTGCTGTTCGACTTTTCATCGGGAGGAGCCCTCGCCGCTCCGTTCGAAAACATGCCTCTACGCTAGAGATTGGGCGACGAAGCCTACATAGATGCGTACATAATGCGCGAATTAAACTTAATTCAAACATAATGCACGAAATATTGAAAGTCACTTTCGTCAATAAAATATGTTTTTCCTGTGTTTATTCGTGAAAATTACGTTACTTAAAATTTTTGCGTTTCTCTGCGTAACCTTGTATTATTTGTCAATGTGCAATACTTTCATATTAATAGGGGGCGCCAAGAGGAAGCAATGCATTCGCCTTTCTTACAAAATTTAGTACAAAAAGTATCCTAGTCGAGTCTACCTTGGTATGGCTTCAGCTTAGTTCGGCAGACTTTGTAAATTATAATTTTAAGCATTACTTTCGGAAATAAATTTACTTTTATTCTTATTCATACTATTATTTTACTTTTGTACGGATTTATTGTCACTTCTAATTTTTGTTTGGATTTAATCTTTGGTAGCAGAGTTACATGCTCAGCATTTACGCTAGTAACTATACCCCTGACCATCATTAGACAAACCCCACATGAATCAGCGACTGATGCAATACGCTGATGAGAAAGTCGGTTAGTGAAAAGCTTGAAAGCAATCGAGGCAGAAAAGGAGACTGTCGACGAAATCAGCAAAATGAAAAATCAAAGTAGACATCTTTATTATACATGTCTACGCGCTTACAAGACAGCAGCAAAATATAAACCGATAAGTTGAATTACAATTAATTTAAGTCAATTGAAATACGTACTGAGAAGCGCAACGAAAAATCTCAAAAAAAATGGGACGAACTATCAGAAAAATCAGCTTGTACTGTGCGGCTTCACTGTGGTTGGACAAACTGGCCCTTAATAGTGCTTGTAGAATATTAAAAGAACGAATCATCAATGCAATATTTCTAGATCACTAACCATTGTATCTTCTAAAACAGGATCAGATGGCAAAAGACCGTCTAACAATGCACTTTGTAGAAGAAACCTTTGATAAGACGCTGTCTTCCAAGCTGAAGGCTGAGAAGATAAAGCTCATGAACCAAAGGGTCCTGGAGGCGAATCGTCTGGAGCAGCTAGAAAAAGCAGAAACGTAAGTATCTGTCCTATTCCTTGTTATCCACTGCAAAGTTGATAAATAGGACATTTTCCCTTCTGAGTGCTTCTTACTCAACCACATGGGACAAGTCGCTTGTGACTGTCGCTTGTGAGTATTAAAAAAACTGTACAAAATAAAATTTCACAAAAATAGTCGCTGTGATTATTGCTACTCCACATATGCATATTCTTATGACAATGAACTGTGCTACAAAAACAAATGATAATCTCTATAACGTAAAACTATCATTTGCAGACTACGCGTAATCTTCTTCTTCTTCATTCCGTAGCCGGCGATTGGGAGGGGCCGCCCTCGCAGCCAATACGCTGCTGTTGGTGAAATCATATAATAGGAAATAATAGTTGCCAGAAATCATATAATAGGAAATAATAAGATACAGTAGAGCCTTGATAATCCTAACACCGAATATTTCTATCCTGTTTGGATCCACGAAGCGTTCGGGTTATAGTATGTGGGATCTTTAATAGGGCATTTTTTAAAGTAAAATAAAGATTTCAGAAACTAGAGATGCATTTTAAAAAGAACATAACGACATTAATCAAAAACGGAACTACTATACTGATAAAGAAATCAATATTAAAGAAATCTTTTTAAAGAAATCAATATTAGACAACACCTAGAAGCCCAGCGCGCGACTGATTAGCGAGCGAAAGGGCATTGGGAGGTGTCGACTACAAAAGGCGAACCCATCACTCCAGGCTGGTATTTTTGTACAGGGTATTTTGATTAAAAACCCCATTGATAGCATTGAGGATTTCGACAATATCAATTTTTCGCATCTCTATTGACCTATACTTGACCATTATCATTCCCTATTCTTTCTATTATTGACTATTTTACAATTGCATTTTCTTTCCTTCTAACTATTGGCTATTGACTATTATTATTATTACTGATTTGTTTGTATTTGTGTTTTTTCTTTAAAATATCTTGCCGTATGATAATTTATGAAATTATCCAATATTTGTTTGATTATTTAGTACTATTGTCCACATGAAAATTCTACGAAATTATGTAAGAATTTTGATTGAAAATATTGGAAAATGTTGTTTCTTCTATATAACCTAGAAAACCTGCGCTTGAATGTTCAACGTTCATACCTTGCAATACCGACATTCATACCTTATACCTTAATAGGTATATATTTAAATATTATACTTGTTATTTTTGTTAGTTTTTGACATAACCAAGTGTAAGAATTCCTATCAACTGGTTTGAAATAAAAAATAAAAATAAAATAGCCATATGTAATTGATCTTTTAGCCTGAAATGAGCAAAGAAGACTGGGAGACGTAGACAATCTACTATCTAGCTCCGCCAACTGGCCCGCAAGAATCCAACACCAGACCGCGTGGCGCCAGGTAAAAAATCCGGCGGGCATCCACGCGCCCTTGCTACCAGTTATGGCCGGATTTCTCCGGCCTCCCGACTGGTTACAGGTTCGAGGTCGCTTACGCGATCCTCTATCTAATGTCAACGGTAATTCGGTATCTAACGGATTTATCGCGGACCACGGCGTTTTTTGCTCGACTGTCCACTTGAGATCGGTTGGCCGATTAGTCGTTTTAAGAGCCGCTGACATAAGATTAACTTAAGCCACCCCCGATCTATAGGACACAAAGTCGTTTCCAGATACCCCCGGTTATCAGTCGGAGTGCACAATCGATTGGCTAACGCCGCATGGTGCGCAAAGCGTCTAGGAGCGCCCGAAGAACGATTCCCAGGGGAAACCGGCCAGCAGGCTCAGAGTCCTACCCATGCTCGAACTTCTACTGGGAGACTACCTGATGGGTGCTGACCCGTGAGCTGGGCGGCCGACCCTAAAGGGCAGGGGCGGGGAAACGAAAGAGCAGGGCGTTCGGGTTATAGAGGCGTTCGGATCAGTTTGGATTCTGAATATCAAGGACCTGCTGTAATACAGGTAGTCTAAAAGATAAAATTTTCGATTAAAATACCTGATTTAAGAGCATGTTTTCCTGGATAAATGAAGACTAGCAAATCGTCAGTCTGGCTACCGGGAACGGGCTTCGTTTGTTCAGGATTCTGGATTAAAATATGTTGGAAATAATAATAAAACTATTTATTCTTATTCTTAAGAAAAGGGAAGCTCATTGCCTGCAGGCAATATTTTAGAGCTAACCTATACTATTGTAAGAACATTATTTGCGAGTAGACTACATAACTTAACCTATATAAAGAGTATGACAAATAAAATAAAGGAGGATAGAAAGAAGTATATACTTTACTTTTTGTGGGCACAGATTTGCCACATCAAAATAATCTAACACCTATAAAGACTTTAAAGTTTTAAAAGGAAGGGAATGGGAGGAGAAAGGGAATTTATCTGGAGGATTTCAAATGCTCTCTGAGTCTGTTTTTAAAAGTTGTTATGCTTGGCGCGGTTCTCACATTCCTAAATACAACTAAATTTGATATTGGATATTATTCGTCCACATTTAATTGTATCTAAGAATTACGAAAAACTCGTCCTCATTTCGTTTCCTCTTAATTTAGATTGATTTTTCATCTTAAAAATTAAGAGCATAACTGGTCATTTTTTAAATTCCACATTTTCAACAAATGCAACCGCCCCCTGTAGCCAGACTGCAATTTCTATGCTCCTATAAGAACATACGGCAATAATATTACAGGGTGAGATTTTAATTACTTACATTCTCGATGTGATTGAATCAGTACGAGCAAATAAGCAACTTTTGATTTCTTTATTGAAAAAACAAAAAAAAATGGATTTATTTTTTTGATATACTTGACTGATAAATAATAGTTTGATAAGCGTTGAGCGCGCTCCGCTATCTAGCATTGTGTAAATAATCGCTAATTAGCATTATTTGTGTTATTTTGCCTACCGCTAGATGGCGCAACGCGCTCATCTCTTTTTACACTATTTTTCAAAACACTAAAATGTTCAAATTTAAAAAAAGATGCTTGTACTGATTAATCCACTTCAAGAATGTCCTTAATTAAAAACTCGCCCTGTATTTTGATTTTTCTGTATACAATGATGAGATATTTTCAGTACTGACTCTTGGGATTGCTAATAAGAAAACCGCTTGCCATCAATAACTTAACCTCCATTCTAATTAATTTTACATATTATTGATTTACATACAGGATACGAAAAGCTGAAAAGGTGGCCAAGAAAAGGTTGCTAGCATTAGAAGAGCGCCGTAAGTCGGAACAGATTAAACGAAAGGTAAAAGCTCAGGAGCGCGAAGAAGCGGTTCAGAATCGCCTCAAGGCAGCGGTCGAGATAGAACTCGAGCGAAAAATTAAGGTGATTCGGCAGTGGCGAACCGATGAAGAGGAACGCTTGAAGAGGCTCAAGGAAGAAAGAAAGGAGCGAAAACAGTTTAAAGAGTTGAAGGTAAATAAATTCATGCTCTGTGTCATAAATCTGTTATATAGTTTAGGTCCTAAGTAATTGAAATATCCTTGTCCGTATCATGTTTTCATGTGTGGTTGTTTTCCTTGTGTTGTATTTGTGAATGTGCTTGTCATGGTGTAACCCCCTGTCCAGGTCTTTAAAACACCCGATAAAACATTAGGGCTTGCGTATAGAAACATTAGGGCGTGAGTACGACAGTACGTCCAGTTACTATCAATCAAATAATAGCTTTGAGGACCGAAAGTCGAACAGCAAGGGCCAATAACAAGGACAGGCCCAAATGTTACTAAAAAATTGGATCATAAGAAGTCCGCGGAAGTCCGAGCTCCTCGACTGAGGAGCTAGTAGTAGTAGTAGTAGATGGAGTGGGGGGCTTGTTTCCAGCCCTTGATGTCACCTAGATCTGTAAGGTCTTTTGTAACTACCCACTGTGTGGTTAGGTCAATTGTCAGCTAGTAGCCCGGTACTTCTTACCAGACTAAGTAGGTCACTGACCTTCAAGTTGGGCAGATCGCTGGGTTCGAGAAAGGCTCGTCCCAGTAAACTGTGTCTTTTGGCGGCGAGCCCTGGACAGCGGCCAACAATGTGTATGCTGTCTTCAGGTTCCTCGCCACATATTCGGCAATCCTTGCTCTCAGTCAAGCCAAGGTTGAATAGATGAGCTCTAAGGGTCGTGTGTCCGGTGAGGAGACCGATAGTGGTTCTAAGGTTCTTCTTGCTCATGTCAAGTAGGGCCTTGGTTTTCTTCTGTAGTGGTTGCTCCATCATGGCTTTTGCCTGGCGACATCCCTGACTCTGTTTCCAGGAAGCCCGATGTTCCTGCTCCAAGCAGTCCCTGATGATTTTCTTACCTGTAGCGAAGGGGACCCCTACAGCTGGCTCCACTGGGCAATCCAGTGTGCCCAGTTTTGCCAGTCTATCGGCCTCTTCGTTTCCGGGTATGCCTTGGTGACCCGGTATCCACATTAGGGTGATTTTGTTGGATTTTCCCAATTTGTTGAGCTCCTGCATGCAGTCCCAGACCACAGAAGATTCTGTGGTGGCTTTAGCCAGAGCGTCCAGTGCTGCTCTGCTGTCAGAGCAGATGAGGATTTGTCTGTTTTTTACCTCAAGTCGACTTTGTAGTTTTATGCATTCCAATATGGCAAGTACCTCGGCTTGGAAAACCGTAGCGTATTGTCCAAGGGGGATGCTGATTCTGTGGTTGGTTTTGGGTCCGTACACGCCTGCCCCAAAACGTCCATTTGTTCCTGAGCCGTCGGTGAACCAGGCGTCTGCGTTGTGGCTTTGAAGCCACTGCGGATTTTTCCATTCTTCCCTGGTGGGGATTAGGATTTTATAGGATTTCTCTACCGAAATTTTTTTCCGTAGTCGATCCTGGGTCAGAGTGAATGGGCTTTTGTGGAGGAGGTTTAGCTCAGGATGATTGTGCCCTCCACGCTTCCACTCGCCCAAACACTTCAGTCTGTATGCTGTAAGTCTGGCGGAGTGGATGATGAGCTTGTCCAGAGGCGGGCAGCAGAGTGCCACCTCTAATCCCGCTGTTGGGGTGGTCTTCATGACGCCAGTTGCAGCCCTCAGGTAGTTACCTTGAAGGCTTTTAAGCATTTTTACTGTCTCAAGCTTTTTCACCCTGGACCACCAGACTATTGCAGCATAGGTTAGTCTAGGCAGCAGTACTGCCCTGTAGAGCCATAAGGCGACCCTGGGTTTGAACCCCCAGGTTTTTCCCATGACTCTTTTGCACGTCCACAACGAGGCATAGAAGGTTGTTCTCTTGCGCTCGAGGTGGTGCTTCCAATTGAGCTTTGGGTCTAGATAGACTCCAAGGTATTTAACTACTGTAGCGTATTCTATCTCCTTATCCCAGAGCTTGAGACACTCAACGGGTTCGGGTTTGTATTTTCTGGTGAAAATCATGGCCTTAGTCTTGCTTGGATTAGCGGATAGACCTCTGGCCTGGCACCAGTCTTGGGTGGTCTTAAGTGCTTTGTCCATGAGCTCCTTAAGTATTGATAGGAAGTTTCCTCTGACTACTATGGCCACGTCATCAGCGTAGCCGTAGACAGAGAGGCCTAGGTTTTGTAGATCTATTAGGAGTTCGTCTACAACGATGCTCCACAAGAGGGGGGAGATGACTCCACCCTGTGGACAGCCCTTAGCAGGGATTCCCGTGATGGAGGTGTCGCCTTGATAGACGGTCAGATTCCTATTTGATAGCATACTCAATGTCCAGTCAATAATGGTCTCTGGTATTCCTCGTCTGTGCATAGCGTTTTTTATAGTTGCATATGATGTGGTGTCAAATGCTCCTTCGATGTCCAGGAATACTCCCAGAGCGTAACCTTTCGCCGCTAACTGTGTCTCTATTGTGCTCACCAGGTGATGTAGGGCAGTGTCCGTAGATCTGCCCTCCCTATAGGCATACTGAGCATCAGCAAGCGGTTGAAGAGCTAGGTGGTTGTTTTTCAAGTAGCCGTCAACTAGTCTCTCCAGTGATTTCAGGAGAAAGGAGGTGAGGCTAATGGGTCTGTAGTCTTTGGCAAAGATGTGGCCGTTCCTGCCTGCCTTTGGAATGAACGTGACTCTTGCGCTGCTCCAGGCATGAGGGACGTGTCTGAGGGCTATGCTCGCTCTGAGTACCTTTGTTAGAGGGCCCAGCAGCTGGCTTAACCCTTTTTGTAGTAGGACTGGGTATATTCCATCCGGTCCAGGTGATTTGTAAGGGTCGAAGGTGCTCACGGCCCATTCTACTGCTTTTGGATTAACTATCTTGGCTGCAAGGGCCCACTCCCTGGGCTTGTGGAGCCTCTTGGAGTTCTCCCCTGCGGCAATTGGGTGTGAGGATTCCTGGAAGCCCGGAAAGTGTGTTTCCATTAGGAGCTTCAAGGTTTCCTTGGTGTCGCTTGTGTGTCCCCCCTCTGGTCGTTTAAGGCATCCCAGCTGGGGGCGGTTGTTAGAGCTGAGGATCTTGTTGAGCCTGGAGGCTTCGGAAGCTGTTTCCACGCTCTCACAAAAGTCCCTCCAGCTTCTTCGTTTGGCTTTAACAATGGCCTTGTTGTATTCGTTTCGGGCGTTTTTGTATTCCTCCCAAAGATGTTGCGAGTTAGTGTTGTGATTTCTCGCCCTATTGAAGCACCTTCTCAGCGTAAGCCTGAGCTTGGTCAGCTCTGGGTTCCACCATGGGACCTTTTTTGAGAGGTTTTTTTGTTTCAAAGGGCAATTCTGCTCGTAGGCGTCTATAACGGCATTAGACAGTGATAGTGCAGCTGTTTCTAGTTGCTCTTTGGTGTGGAATCGATTCGGAACCGTGGTGAGCTTGATAGCCAGGTCCCTATCGAATCCTTCCCAGTTGGTATTTCTAGGGTTGCGAGCCCACTGAATTTCCAATGAGTGCCGAAGCGTTAGATGGATCTGCCTATGGTCCGAGCCTGAGGGTTCATCTGAGACCCTCCAGTCTTGAACCAGGTCGGCCACTTCTTTTGTGCAGATCGTGATGTCCAGTACCTCCTGTCTTCTTGAGTCTATGAAGGTAGGTTCTGTTCCTCTGTTGAGGATGGTGAGTTCATTGCCTAGGATAAAGTCATGCAGGCTTACCCCCCTCGGGTTTATGTTGGAACTACCCCAGCACACGTGGTGGGAGTTCGCATCGCAACCCAGAAGGAGTTGGAGCCCGCGTTGTTTCGCATATGTCACTAGGTTGGTTATATCTTCTTGCGGTGGCAGGTCAGTGGAGTCATAAGGCATGTATGCTGACCCAATGAGTAGATCCACCGTTCTGTCTCCTGTCAAGTTGATTTTTGTTAAAACGACCGTTAGGTCATCGCCGCTGAGTTGTGGCAGAAAAGTGGCTGTGACGCCCTTAGTGACCACGCAGGTCCTGAGTTTCCGAGTCGGTTGGGCCTTATGAATGGTTCCGCAACCTCCTAATCCACTTATAGTATCCCTAACAATCCAAGGTTCTTGGATTAGTGCTATACTTGTCTGCGCCACAGCCATGCTCCTGGTTAATATCGCCGAGGCGCTTTTGCTGTGGTGCAAGTTGATCTGGATTATGGGGACTTTTAGGTGGTTCATTTTGCTGTACCTCCTTCCGTTCCCTCCACTGCGTCCGACTCCTTCCTAGGCTTATTATCGAGCAGCCTTACGGATGCCCGTGCTAGCCCACAGTAGGGTCGGAAGTTGCAGGCCCTGAGAGTGGCCAATGAGGAGTCGCTCACCAGACAGGCGAAGTGGACGCTCGAGGCATCCTTCTTCGTGCTCCCCCTGGCGACGGCCCACCCATCGGTCTTCAGACCTGGGTTTTGCTTGTCGAGGAGTAGAAGTACTTTCTCGACAGTGTACTTGGGCTCCTCCACGTGGACCACCACTCGATGGCGTTTGGGCAGCTCATCGACCGGCAGCACACACACGGATTCACCTTGGACGAGTAAGTCCGTGGAAAGGCTTCTGAGCCAGTTCCCCGTCTCCTCATCTGCGCACGAGAAGACGATTGCACCGTCCCTCTCCCAGCTGCCGGTAAAGGATGGTGTTTTAGTGCCAACAGGAATTTCCATGATGGCGTCCACAATCTTGTCCCGGATGGCTTCTATGTCGCCGGCTTCAAGTTTTTTGTCAGGGTAGCCCCTTATTATGAGGGCTAGCCTGAGGAGTCCTTTCGTGGCCTGGGCGTAAGAACCTTGGTCGGAGACTTTCGGTCTTTTCCCTGTCGCCTGATGGGAGGGGCTTGGGGTGTTTGGCCCTTGTCTGGGGCGTTTAGGAGCCCCAGGGGCCTCTGCAGTCCCGTCCTCCGGCTTAGAGTTAGCACTGGAGGCTCGGGGGTTAGCAGTTAGCCCCTCTCTCATCAGTTTTTTGTAGCGACGCCTTGCGGCGCCGTTATATCTAATGCGGGTTTTGGGTGGGCTTTTTGATGGGCCCGCCCCCGCGTTGGGTGCCTCCTGTGGTTCGCTTTGAGACAAAGCCACCCCCTGGAGTGCTTCAATTAGGTTTATTTTTGGTGGTGTACTGTTTATTAGATCCATTTTGTTCCCACGAGTTCCGCGGTAGTGCGATATCACCCGGACAGAGCCGCGTATGACCGGGGCTTGGCTTATACTACCCGGAGGACGCCCGGTATCCGGGAGGCACCGTAAGAGACGCAGCACTCCCTGCGCCATGCAGCCATTAGCACGGTAGCTTACACCTCGGCTTGGAGAGTTGGTCCGCGGTGGGGCCTTCCACACACAGTGTATTAGCCACCACTACCCGAAGAGCACCCGGCCTCGGGTATCATCCCTCGAGCCGGGGTCCCTTCGGGCGTTCTCCTATCCGCCACCTGGAGACGCGCCCGGTTGGTGCTCAGCCGCCGGGTATATATATATATATATATATATATATATATATATATATATATATATTATATATATATATATATATATATATATATATATATATATATATATATATATATATATATATATATATATATATATATATATATATATATATATATGATAAGGTTTGTAAAGAAATCCGTTTATAGGATGATGTTTTTATTTAAAATAAAATTAAAAAGCTACTTAAAAAGTAGCGAAGGAAATCCCAGCTTGTATTGGGAAATGCTTATGTTTGAATGAGATATACTTACGGATGTGCACGACTTTCGACGGTGCAATGTAAGTTTAAAGGTCCTTTTGCAGTCGACTAACGGTCACTATTCATCCATATATCTCATAAATAGGGCTTATCCTTATGCAACACAAAATGCCTTCAATTGAGACGAATTAAGCGAAAAAATAAAAAATTAAACTATTGATCACTTCGGCAAAGCCGTTTTATAAATGAAAGTGACATTACGAAATAATTCAAATTTCGAATGCTACCAACATTTAAAATATGATACAATTGGCTGAGTTTGTTATCAACGAGCCATTAAATCGAAATAAAAATAAAAAAACCTCCATGCTCAATGAAATGAAAGAAGAAACTTCAATCTTAATTTCTGGCAGAGAAGTTTATAATAAAGATTGTATAATGTTATCAAAATAGGGTAAACCTATATAAAATTGTATAATATTTAAAAAAAAAATGTAAAGAAACATTGTAGAAAACAGTATAATATTGTTATATTTGATAAGGTTTGTAAAGAAATCCGTTTATAGGATGATGTTTTTATTTAAAATAAAATTAGTAAAAGCTACTTTTATAATATATATATATATATATATATATATATATATATATATATATATATATATATATATATATATATATATATATATATATATATATATATATATATATATATATATATATATATATATATATATATATATATTTTAAATTATTAATATTAATAATTTAAAAAAATTTACACCCTTAAAATATCAATATATATATATATATATATATATATATATATATATATATATATATATATATATATATATATATATATATATATATATATATATATACCTGTGCTTTAAAGCGTAACAGTAGATTACTCAGTCATAGTTTTCTATCGCGTGTGGCTATCACAATAATACTTTATTTTAATATTTATTTAAAACACATATTCGACGATGCGTTTAAAATGTCATAATAATATCAAATACAGAGATAATGCCAAATTCAAGTAGAGGTCATTTAATGAGTCCGGTCGCCAAGCAATTTTATTATTGAATACGCGATGCCATGAGATATCTGCCATGATTTATTTTTTTTCCGAATAAAATTCAAGCGGTCGTCATGCACAACTGCCGTGATTTGGCATAGATCAGCCGTAAAAATCGCCTCCCTACGGCCTCCCATATATCGTTCATTCCCGCGACAGTGCAGAGCTGCCAACGTGCTGCCCGCGGCGCCGGATTAAAAAAAAAAAAAATTGCGGCAAAAAAGAAACGTGATCTTGTCGTGACTTTTCGTTAGTGATTTTGTGCTGTGCGACAAAGTGAACAAAGTTATAGATGTCGATGTTTTTATATTTATTTTCGTGTGCGGTATTACGCTTACATTAGAAAAAAACTGAACGAAAAAATAAAAATTGGTGAGTGAAATTGTTATATTCATTGTTTGAGGGTAGGTATATACATATTTAACGTTATCTTTACTGCTAATAAAATATACATATATATTCATGACAAAATGTGAATACCTTCTAAAAGATATTGTCCTGATTGTCTCGAGCAATATATGTGTAAATTATTTTTCTACATAACAAAATGAAATGAAACAAAAACAAAGTTGATACCTCCATTTGGTATTATTGCTGAATAGGAACCTCTTCTAGTTTGTTGATTTTTTAACGTCACCCGATTACCTATATTCATCACGGTGATTCCGTATCTGCAATAATCTTTATTCGGTCTTAATAAATGAGCGAGATATAGGCATTCAATAAAGCGTCAAACCAGTACATTTTGGTAGATTAGGTCAGTTTTTTTAAAATAATGATACATAAATATTATACATATTTGGTGGTCGGTTAGATTATTTTAAAAACCAACTGAGTTTAAAAGTCTTTTTTTTAATGTAAATTTGTTTTATATTTTGTCTCGAAATTTTACACGTCCGGAGCTTTTTTCGTTCGAATTTAGCATTACAATGATCGATTGTAGTAGTTTTTTTTTATTTTTCCGATTTTTGAGAACGATTCCTATTCTGCAATAATTCCAGAAATACTACTAGATTCGATCATTGTAATGCAAAATGTGAGACAAAAGCCTCGAAGTTTTTTTACTAATGTAATTTTTTTTTACTAAATATAAAAAAGCCTCGGGCGCGCAAAATTTTGATACAAAACAAAAAAAAAAACAGATATATTTTTACTCAGTTTTAAGACTGTTTTAAATCACTAACTTGACCAACCGCCACATATGTGTTTATGTATTATTTAGAAAAACTAACTTAACCCACCGAAATGTATTGATTTGATGATTCTTCGACTGCCTATATCTCGCGTATTTATTGGGACCTAATAAATATTATAGCATATTCGGAATCAGCGTGGTAAATATAGTTGGGTAACATTAAATAATCAACAATGTAGAACAGGTGTCTATAATGCAGTAATACCAAAATATTAAATATTAATCTACATAATCAAAAACATGTAAAATAAAGTGAATTGCATGAAATGAAAAAAAAGTAGGTACCTGCATTTTTCTCTGATTTCGGATTAATTTTCTTGAATAATTGTATATTTTTTATTTCTGAAAGATGTAAGTAAGTTTATCAGGTAAGTTTATTTTTTTTTTTTCTAAAATCGCATTCTATCCTACTCTTGTCCTAAGAGTTTTAAATTGACATGATTTTAAACCGCAATACTAGTAAAGATAGATAAATAAAAATTAAAAATAATAATAATTCCAAAAATATTACTTTTTATATTTTAATTTCACAAAACGGTTTGAATATTTTAGAAACAAATCCTTACTGTAGGTACTGCAAGTTACTGCCGAAGCAATCTGTTTAATAAAAACCAGAAGTCTTAAACTTTAAATCTCTTTATTTCATAAAGTAAAGCGTGTCTGCAGGCCATTTCCCAAACGGAATCGTTCTTCGCGCACTCCTAGACGGTTTGCGCACCGTGCGGCGTCAACCAATCGATTGTACGCTCCGACTGATATCGAGGGTGTCAGAAAACGACTTTCCTATAGAGCGGGGGCGGCTGTTAACCTTATGACAGCCGCCCTTGAAACGACCAATCGGACTCCCGATCCCGAGTGGACAGTCGGCCAAAGGACACCGTGGTCCGCGGTAGATTCGGTAATTACAGCGATAGATAAGGCAGAGGACCGCGCAAGTGACCTCGAACCGGTAACAAGTCGGGAGGCCGGAAAAATCTGACCATAACTGTTGTCCAGGGGCGAGACAGACCGCTGGGTGTCTGCTTCTCGGTGTCTCGCTTAAGGCGTTGGACTCGTTGGACTAGTAGTGGAGGCGTTGCACTGGCAGTGGCGCAGCTAGTTGGTTGATTGTTTCTTTTCCAAGTCTTTCAAGTACGTTCACCTCCGGGGAGGCAGAACGATCACTATCGTTAAACTTCCTGGGGTGACGGAATTGACCGTTGTAGTCGACAATTTCAAATGTATATATGTCTGGAAATGGCACCGTCGAATATTTCGGACATTTTGAAATCCATCGACACGAAATTGACAGTAGTAGAACGTTGACAACTCTAGTTGTCGTCAACCACTCTTGAAATGACCATTTGGCTACCTGATAGTGAATTCATAGCCGGGAAAATGATTCCATTGGTCCGCGATAGATTCAAACTGAATCACCGCTGAATTTACGGCAGGTAGAGGCCGAGTTAGCGACTTCGGTCACGTAACCCGTCGGGAGGTAGGAGGTATCCTGGAGGTTAATTCCAGACGGAGATATCCTCCCAAAACTAGTAGCCAGGGGACGAGGTGGCACTGGCGGCTCGTCTAATATGTTAGTTTGTATGTAGCGAAACAGTGCATAGTCCGCTAAAAGCAGACAATGAAGCATACAGGGTTATTGCTTCCTGAAGACCCATTCTGTTCAGGGTTGGTCACACTCACGGGTCAACACCCATCCGACGGCCTCCACGCATGAAGTGAGAGCTTGGGTAGGACTCTGGCCTTATGGTTAGTTTCCCCTGGGAATCAACCTTCTGGCGCTCCTGGACGGTCTGCGCACCGTGCGGCATAAGCCAATCGATTGCGCACTCTGACTAACAGTCGGGGGAGTCGGGAAGCAGTACTGTTTCCTATAGAGCGGGGGTGGTTGCGGACCTTACGGCTACAGCTCTTAAAACGACCATCGGCTACCCGATCCTGGGTGAAGCCAGGCAAAGGATGCCGTGGTCCGCGATAGATTCGGTATACACCGTTTCACCGCTTCGTAAGGGAGAGGACCGCGCAAGCGACCTCGAACTCGTAACCAATCGAGAGACTGGAGTAATCTGGTCACAATTGGAAGTAAGGGCGTGAGTGTAAGCCCGCCGGGTAACACTCCTGGCTATCTCGCGGTTAAGGCGTTGGCCTCTTACGGGGTTGTGGCGGAGCTAGATGGTGGACTGTTTTGTCCAAGTCTTCTGCGCTTACTCCAGGGAGATAGAACGACTAATCGTTAAAACTTCCTGAGGTGACGGGCTCGCCCGCTGTAGTCGACAACCCTAGTTGTTCGCAGATATAAAGATATTAGACGTCAGGCAGGTAAATGCAAAAACGGAAAAGTCGAACATCTTTTGCCCAAAGACACTTTGGCTTTATAGGGCCCAAAATTAATAATAATTTAAAAGAATCCATAAAAACATGCCGAAATATTAAATCAATCTAATTCAAATTTAAAATTACATCTCAACTTGGGAGAAATAAAATGAAAAAGGTAGTAAGTTTTATTTTAAAGTAAAGTTCTTTGTATTATTATTATTGTCATATATTCTAATATGTTTATATTTTATATTATTTATTTATTTGTTCTATAAACTTATTATTACGACATATTAATTTTTATTTTCATGATCATGCTATATCGATATTTTCCAATATAATTAAAAGTTTATTTTTAATTCACTTATCTGTTTTATATTTTGTCACATTTTATATGTTTCATTTTGATACTATGTGTTTTATAAATATGAATAAATAGTAATGAATATGAACAACGAGCATATTATGAATAAATCATCGCCATACATAAAGTCTTCCTTAGTACGGGCTATGGCATAGTTAGACGGATTCTGCAATTAATGTAATTTAAATGTATTTTTTTAATGAATAAAATTATTTGATTTCTTTTTTATTTCATTGTATTGTATTTTATAAACCTGTCAAATTTAAATGTGCAATTAAGATGCTCTGCAACACTTCAGGTAATCCCTTCTCGTGCCCGAGCGTCTAAAGTCCCAAGTTCTCAGTGCCTGCAAATCGCTTTAAAAACTTATCGGAAATAATTTATTAGATAGTAAGGTATAAAAAATGTAATAAAATCGTCATTCGAACCCGTGACTCTTATCAGGGGCTTCTGGAATGAATGTCACGAAATCGCTTGACGCCCGTTGCTAATATTTTTGACAGAATTTTGTTTATATACATATTACACATTTATTTAAGTAAAAGTTATCCAATCTCTTGACAAAATGACCTTATTAAATATTTGGTGTAATTATAAAGCGATAAAATATTTATAGCTTGATGATAAAATGGATGATCTCACTGCAATTTACAGAGCATTTATGTAAAAAACAAAAGAGTTTTAGTATTTTCAAATAATTGCTAGCCGTTCTCTAATGAAGTTGTCATTCAATAACATTATCACCGAATCGGTGGGCTGAGCGCTAAAAAAACTAGTGCAAGGGTTGAACTATTTTAAGAGACGAATATTAAGTCTCATTGTTAACCAGGAGAGCAGCTGGAGATTACATGAATGTGCCTTTCGTGAGAACAACTTTTGGTCAAAGAAATTTCTCGTAAATTGGGCCACTAATGTATAACATCCTCCCTGTTTGTATAAAAAAGGGACACCCAGAAGAAAGTCTTCAAAAAAGAGTTAAAGAAGTAGCTGCTAGGTGATGGTAGCACTCTTATAGATAAAAACTATTTTAAAATATTTAACTGAGCATTTGTTTTTAAATATTTTTGAACTACGATTAAAGTATGTTATTTGTTATTTTGAATTAGTTTTATAACCGATTATTTGATTATGATTATTAGTCTCTGATGACTATGATAAGTATTGTATTTATTATTTAGGTATTTTTTAATTGCCTTTTCTTATATTTGGTTAAACTTATTTATTATATAATGTGCATATTATCGTTAATGGAATATCATTATTAAAACTGATTATTTTATAACTATCATGTTTTTGATCCTTTTTTTCAATTTGATATTTATTTGTGATTTTGTTTTTATAACTCTTTTATATTATTTAATATATATATTGAAATTTTGTATTAATTAAAAAACATCCGCTCGAGCACAAGCTTTGCTTAGTTGGGCGACATCGGACAATATACATCATATTATAAGAGTTTAATTTCTTGCTGTGGTTTTAAGTAATTTAGTATAATATTTTATTTGATGATTTAATTCCAATTTGTATTTTTTTGAGAATTGCTTTATAAATAAATAAATAAAATTAGTTGGTGAGTAGACTTGTAAAGCTGTAGTAAGATTGGATATTAAATTTGCTGAGAACTAAACATTGAAGATATGTGTACAGTCTGGCTTATGCTTTATATGCTCTTACACTGGTTTTAAGTATTAAAGAGTGCAAATTTATTCAAGGGTTCTTATTCTCCCGGTCAAAAAACCCACCCAGAATATTGGTATT